>JARYZH020000303.1:0-375184 GCA_030021035.2 Notholithocarpus densiflorus | reverse complement strand
AATACATATATGTAACTTGGTCAAGTGAGACAAATGGTCCAACTCTGAGACCATTGCATTAATTCTTTCTGTGCTTTGTGCTTCAACCCCCCATTCAATATCATGTGGCAAATATAATTCTTCTAACATCTTCAGATTAGATAAGGTATTGGGTGGAATAAATTTAAGTCCGAAACAGTTTCCCAATCTGGAATACGGAAACTGAAGGTGAGTCAGCTGCCCTATCTCTTTTGGTAACCGTACAGTAGTAGAGGACAATGAAAGGCTTAGAGCTTTCAAATTCTTCAGTTCTCCAATTATGATTGCATTCTGTGCCTCACAGTCTAAATGCAATGTTTGGAGGTTTTTAAGGGACGAAAGTGATGAAGGAAGTACTCCACACCAGCTTTCAGATAACTTCAACACTTTGAGATCCTTTAACCCTTCAAAAAATGAATCTGGAATACGGAAATCAACTCTTTGGTAGAACAACAAAAGTAACTCTAGCTTTGAACATTCAAACTGATTAGGAAGGTCTAAATCACCATTAATGTAAGGCAACGAAATTGCAACTGTATCTTTACGTTTAGACTGAGTTTGCAATTCATTAACAGTTCTTATAGTAAACATATGCCTTTCTTCAGCTGCAATATTAATGACGACGTCACGAATTACGTCATGCATTTTGACTCTTCCATTATAATCACCATCCAACAACAAGCTAGAACCTTTGAGTATTTCAACCAATGAGTGCACCCTACATCTCGCACCCTCTATTGTATCCACGTTATCAAACAAGCCCAAACCCACTCCATATCTCAACAAGTCTTCTACTTTAATATTGTAATCCTCTCCATGTAGACTACAAAGCAACAATAATGACTTTGCTTCATTACTTTTTAAAAACTCATAACTCATCTTTATACTTTTGTACACCTTCTCATTCATTCCCTCGATCTCTCTTGGGCGAGACATCTTCAACTGATTGAAGAAATCTTTCCAAATACGTGGGTTTTTCTGATTTTTTAATGCATTTGCAACTGTTGTAATGGCAATTGGTAATCCAGCACATTCTTCGACAATTTGAAGCATAGTTGGTTTAATTTCAGAGGTTTTAGCTAAATCACCAACTATCTTCTGAAACAAGTTTCTCGCTTCATCGTTTAGGAAAACTTTGACGTCGAACTGCTTTTGGGTATCCATATCATTGCATACTACATTATAAAATCTGGACGTCAACAATAACTTGCACCCCTTATTATCATCTCCAAAGGAAAAAATCCCGAGAGCTTCCAAGTCCAGGTACTTCCAAATGTCATCCAAAATTATAAGGACCCTATTCTCTTGTTTCAATCGCTTACGTAATTGATCTCTTCTTACTAGTTCGCTCTCCACCTCAAGTTTTAGATCTAATTGCTCCGCAATTTCCCTTTGAATCCTTTTCAAGTCTGGATCATTGGATACAACTAAAAAAAGGTGCTTGTCAAACAACTTGTCTTTCTCAGCTTGTTTTAGAACTTCTTTGACTAGCATGGTTTTCCCGATACCTCCCATACCGTGAATTCCAATCCTAGTGATATTATGATCTTTTAACGCCTCCAAAACTCCAGTTATTGTTGGCATTCTTGATTCAAAGGCCTCATACCCTCTATTTGATGTCACAATCTCTACCACTTGTGTAGACTCACGATAGCCAACGCTATTGATCTTTGATATCTCATCCTTCAAATTCTTGGCTTCCGATGCTGCCTTGTCTGCCCTCTTGCTCACTTGATAACGGGACTTCATATTAAGATACCATCCCTTGTTATCATCTTCAAGGATTTTCTCTGCCACTGTTATTATATCATCAGATTCGGTAAGCCGTCTCTTAACATCATCTTCAATTTTCATTAGATTCCTTATGGCAGTATCAACATCATGTTGCAGTCTATCTCTGGCCCCTCGCAGCTCCTCCACTTGGGTTTTGAGATTATCAACCTTACTTTTGTAGTGAATCAGATAACCCAACAGACATCCAAGTGCTGCAAGCACCCAATCGAAAATTTTCTCCTCGATTTTGTCTAGAAAATTCATTCTCACAGCTGGTGGTTGTCTAGGAAGGGGAAGAAATCAATAACATACTTCTCTTCGGGTTTTCTACGTGGATGGTGGACCGTGATGCATTATGAGAATTCTGAAAAAGGGAAAACATATATAATAAAAATAATAACAAAACAAAACAAAAACCAATCTATTTTTTTTTGAATCTATAAAATTCATTTTTTTATTATTGCAATCTTCTGGAGCTTATGGAATGTGGCAGGTTATGGTAAACTATGAAACAATGGATTATTTCCTATAAGAGTGGCACACTTTTTCATTTGATAATTTGTTATTTCCACTTACGTAACACACTTTTACATGGGAGTCGTTACTTTTATGAACATCCTCATAGTTGTCAAAATGAGCATCTTTTTCTGAATTGGTATAAGATTTTTTTTTTTTATCAAAATAGTATATAATGGAGTAAATCATATGAATATTCTGTTAAATTGAAAAACAAAAATTATGCAAACACATTTTGAAAGAAATTTGTAATAGACGTAGGATTTTTTTTTACCTTTCATGTTGAAACTGATCACAACCAAATATGAAGAACAAAAATAAACAAAAATGAAATTTTTTTGAAAAAAAGATTAACTTCAATCCCAAAGAAGACTTTTTTTTTTTGGTTGAACAACAGAAAAATAACTGTGATGGAAAGAAAATATGAATGAACAAACGACATATAGATGAAACGAAATAGAAAAGCGTTTGTTTATATAGGTAACACAAAAGTTGTAAAGTGTTGGCCAATTTTGTGACAACGGATGTAATCAAATATCATGATTAGGTGTATTTCATTCCTTGTTGAATTAAGTCTGCCACAAACTACCATGAAGATGCTCAAAGAATTGATTTAAGGAGAATTTCGCTCGAGCGAAAGTGGATCTTGTTCGAGCAAAAAAAAGGAGTCTCGCTAAAACAAAAGTGAGTTTCGTTCAAAACAAAAAATAATTCAACCCGAGACTTTGCTTGTCCACGATCAAGGCTTGCTCAAGCAAGATTGTCAAACTTTGTTTTCTTGTTCCTATTTGAACAAGGATTTTTGCTTTGTCTTTTACCCTACATTTTGCACCTATACAAACCATGGTTTGCACGATTTTCCTTCAAGAAAAAGGCTGCCAGGCTCTATGCTATTTTGAGAATACCTTGTGCTTAAACTGAAAACCTTATTCTTTGTTCGTCTCGTGCTACAATAGAAAATTCTATTAGGTTCATATTTATAGAGTTTTGGCAATAATGAATAAAATTTTAAGTCTTGTTGAGTCTATGTTGTGTATTTTCAAGTCCAAGAAGAATACTCAATATCTGTTGATGAAATGGAAGTTTCTAGAATCTCAACACCAAACTCAACACTCCTCAATGAATCAAGACAGGTTCAATAGAAGTCGATCGATAGAGAATCTAGAAATTAGTTTTTGCTATGACATAATTTAATTTGCCTAAAAGGTGCCTTTTAGTAACCCTAATTTGAGAGCCCATATAAAAGCCTATTATGCATGAATTTTCATAAGGTTGTAGAGGTAAGTACCCTAAAGCTTTAGAGATAAAACCCTAGCTTCTGCCTATCTAAGCTATGAGTTCAAAAGTAAATAGAGAATCGTCATCCACGGTATTGTTATTGTTACTGTACAAATCAAGGTTGAAGTCATCGAGTCATCCCAATGTTACTGCTAGATCAAATTTTCAAGGTGGTCTTTGGAGTCAGGAACGGGAAGTTCGTGAGAAGGAATTCAAGATAAAAGAGTCCAACTGAATTTGAGCTACGTATGGTCACATGAGTAAGTCACTAATAGAGGTAGCAATTTGGAACGTGCATAGGTTTCAATTGTAAGAATTTTGATTCTATTAGTGAATTTGTTCTTGTGGTTTAGGCACTTCATAGTGGTTTTCTCTTGGACTGTTTTTCCTTCAGTTTTTCACTTTGTCACCATACTACCGCATTCTTTATTAACCACTCAACTGCTTTAATTGGTGACTCATTAAATTTATGGTAATTAAATGGTAATAATTGAATTATATAATTGGTTAAATTGTCAAGCTGATTAATCATGTTGTAAAATCAACAATGGGATCTAAATTTTCTAACACTTCCAAAGTGAGATTCGCTATAGAAAAATTTTCAAGAATGTTCCTTTGAATGCCAAAGTGTCTGATTCTTTTGAATGAAGAGTTCATGGAGAAAATTCGATTAGAGAGGTTTTGGGGCTATTGTGGTAAGAATGCAAGCGGGAAATTTGTAGATATTATAGTAGAGAGTCTAGTTGGACAAAGATTTTGTAAGTATAATATTGTAACTAATTTTCCTGTAGTGATTTTTTCTTCGGGATTGGGTCCTTGAAGTGAGTTTTCCATTGAAGAAATTCTTCTTTGGTTGTCCACTTCGTTACCAAATCTTGTGTCTTGGGTTGTTTTCTTTTAGTATGTTGCTTCAGATTTGGTACTTGAGTACTATGGTTGGCTTGAGTATTAGCGCATGGGTACACTCTATAAGGTTTTAGTTTCTTGAGTTTGATCCTTGATCCTCGATAATATGAATACCCTTATGTTTTTACAAGAGTATTCCTTAATTATTCCAATGCCTACTGGAGGGTTTGTACAAGAGCATTCCTTAATTATTAACATGATGAGAACATGACATTTGTTGCAATGAAATATTGAGAATTTCTCAAAGTTAGGAAGGATAAGTAGAAGAACAAACCCCTAGACCTACTAGACAACCCAATAATGAAGCAATTGTAGACACCCCATTTGGCACTAGCTAATAATCTTTAGTCGCCAACCCCAATGAGGAGCTTCACATACGTCAACTAAAGATAATTAAAGTATTCAAAATAGTTCATAGGTAATCACAACAAATAGGAAATGATGCTAAAAAGAACTTTTCCTCACACTTTTGCCAATATTTGTTGACCCCAAATGAAATTTTTTAATGAGGATTTTTCCATTAAAAATTATACATTCAGGGCTTCAAAATGGACACAAATGTTGCATAATTTGGATTTACAATGAGTAACTATTGGCCGTTCCAAGTTGGGCAGACGTACTATCAGGAAATTAGGATTCTAGGCCAAGCTGAATACGTAAGCTCAAAGTTACGTATGCAAGATCAGAGCCGTGTTTGCAGCTTCACCTCAGCAGTCTTAAAGTTCCATATATAGGCCCTAAAGTGCTTAAATCTTGGTGGGGGTGCTCCCAAACCTCTAGGGAGCTCTACAACCCTTTAAAAGGTCTTTAAAATCCTAGTTTACACGCATAAATACCCACCTTATGCCTTAATTACAAATCACTTAAATAGAGAATTTATTTTTGCATATATGATTTCAAAACTCCCTTTTTCTTCTCTAGTCTCTTTCTCACTAGCACAAGACCACTTTTTTTATCTTCAAAAACCTCTCTCTAGGAGTCTCTTGAGTCTTCAGGCAGAAACTTGTTTTTAACGCCATTTTCAAAACCCTTTTAGAAAATCTTTGTAGATGAGTTGTGATACCAAAGTTCTATTGTATTTTTCCATTGCTCTTGCAATCATAAACTAAATTTGTGTTGTATTCACTCAGATGTCAGTTAAAATCTTCAAACTAGATCCATAAGCAAGGTAATTTCCTATTTCGTGATTTTCTACCTCGTTAGGAACAATCTAAATAATTCAAATTTTGATGTTAGATTGAGTATTCTTATTTGATTTGGTTGATGTCATGATCTTAGTTTTCTAATGTTAATTTGACCATGATCTAGTTTTTGTTTATTTTTTAGTGTTATATTCATATCATTTATGCAATTCTGTATTTAAATTTTGGGGTTAGATAAATCTAGAAATCTAAAATTCTGGTTTTTGTGTAAGGATGCATAGGTATCATTAAGACTACGTACACAAGATTTCAATCCTAACACACGAGATCAAGTATGCGTGCACAACTCAAATCCAAATTAGGCAGAATTTAAAATAAATAAAAAAATTATTTCAACCTTTTTTAAAAGCTTTTTCATTTTCCATCGTTTTTTTTAAGGAAACAAACATAGAAATAAGCACACTAAAACCTAGAAATTCAAACCCGCAAAAAGCAAAACAACAAAATTAAGAAAATTTCAATGGCCTGAATAAAATTATAAAACCTACTTGTTTGCCTTTTGTGTGAATGAGATGGTCTTGAAATGAGTAGCAGTAGCTATTTGAGCAAAGAAACGTTAGTTTATTACTTTATTTGTGCGTTAGTAACAAATAAACTCTCTCTCTCTCTCTCTCCAACCAATCTAATTAATCGGTTTGGTTGCAGGTTGTGCAAAATCCCAAACCTGTGGACACCCCTACCTACTTGATACAACCAATATCAAATTTTAAGAAAAGTGAGAGCACAAGAACAACGAAACAATCTACACTTTTTTAAGATACAATCTACCGAATCATCGCTTATTAGTTAGTATTACTATTAATTCCGACAGAGATGATTCTCGTAATGCCTTAGGAACAAGGATCATGATTCTTGCTTCTATTCTTCTTGTTTCGTCTTAAAGCCTTTTTCTTTATGGGTGGTATAAGCAGATGAAAACCAAACAAGGGACTGATCATTACGAGCAAAGTATAGCAAGAATCAAATTAAGCAACAACTGAGAAAAGGTAAATATAGAGGGTCGTACGTACCTTCTCATTAGGATACCAAATTATGAATGAAGTAGGAACAAGTTGTTTTCCGCTACCTCCACTCGGACTGCTGAGCAACTCTACAAATGACAGTCAATTTGGTGAATTAACGTGAAGGACACAGAATTTCTAATTCTTTGAGACTTGGTTCTAGCCTTTGGAGACCACATTTTACGAGGAAGGAGCCATTTCACGTTGGGATTTTTTTTTTCCAACTCCTTCCATCACACATAATAAATAAAAATAAAAATCTCAAATCTAACAAAATTTTAAATAAATATAAATTAAAAATAAAAAGTAAAAAACTAAACAAATTAAAGTACCTCTCTCCTTTGTGCCACAAGTTCGCAAGTTCTTTTTCACATTTTCTACACCCTCTTGACTTAGCAATGTGAAGAATTAGCCTTCAAAGTGAAAAGTTGGAAGTGTCCAGTTCTTTCTTTTCTTTTCTTTTTTTGAGAGAAATGGAGCAAATGAAAAACCAAACTGAAATTAAGATGAAGCTTTTTTATATATATATAATAAATATACAAGATGAAACGGTTTTTTTTTGTGTGTGGGAATTATATAAGACAGAAAGTTGTACGAAGAATCTGACTTTTTTTAATATTTTTTTTTAGAAGTAGAGAAAAATATAATGAGAGGACGAAAACACAAAAACTGCAGCATTATCTTTATTCGTATTGTTTTCTTTCAACGGGGATCACTTTTGTCAAATTTTGCTTCGATAAATTGCTTTTACTTGGAAACTATGTTTGTTGTCTTCTAATATACCACTGGTTATTGCTTTCTTCTTGGTTCTTCTTTGATTTCTTGGCAAAGCAAGAAACAAACCCTTGTGGCCCGTTCCAGTACTGAAACAGATTATAGTGCCCTTACTGATACCACATCAAAGCTCATTTGGCTACGATGGCTTCTTAAGGACTTAGGTATGTCCACATCCTTTGCTACTCCTCTATATTGTGACAACCAGAGTGTCATTCATATTGCTCACAATAATGTTTTCTATGAATGGACTAAACACATTGAGATTGATTGTCATTTTATCCGTTATCATCTTATCCATGGTGCTCTCAAGCTCTTCTTAGTCTCCTCCAAAGATCAACTTGCAGATATCTTCACCAAGTCACATTCTAAGGGAGGCCTTCGTGCTTTGGTTGACAACATCAAGTTGGTTTCACACCCACCTTGAGTTTGAGGAGGGGCTGTTAACGTGTATAGTGTTGTGGGCTTTAGGCCCACCTAAATTACTTGTATAACACACATATATTTGTACTACACTCTTACTTGTACTGCACACATTTGCCTCCTATATAAAGACACTCTTATATATTCCTTAACTATGAAATACAATACTATTAAATTCAATATTTCTAACACTGATGTTTCAATTGTAAGCGAATTTGTTCTTTTGGTTTAGGATCCTCCAAGTAGTTTTCTCTTGGATTTTTTTCCTTGATTTTTTCACTTTGTTATCAGATTGTTCTGTTCTTTATTTACTACTTTAATTGTAGAATTATAGATTTTGTGGTAATAAAATGGTAAAAATTTAATTATATAATTGGTTAAACTGATTAATTCTATTATAAAATCAACATTGGGATAAAAATTTTCAAAGACTTCCAAGTGAGGTTCACCACAGAAAAATTTTCAAGAAGGTTTCTTAGAGTGCCAAAGGTTTTGATTCATGTGGATGAAGAGTTAATGGAAAAAATCTGATTAGAGAGATTCTAGAGGTTTTGGGGCTATTGTAGTAAGAATGCTAGGGGCAAATTTGTAGAAATTATAGCAAAGAATCTAGTTGTTCAAAGATTTTGTTAAGTGTACTATTGTAACTACTTTACTTGTATTGATTTTTTTTCTATGGGATTGGGTCCTTGTATTGAGTTTTGCATGGAAGAAATTCTTATTTGGTTGTCCACTTTGATACCACATCTTGTGTCTTTGGTTGTTTGCATTAAATATGTTGCTTTTAGAATAGGTCTTTGATTACTATAATTGGTTTTTTTTATCTGTATTGATTACTTTAAAACCAACGTGATTGATCAATAAATCTATAAGTTCACAATATTTTCACATTAATTTCACTACAAATCATAGGTAGTAAGCTACTATTGATGGATAAAAAAGTGATATCAGTCATTGGTCCATTTTAAAATTAGTAACGACTTCCCATTTAGAATTTGTTATGAAAATATTACAGAGATAACATTTCTATAAAATAAATAATAATATATCAAACTGAAATTTACCACGACGGAAAATAAAGGAATTTTGAAAATATTATAACATTTTTTTGTGTTCCTAGTCTTCTTTTTTGGTTTAGTCAAATTCAGTGATCAAAAATTCACTATTTGAGGCACGATTTTCTTTTGATGGTTTTTTTTTTTTTTTGGTTGCAGGTTGTGCTATTCATCTCTCTCTATTTATGTCTGCGTTCTTTGGATTTGTCGCTTATTGCTCTTTGGGTTTATTAAAATATATGTTCTTCTAACTTTAGAGGTCATTGTTTGATCATTGTATTTCGGTCAAAATTGAAGTTGATCGTCGTCCACCTAAGCTTGATCTAACTCCACCCATGGTTATATGTAGTTGGAGGTGGGTCTGGAACTTCTCCAACCAATCTAATTAATCATTTTGATTGCAAGTTGTGCGAAAACCCAAACCTGTGGACACCCCGACCACTTGATACAACCAATATCAAATTTTAAAAAAAGTGAGAGCACAAGAACAAGGAAACAGTCTACATTTTTTTACGATACAATTCACCGAATCATCGCTTATTAGTTAGTATTACTATTAAGTCCGACAGAGATGATTCTTGTAATGCTTTAGGAACAAGGATCACGATTCTTGTTTCCATTCTTCTTTTTTCATCTTAAAGCCTTTTTCTTTATGGGTGGTATAATTAAAGAAAAGTATAGCAAGAATCAAATCAAGCAACAAATGGGAAAAAGTAAATATAAAAGGTCGTACGTACCTTCTCTTTAGGATACCAAATTATCAATGAAGTAAGAACAAGTTGTTTTCCGCTAACTCCACTGGGACTGCTGAGCAACTCTACAAATGACAGTCAATTTGGTGAATAAACGTGAAGGACAGAAAATTTCTAATTCTTTAGAGACCACATTTTACAAGGTAGAAGCCATTTCCCGTTGCATTTTTTTTTTTTCCAACTCCTTCCATCACACAAATAAATATAACTAAAAATCTCAAATTTAACAAAATTTAAAATAAATATAATTTTTTTTAAAAAAGTAAAAAACTAAACAAAGTACCTCTCTCCTTCGTGCCACAAGTTTGCAAGTTCTTTTTCACATTTTCTGCACCCCCTTGACTTAACAATGTGAAGAATTAGCCTTCAAAGTGAAAAGTTGGAAGCGTCCAGCTCTTTCTTTTCTTTTCCTTTTTTGAGAGAAATGGAGCAAAAAAAAAAAAAAAAACAAAAAAACAAACTGAAGAACAACTCTCAACTGAAATTAAGATGAAGCTTTTTTTTTTTTTTATAAATAAATATACAAGATGAAAAGGTTTTTTTCTTTTTGTGGGAATTATATAAGATGAAAAGTTGTAAGTACGAAGAATTTGACTTTTTTAATATATTTTTTTAAGAAGTAGAGAAATATAAAATGAGAGGACAAAAACACAAAAACTGCAGCAATATCTTAATTCGTATTGTTTTCTTTGAACGGGGATCGCTTTTGTCAAATTTTGCTTCAATAAATTGCTCTTACTTGGAAACTGTGTTTGTTGTCTTCTAATATATGCCCTTGAATTATTTCACATTCTTTCAAAGTGGTAGGGGCCACATTTTGATTGATTGATGTCATTTACTGTCAGTCATAATTTCCCATGTGCTGTTGTAAAGTTACTTCCTTTTTGAATTATTTCACATTTTTCCAAAGTGGTAGGGGCCACTTTGATTGATTGAATTGCTCATAGTCAATCACTCAGCAATAGTAAATTGGATCTTGTGAATGTGAATCTATAGCCTAGCCGAGGGTTCAGTTTCTTGGTTACTGTTATTGTCATTTTCTCCACTGAGCTGAGAGAGGACATCCTTCGATTTTTACTTTACCTATTCCTTGGAGAATGTTTGGTAAAGTTCTGATTGAATATTTGATCTTTCAATTAAAAATTGAGATTGTTGGCTTGGGAAGTTGTTGGATGTTGAATAAAATTGACTATTCTATCAATTTTGAATGTATCCCACCATTTTACCATGAATTTCTCGAGACTAATATTTAATGGTGAATTTGGAATGATTACATAACTCCAATGGGGAATTCGTGGGAGAGTAAAGTTCAAATAAAATTTGAAAAGAGATGGAAGATTTTTGTAAATTGATGATAGATTAAATGAACCAGAGGCCCATTTCTGAAAAGCCTCATTAATTTAAGATCATGGACATGATCAAGAATTTTTTGGATATGGGCAAAAATAGTCCATCATTCAAGAAACTAATTAGGAAGAGGCATATTTTAGACATTCTTGTATCGAAATGGCAGAACCAAGAATGACTCATTTCTTTATTCTAAATATAAAACACTTTGAACAATGCATCCATGTACTCCTAGTAACCGTATAATTGAGGATCAAATTTTCTTGAAAATATTTTTCTTTCTGGTGTCTCCCTAGAGGGATGGACTGAGTATTGTTTTGATTGTACACTTACGTGGGATATTTGCTTACGCCCACATAATATTTTTGTATTTTAGCAATTTGCTTACGCCCACATAATTGTAATATTTTCACTATTTTAAAGAAGAATACAAAATGTGATAGTATAGTTTTTTTTTGTCAAAATAACACAACCAACTCTAAAAAAATCTCTCCCATTAAAATTGTAATACTTCTATATCATAATCGGATCTAAATCCGGAGCAAACACAAATTAAACTCCACATAGACCAATATAATAAGAATAGAATAAAGCTAAAAATTAGAAAAAAGGAATTATACAAGGTTGTACGTATCTCGGATTATAATTTATCATTGAAGCAGGAACAAGTTGTTTTCCGCTACCTCCACCGGACTGCAGAGCAACTGAATAAAGGACGGTCAATTTGGTGAATGAGAATAAATGCGAAGGGCAGAAAATATGTACTGTAACTTATAGAGACTTGTTGGGGTCCTAGCTCCTAGGAGATCACATTCCATTGCTTTTTTTTTTTTTTTTTTTTTCTCTCTCTCTCTGCTTCCATCACTCACATAATAAATAAAAATTAAACCCCTAAATCAAAGAAAATTTTAAATAAAGAAACTAAACAAATTGCCTCTCTCCTTCTCGCCGCAAGTTTGAAAGTTGTATTTTTACTTTTTCTGCACCCTTTACTTACCAATGTGAATAAAACCTTCAAAGTGAAAAGTTGGAAGTGTCTAGTTTTTGTTTTTTTGTTTTTTGTTTTTTTTTTTTGTTTTTTGTTTTTTTTTGTTTTTTGTTGAGAAATGGAGCAACAGTAACTGAGACTCTGAGAGGATGAGAGCACGAAAGCAGCGACGAAAAATATTTTTGAAAAAAGTAAATTGAGGAAATGACAAATCGCAAAGGAAGTAAGATGAAACCCCCTTTTTTTTTTAAGAAATAAGATGCAAAGTAGGAACTAGGAAGTAAGACATATATCACTCTTTCTTCTTTTCGTTGAAGTAGAGAAAAACAAAACGAGAGGACGACAACACAGGAACTACAGCAAAAATTTGATTCAAAGGAAAACTGAAAACGAAGAGAGGATGCAATCTCTTTCAACTGGATTTCATTTCAATGATATTGAATTTCTTTTTTCTGATACTTCCGCCTTAAACTGCAAAACAACGATTACTCACACAGATCAAACTAATGCAATACTTATGGCCACATGCGAATGAAAACGGACAGACACTCAAAAGGATTTCGAAAATGACGAAGACACGATGTAAACGGATATGTGTTGTGAATTCAAGCATGCGAGGATGTGTGTATCTCTCATATAGTTATATGGAAACAATATTGAAAATGCAAAATGGGTTTATTCTTCAAGGGGCATTTGCGTTGTTTTACTGTATGTTACAAATAATTGCTTAAACGATATATTTTATTATTAAAACCTCTGAACAGTATCTTCACTTTTGGCAAAGTTAAAAGTTGGTAGACAACAGCATCATTGTTTGATGGATGACTCAAGAGAGCGAAAGCAAATTTACAATAGATTTATACAATCTATATTTCTAAATTCCTTTTTTTTTTTTCTCTCAACAAAATACAATAGTTTTTTTGTATAGGGGCAAAAATAGACCACCATTCAAGAAACTAATTAGGTAGAGGCATATTTTAGGCATTCTTGTATCGAAATGGTAGAACCAAGAATGGCTCATTTCTATATTCTGAATATAAAACACCTTGAACCATGCATCCATGTACTCCCAGTAACCGTAAAATTGAGGATCAAATTTGTTTGAAAATCTTTTTTCTTTCTGGTGTCTCCCTAGAGGGATGGACTGAGTATTGTTTTGATTGTACACTGACGTGGGATATTTGAGTCTGGTCACTTGTCTTTAGGTTGTGGGAAATGATTTAAGAGTCTCTGTCAACTAAGTTGAGCTCATAATTTTATTTTATTTTATTTTATTTGAAATCTCTTGGAAAGAAATGACAATTGTTATTTGTTTGGGAGATATTTCTGGATAATTTTCTAATGATCAAATTTAGATTCAAATTCTGGTTCTATCATGAAAAATGGGCAATGTTAATAATGAGATCTGATGGGTTGGTCAAATCTGGATGACTGTTGCTGGGTAAAGGTAGATACATAAGAGCATTAACAGTCGGCAATGCAAAAAAAAAAAAAACATATTTTGCATCTTCAAACACTACTTTATTTATTTTACCAACCTATTTTACAACTCACCTTACATTCCAGTTTTTATTTTTACATACAACCCAATAAAATAATATAAACTACCTAATAAAATAATAAAAAGTATTATTCTCTCTCTTTTTCCCCCACTCACTTTTTCTCTTCACACATAACCACATATTAAATTTTTTTTTTTTTTTACAACCTATGGACAGTAAGGTTGCATATATGCAACCTTTCTATTCATAAGTTGCAAATTTTTTTAAGTTTACAAACTCGAATGGAGTGGGTTTTGAGTGGCTTAAGTTGTAAAATAGCAACTGGGGGTGTTTACAGCCCCCAATGCGTGCTCTAAGATGGAGTTTTAGGCACTTGAGCAGATGACACATTGGATGAGGAAGGTCTAGTTACTAGGGCAAAAGTTGGTGGTTTGAGGAATATTTTCTAGCACTTGAAATCTAGGGGGTGTTTGGTATTATTGTTTAAACAATAGTTTTCAGTGTTTAAACACCACAACACATATTTTTATAACACTTTTTAACTCACACATATTTTCACAACACTTAAACAATGTTACTAGAAATCTCTTACCAAACCAGCCCCTATTTGAAAATGCCACGTTCAGACTTAAGATGCGTTGGACATGTCATAATTAAGATAGGTGTAACGAGTTTATTTACTAAACATATATCAAACTTGAGTCTACGCTCAACTTGTTGTGTATCAAGTCTTATAGCTCACGAGTTTGTTCAAAAACAAATTTTTTTTCTTAGGCTTAGTTGGTTTATTAAACAAATTTAAAACTTAGGCTCAAACTTGACTTACTTATAAACAAACATAAACAAACTTTTTATCACACACAAGTTACGTATCAACACGTTCATTTACAATCTAAACAGAGTCAATAAATTTTAAAAAAAAAACCGATAGTCTATTGTGTAAGGGAGCATACTGTTTGTACTCTGAGTCACTTTTTGAAGAGTCGCTCACAATTCTATTCACTTTCACACTGTAGGAATCTTAATGCAGCTTTTGCGTGCATGCGATCTACTTTTTTTTGGAATGCAGCTGTGTAGCTTTACGCATTGCGATTCATTTTCAAACTCAGTAGGGACCACTCCCACTCGTTTTACTTTGAGACTGTTTGTCTTCTAGTGTCGGTGGAACATAACACCTACTGTTGCCTGGTCTATTTGTTTGTTTTTTGGCTGAATGTTGTCTGCTCATGTTACCAACTTTTGAATTATTTCACATTCTTCCAAAGTAGCAGGGGCCACGGTTGATTGAATTGCTTACAGTCAAATGAATGGATCAAATTCCTCTGGATCTTGTGAATCTATAGCCTATCCTCTGAGCTGAGAGAGGTGTTGTGGGTCCAATCCACGTGATAGCCCCATTCATTCAATGGGCTTTTTATCAAGAATTCTACTTCAAGGAGAACTCCTAGCAAAGCAAAAGGAAATCATAATTCAATTGGAATTAGGAGACCGTATGTTAGAAAACAAAAGGCTTGTTTACAAAGAACCATATGATTACATTTTCTTGCCTTCTTCTAATTTTAGGTCAACACCATACTTGATCGAGAGGAGATTATAACGTAGAGATAATGGTGCCATTGAATCTCTCATATTCACTGTGAATATTATTTAGTGGTAGAACCAAAAATTTTATTTAGAATGGACCAAGCTAAATATATATAATAAAAAATTAAATCTAAAAAATAACACACACATATATTATATTTATTTATTACTTATTGTAGGGGTAACTTGGGCCTTGTCCGAGAACGTTGGATGATCCGAGGAAAAGGAAATAGTCGTCAGGGGCCCAAATTAAAAACTCATGAGTAAGGAACGGCTCGGAGGTGGTCCGAGGAGTGACTCCTCCTCAGATATGATGGATGCAGCTCAAGTATGTATTGCAGCAAGAGAATGACCCTCCAAGGAGCTCCAATGATGGGAACGTGACAAGCGAATATGCGAGAAGGAAGGAAAGCCAAAAATATCCCAAGAAAAACTGCCACCATCGCATTAAATGCATTACAGCTATTTTTCTGGCCACATTTATGTGGAGAAGACCTCTAAACAGTGCTGACTTGGCTACCGCAACTCACAAAAAACCAGGGAAGGTGTCTGATGGGACAGATACTCAGGTGAGGATTTAGATGATCAACAAGTGTAGGATCAAGATGGTCCAAAGGGAGCTATATAATGTAAGAGACCCTCCATGGAGAGGGGGGAGAAAAAATTAGAGAGAGAGAGAGAAAAAAAAAGAGGGAGAGAACACTGTAGCCATTCATATTGTCTTTGTATCCATTCATAGTCAAATATATACAAGTGTGGCCTCCTCGGACTGAAGGTCCATTGATATCAGGACTTCTTATTTGTGTTTGATTATTGTTCAGTTCAATGCTAGCCTTTGCTCAACTCATTAGGGCCTAGTTCTTTAACCCATTCTCTACAAATTTATTGTATTGGGCTCATTGGACCAAGGTCTCATATCCTGGCCCTTGGCTGCGAACAGGGTCCTTACAATTGGCGCCGTCTGTGGGAAAAACTTGTGCAATAGTGAATGTGACGATCAACTATGACAGGTTCAGGTTCGCATCAAGCAAAATCTATAGGGTCCCAACATGAGAATCCTTTCGTCAACCTAGAGCGGAGAAGAAACCGAGAGGGGAGTGTGCATATTGCCCGGACTAGTAGGAGTCATTCTTGGGGGAACACCCGCATATCTCATGAGGAGGATACCAGAGCCCTACAGCTGCAAGTTGACCAACTGAAGAGAAAGCTGCGCTGTGCGCGGCGAAGACGAGCTCCCTCCAGCTCTAACGTCTCCTCTGACGGTGGAGAGGACGCCAATTACCGACGAAGGTCAAGGACCCCACCCAATGAAACTTTCTCCTACGAAGAAGAACACCATCATAAACATAGGCATAAGAGCCCGGCTCGCCGAGGAGTGGAAAACAATGCTATGAGCAGAGCGTTGAACAAGATTTCCATGTCGCCCTTCACGCACAGGATTGAGGGGGCAACCCTTCCTCGGCGTTTTCATCAACCAACATTTACCATCTACAATGGACGAACGGACCTAGTAGAGCACGTGAGCCATTTCAGTCAAAGAATGGCTGTCCATTCTAAAGACGAAGCACTGATGTGCAAGGTGTTCCCATCTAGTCTAGGACCCGTGGCGATGAGATGGTTTGTCGGCCTAAAGGCAGATTCCATAGACTCCTTCAGGAGCTCACCAGGGCCTTCGGCTCACATTTCATCACATGTACCAGGGTCCCTCGGCCTATAGACTCCTTGCTATCCTTATCCATGAGAAAGGGAGAGACTCTGAAGACGTATTCGGATAGATACTAGGAATGTAGAACGAGATTGAAGGTGACTTTGATGACGTGTCCATCAGCACCTTCAAGGCCGGCCTCCCAGCCGAGCACGGCTTGAGGAAATCTTTGATTGGCAAACCTATCACTAGTGTGCGCCTGCTCATGGAACGGATTGATAAGTATAAAAGAGTTGAAGAGGACCAGCAGCAAAGCAAAGGGAAAGGAAAGGCTATCCCTCAGGAGCGGGGGGATTTTAGGTCGGACCACTATAACAGCAACAGGCCCCGAAGGGATTCCACCGGGCAGTCTGGGCCCGCAGCCCCTCAGTCGATTAACATAGTGTTCCGAGAGCCAGTGCATCAAGTCCTAGAGAAGATAAAGAACGAGCCATACTTCAGATGGTTAAACAAAATTTTGGGAAACCCCATGAGGCGCAATCAGAGCCTTTACTGCCAATACCACCAAGACCAGGGACACACCATGGAGGACTGTAGAAATCTGTGGGATCGTCTGGACCAACTGGTCCGAGAAGGGAAATTGAGGCAATTTCTACACCATTCCAGTGGGCAGGGGAGCCAGACGGGCTCAAAACCCAGGAGAGATGCCCCTTTGAGACCTCCTCTGGGCACAATCAATGTCATCTTTGCCTCCCTAGGGAGAATCGGCTCCTGTCCCTCCAGAGTGATGTCCGCGGCTCGGTCGGCTGCCGAGGGCGCTAATCCGGCACTGAAGAAGGCCAGATTAAATGTCCAACTAGCACTAAGCTTTTCGGACGAGCATAAAATTGGAACCATATAACCCCATGATGATGCTTTGGTGGTCACACTCAGAATCGGGGGGTATGACGTGAAGAGGGTCATGGTAGACGATGGCAGTGGCGTTGAGATCATGTATCCCGACCTGTACAAGGGGCTGAACTTGAGACCCGAAGACTTAACAGCCTATGATTCACCATTGGTGAGTTTTGACGGAAGGTTGTCATTCCGAGGGGCCAGATTAGGCTGCCCGTGCAGGCTGGTTTGGAAGTGGTGGAGGTAGACTTCATTGTGGTAGACATTTTTTCCCCCTACACGGCCATTGTGGGCAGGCCCTGGCTTCATGCCCTAGAAGCCGTCTCCTCCACCCTGCACCAGAAGGTGAAATACCCGTCGAGGGGCCAGATCGAAGAAATTGTCGGGAGTCAAACCACGGCTAGACAATGCCTGGTGGCTACCATCTGGCATTTGCCCGCGGATGAGTTCTCAGCCCCTGCTGAAGGGGGCTTGTAGCAATTAAAAGCTCCGGACTCACTTATCAACGAACTAGCCGAAGAGGCGAAATGTGAAGACCTGCAAACGATTGTTGTTGATGGTGAACCGGAGAAGTTCTTTCCGATTGGAGCTCAGTTGCCTCCTCTTGAGAAGGAAGAGCTGATAGATTTTCTCAGAAGAAACGTCGACGTCTTTGCATGGGATGCTTACGAAGCCCCAGGGGTTGATCCGAGCTTCATCTGTCACCATTTAAACGTCAATCCATCCATTACCCCCCAAAAGGCAACCACCTCGGCGCTCATCCAAGGAACACTCTGATGCTGTCAGAGACGAGGTAGCAAAGCTTAAACAAGCCGGGGCTATCAAAGAAGTTTTCTACCCTGAGTGGTTGGCCAATATCGTGGTGGTAAAAAAAAAGAGTGGGAAATGGCGAGTATGTGTGGACTTCACAGACCTGAATAAGACTTGCCCAAAGGATCCTTTCCCTATGCCAAAGATAGACCAGCTGGTAGATGCAACCGTAGGCTATCCTCAGATGAGCTTTCTAGATGCCTATCAGGGATACCACCAAATACCCCTAGCTGCGGATGACCAGGAAAAGACAGCTTTCATAACTCCCACTGGAAACTACCACTACAAGGTGATGCCGTTCGGCTTGAAGAATACAGGGTCTACATATCAAAGGATGATAACAAGGATGTTTAAACCACACCTGGGCAAGAACATTGAAGTCTATATAGACGACATGGTTGTGAAAAGTAAGTTACTGTTCGAGCATGTGGGAGATCTCGGTGATATTTTTGAGATTCTGAGGAAACACAAGTTTTTACTTAATGCTTCAAAATGCTCGTTCGGGGTCCGATCAGGGAAGTTTTTGGGATATATGGTTACACATCGCGGAATTGAGGTCAACTCCGATCAGATCAAGGCAATTAACAGTTTGCAACCAACTTAGAACCCCAAAGAAGTCCAGAGGCTAACTGGAATGACCATTGCCTTAAATCGTTTCATCTCACGGTTGGCGGATAGATTTAGACCCTTCTTCCTGCTGACGAATAAGTGGAAGGGATTTGAGTGGACCGAAGAGTGTGCTTTAGCCTTCCGCCAGCTTAAGGATTATCTCTCCCGGCCACCTATCATGTCTAGTCCTGAGATTGACGAAGTCTTGTTCGCTTACATTGCAGTGGCCCCTCACGCTGTAAGTCTGGTCTTGATACGAGTAGATAATGGCGTACAGAAACCAGTTTATTACGTAAGCAAGTCACTACATGAGGCCGAGATCCATTATTTGCCCTTGGAGAAAGCTATTTTGGCAGTGGTACATGCTACACGCAAACTCCCCCATTACTTCCAGGCATACACAGTCATTGTCTTAACCCAGCTTCCGCTCAGAGCTCTCCTCCGTAACGCCGATTACACGGGGAAGATTTCTAAATGGGCCACAATTTTAGGGGCTTTTGACATCAAGTACATGCCACGTACCTCTGTTAAGGGTCAAGTCCTCGCAGATCTGGTAGCCGAGTTCGTCGAATCCCCGTTAGAAGTGGATGCAAAGAGCTGTGGCATGGATGGAAAATCAGTTGGCATGATTTCCCAGCAAGGCTCGTTAGCCTGGAAGGTCTATGTTGATGGTGCAACAAACCAGAGGGGGTCCGGAGTGGGGCTAGTTCTAGTGTCCCCTGAGAGCATTACCATCGAGAAATTGCTAAGACTGGACTTCTCGACCACAAATAACGAAGCTGAATACGAAGCTCTGTTGGTGGGAATGGCCATGGTTTAAAAGATGGGCGGCTCGGCAGTGGAAATGTTCTCAGACTCAAGATTGGTCGTCGGCCAAGTGAAAGGAGAATTTGAGGCGAGAGATGAAAGGATGCAAGGGTACTTGAGTCGGGTTAGGCGTTTGCAGTCAGGGTTCGAATCCTTTGACCTGTCGCACATCCCTAGAAGTGGAAACACACATGCTAACTCCCTAGCCACACTAGCAACCTCCTCGGCGCAGGGTCTGCCCCAGGTCATCCTTGTAGAAGACCTGTACAAGCCCACCGAGGTGAAGGGGGAGGCGGTCCATATTCACCAAGTTAGAGCAAGACCTAGCTGGATGGACTCCATAGTTTTGTTCTTAAAAGAGGACGTCCTGCCCGCGGAGAAATCGGAAGCTGACAAGATTTGGAGAAAGGCTCCTCGATTTTGGCTGTCCAAAGACCAAAAGTTGTATAGGCGCTCCTTTTCCGGGCCGTACTTACTATGTGTGCATCCTGAAGCAACAGAACTACTCCTCGAAGAGCTACACGAGAGAATATGTGGGAGCCACATAGGTGGTAGGTCTTTGTCTCATCGAGCCATCACCTAGGGCTACTAGTGGCCGAACATGCAGAAAGAAACTCAAGAATACGTGAAGAAGTGTGACCAATGCCAAAGATATGCACCAAATATCCATCAACCGGGAGGGGTCCTTAACCCTTTGTCCAGCCCTTGGCCTTTTGCCCAATAGGGCTTGGACATTGTCGGCCCCTTCCCCAAAGCAGCAGGGAACAAGAGGTACTTGCTGGTTGGCACGGACTACTTTACCAAATGGATGGAAGCTGAGCCCTTGGCAAACATCAGGGACGCGGATGCCAAGAAGTTTGTCTGGAAAAACATTGTCACTCGGTTCGGGGTGCCTTGTACCTTCATCTTGGACAATGGCCTCTAATTCGACAGCAAGTCCTTCAGGAGATACTGTTGTGAGCTCGGAATAATGAATAGGTATTCCACCTCGGCCTATCCCTAAGGGAACGGACAAGCCGAAGCTGTTAACAAGGTCATAGTAAGCGGGCTCAAGAAGAGGTTGGATGACGCGAAAAAGAAATGGGTGGAAAAGCTGCCACACGTCTGGACATATCGGACTACGCCTCGAAGGTCAACACGAGAAACACCGTTCTCGATGACATATGGGGCCGAGGCTGTCATCCCTTTGGAGACCGAATTCCCAACGCTAAGGACGAGTTCTTTCACTCCGAGCAGCAATGACGAGCTGTTGGGGAAGAGCCTAGACTTAATTGAAGAGCAAAGAGAAAATGCAATGGTCCAACTGGCGTACTACCAGCACAAACTCAAGCAATGTTATGATGCCAACGTGAAGCTGAGGCCATTAGTGCCTGGTGACCTGGTATTAAGAAAAGTTTTGGGTACTGCGAAAAATCCGACATGGGGAAAGTTAGGACCCAATTGGGAAGGGCCATATCGCATCACCTCGGTTACTGGTATCGGAGCATATTTCCTTGAAGACCTAGATGAGCATGTAATACCCCACCCTTGGAATGTAAACAACCTGAAGAGGTACTATTATTAATAAAAGTCTCCTTTGTCATTTGTTTATTTATTGCGTAAATACCTTGCACTACACCACGACATTTTTGAAAGTACTTAAATAGAACTCAAGTCATGCCTGAAGTCCTCGGACCAGATACTTGGGGGAAATTAAGATCACTACAACATTTTCGAAAGTACTTAAACAGAACCCAAGTCATGCCTGAAGTCCTTGGACCAAATGCTTGGGGGAAATTAAGATCACTACGACATTTTTGAAAGTACTTAAACAGAACCCAAGTCATGCCTGAAGTCCTCGGACCAGATGCTTGGGGGAAATTAAGATCACTACGACGTTTTTGAAAGTACTTAAACATAACCCAGGTCATGCCTAGAGTCCTCGGACCAGATGCTTGGGGGAAATTAAGATACTACGATATCTTTGAAAACGCTTAAACAGTACCTTGTCTCTCTTTCTTTTCATGTGTTGAGCAGAAACCTGTTTGGTTAAATTATTACTCAAATGCCATCTATTCGTTTTTCACTAAGTGTCAAAGCAAATTTAAAACTATGAACAACTCTTCAGGCTGATATCTTTGAGGAAAAACAAAGTCCATGATTATTTATCTAAGTGGTGAATAGGGTGAGGAACATCTCCCCTTTCTATGTTCTTTACAAAGTTTATTGCCTACCTTCTTCAAATCTGGCCTTCATTATAAATGGGGCGGTTTACAGTATAAATCCGGAACAAATTTCTTTATCGCTAAAGTGCTCGGTCAAAATTACTTAGATTAGTTACGGCGTATTGCCGTCGGTTTTTATTTTCGTTCGCAACAATGTCAAATTCGAAGCGCACAATAAGGTAAAAACACTAAGGATGAAAAGAAAAGTCCATTCACTAACCAAAAGAGAGATACATTACAAAATGGAGGCGAAACACCATCAAAAAAAAAAAAAAAAAAAATCCTATACTTAGGCCTCCTTAGTACCAGCCTCGTCGGCCTGGGATTTGAGCTCCGCATCCTTGGCTTTGGAGACCACATCCCTGATTGTGAGGGCATCCTCAGAGGGGTTGGCCTTCATCAGAGGCCGAGCCTCCTTGCCCACTCCAACTCCTTTGGAAACTTCAGCAGTAGGAAGGGTAGCTTCGGTGATGGCAAGCTGTTCTGCAACAGGGACCGCATCCGGAGTTTCTCGAATATCCTCTAGGAAGAAGATACTCTCGACCCTCCTCAGCTCGGAGTCCGCAGGAACTTCCGCCTGGTCCATGGCTACTCCCCATGTCTCGACACAGTAATCCCTGCACACTATAGCCACTTCCTCGGCCAACTGGTTCTCTTTATCCGTCACCCCAAGCTCATAGGATACCTTCACCATGGCCTCAGCAGCTTCCTTGGCCACCCGAGCCGCATCCTTGGCTTTTTGAAGCTCCGCCTTAAGATCCAGGACAGCTTGTCTCTCGGTGGCTAGGTTTATCTCAGTGATATGTAGTTGCTGGCGCATATCCTCCGCTTGCCTCTCTGTAGTCTTTAGGCCCGCCTCGGTGCTCAGGCGAGCCTTTTTTGCCTCCTTCAGTTTATTGGACAGGTTTTTATGCTCCTCCTTGAGGGCTCCGATGGGCCTTCTCAGCATTAGCCCGAGAGTGAGCCTCGGCATTGACTTCATCACGGGCGTTCCTGACCTACTCCTCAGCTACAAAGATTTGCTGAGTGACTTGCATAACAACCCAAAACGGTCAAATTCATACATATGAATAAGTAAGAATCCTAACTTTGAACCCAGAGGAGAACTGACTGACTTACCATGGCTAGGTCCCTCTTCAGGGACATGAAGAGATCTGGTTGCCTGGTACACCTAAGACCCTCCATATCCTTGGGAAGGAGAAGAGGCTACTCTAAGGCCTCGGTGAGGACAGTGGACTGCCCCTTTGGGACTCCCAGATCGAGGCATCCCAAGGAATGGGAACACCCTTCACCTCTAGCCGGGGAGCCCAGGAGCGCTGCACCCGACGCACCTCGGCCTCATCTCGACTGTCCGCAGACTTGGTCCTTTTGTCCTTGGGCTCCTTCCCTTTTTTCTGCTGCTAGGCCCCCTTTTGAGGCCTGACCTCACCTTCCTCCAGATCCTCAACTGGCCATCTCTTCCTTAAATTCGGGTCGACGCGCAGTCCGAGGTCAGTAGGGGGCGGGGGAGGGGAAGGGAGACTGGGAGGAACCTGGGTCTTGGGAACCTCCTTCGAGGTTGACCCCTTGTTCCTATTGGCTATCAGACCTTTCAAGCCTAGCCTTTTCTTCAGATCCATCCCTTTCTCTTCCTTTTCCTCTGAGCTTGTATCAACATAGGCAACCCTTAGCTCAGGCGGGTGAGCTGTGGAAAGCCTATCGGATTCGGTTTTAAAATCCAAGATCTCCACAAGCCTATCAGGCACTCCTTCCTCTTCAAAGCGGAATCTATCTATCTCCTCTTCAAGAGATAAACGGGAGGAGGCTATCTCTTCTTCTGCTGCTGCTGCCTGAGGCGAAACTTGTTGGAGTGGAATTGCGAACGGTGAAGGATCCTGCTAGATTGGTAATACGATGGGGGGAAGGTCACGTTGGGCAAGGAAATTCGGCTTCGATACGTCAATCCTGGCTAACTGTGGGTCGCCTGCCCTGATGGCGTGTCCGACCTCCTGGAATATCTTCGATATGGGCTCGAACTCCAGAATCAGGTAGACGGCTCGCAACTGTCCATCCTCGCTCACAAATATTTCTGACCTGAGTAGGTAGTTGAGAGCTGCAACGTTGGTAAAGCTAAGCCGAGGAGCAACTTGGTCTTTATTTGCAAACATAGCCGAGAAGCAAAACATAGTTAGATGGTGGAATTCTTTCATCAAAAGACAGCAAAATGACAGATGTAATGATATGGTTAGGTTTAGAAAATCTAAGTCTTTTGCTAGGGAACCTAACTCTAAGGTATCCCACCTGGCACCCCCTCTCGGACTGGGCAATGAAGACCATCATGCCACGCCCCTGACGCGATGAGGTAATCATCTTTCATCCCCTTATTAGATTTGGGGAGGCACGAGATAAGCCCGACGATAGGGGACCTGGACTTGAGGTAATACCCTCCATTGACCTATGAATGGCATTCGTATATGTGGACCACGTCGTGCCAGGTAAGTCCCAATTTGAGATGCTCGTTAAGAGCATCGACGCAGCCTAAGACCCTAAACATGTTAGGTGCGCATTGGTGGGAGCATAACCTATGGTTGCAAAGGTAGTCCAGTGTTATCCTACCCATGGAGAGAGTCATTCCCCCCTCTATGAAAGCTATCATGGGGATGATAACTTCCCCCATCTCTCTTTGTGACACGATTTGCTCTGGGGAACAGTATCGTAGGCCGACCCCCTGGGGAATATGGTACTTATCTTTAAAGGCTTCTATTTTGGCGAGGGAGTCTACTAGGCTCGCGAATCTACCCATTTGGACAACCTAAGAAGATGCGACTAGAATTTGTAAAAGAGAAAGTAAAGAGCTGAGAGGCCGAGTAGATTGGCTGAGGAGAAAAAGAAATGTTCCAAGGAATACGAACTTACAGGAACTAAGGCATGCACTAACCCCTGGCTCCTTTAGAAAAGTTTTTTCAAGAGATTTCTTGAGGAACAGAGGTGAGGAGTTTGGTGACTTAAAGAGTTTTGAAAGCTTGAGTATTTGATATCTCTGGGAAACTTGAAGATTTGTGAAATGGGGAGACGATTCCCCTCAAGGCTTTATAAAGAGGGAGAAAAACAGGTGGGAGTAATCCCGCCCAAAATTCTAGGAAAGATATCAACCGTTGGATCTGCGCATCACCGTTGGATGCGGGGAACAAGACGCCGCCTGGAGCAATTAATGATGCCTCGCAAACTTCAAAACGTCAGTAGCAATTATGAGGCGCATAAAACGATGTTCCCGCACGTGTGAATCAAGTAATCAGGTAATTTTATCCCTTATAAATCAAAACCCCACTTTTCCTCCTCGGACGAGAGGGAAAAACTGGAGTTTTGAGGGGCTATTGTAAAGGTAACGGGCCGAAATCATATATTGGGCCTTAGGCCTTGTCCGAGAACGTTGGATGATCCGAGGAAAAGGAAATAGTCGTCAGAGGCCCAAATTAAAAACTCATGAGTAAGGAACGGCTCGGAGGTGGTCTGAGGAGTGACTCCTCCTCGGATATGATGGATGCAGCTCAAGTATGTATTCCAACAAGAGGATGACCCTCTAGGGAGCTCCAATGATGGGAATGTGACTCGCGAATATGCGAGAAGGAAGGAAAGCCAAAAATATCCCAGGAAAAGCTGCCACCACTGCATTAAATGCATTACAGCTACTTTTCTGGCCACATTTATGTGGAGAAGACCTCTAAACAGTGCTGCCTTGGCTACCGCAACTCACAAAAAGCTAGGGAAGGTGTCTGATGGGACGGATACTCAGGTGAGGACTCAGATGATCAACAAGTGTAAGATCGAGATGGTCCAAAGGGAGCTATATAATGTAAGAAACCCTCCATAGAGAGGGGGGGAGAAAAAATTAGAGATAGAGAGAGAGAAAAAGAAGGAGAGAACACTGTAGCCATTCAGATTGTCTTTGTATCCATTCGTAGTCAAATATATACAAGTGTGGCCTCCTTGGACTGAAGGTCCATTGATATCAAGACTTCTTATTTGTGTTTGATTATTGTTCAGTTCAATGCTAGCCTTTGCTCAACTCATTAGGGCCTAATTCTTTAACCCATTCTCTACAAATTTATTGTATTGGGCTCATTGGGCCAAGGTCCCATATCCTGGCCCTTGGCTGTGAACAGGGTCCTTACACTTATATATGAAGAATCTTTATAATTTTAATTTAACGTATGATATTTTCTTATGTAAATCAAAATATTTCACATAAAGTAAAAAAAAATGGTAAATAAGTAATAAGTCTTTAAATCTTTGGGGTAGAAAAGTGGGTTTTTACATGTTTACAAATATACCAATCAATTTAATAAAAATAAAACATAATTAAATTTCATTTGGTATTCATTAAATACACTTTAATTTAATAAGTTATTACAACATAAGAGTAAGAGTAATTAGAGGGAAAACAAAACATGTATTAGTCAACTATATATATAAATGTAGGAAAACACTATTTTGGTCCTTACATTTTGAGGTCTCAGTCAATTTAGTCCATATATTTTGGTAAAGTCAATTTGGTCCCAATTATTTTCAGTTTGTAATCAATTTAGTTCTTACCGTTAACCCACTAACGAAAAATGCCTACATGGCAAACGGTGGGTACAAATGGCACACTTGAAACTGATGTGGCTAATAATAATAATAATAATTAATTGAAAATACCACATCAACAAGTGAAGGATTTAAAAATATAAATTAGAAAAATTAACAAAAAAAAGGCTTTTCTTGCATTTTAGCAACCAAACATTTCAAAACATAAACACATACAAAATAACCAAATCATCAAACCCAAACTCTATGAATTACATACGCAAAACACAAATTAATAAGCAAAATTCCCACAAGTCATGCCCAAGTAAATAGCACTAAGCCCCATATCAAATCCAAACTTCAATTGTGAGATGAGATCAGTTTAGAGGATTTTCAAGCTCAAGAACACCCATTTGTATCCCCAAACACATATTTCAGTTCATCTCTATTTCTCTCTCCTAGGTTCACTCAAATCGACATTCATGGAGATTCAACGGCAATATCGATGGTGGATAGATCGGTGGGCGACGACCACTTTGTACGCTCAAAGGACTATCGTGCCCTTTGGGATTTTCAATGAAGTTGTTTTGTAAATTGTGAGAGAACGATTTCTAAACTATCCGAGTTGAGTCTAGGTTTGATTTGGGTTATTTTGTACGGTGTTTGCGTTTTTGCACTAAAAGCAAAGAAAATGTAATGAAAAAAAAAAGAATAAATATTGATTTTTAATTTTTTTTAAAATCTTTTAATTGTAGAAAACAAGTTCAAATCTTGTCAACAGCATATTTTCATCAATTTTTACCAAAATAATAACATGAATGAACCGAGTTCTTATATAATTAACCAGTCCAAGGACCGGTTCCCAGTTAACTCGGTCGGACTGGTCGGTCCAGTCCTAATTTAAAAACAATGCTTAGAAACCAATATCTTCTATTTTATTTCCATGATTACTTGAGATTATTTTACTTAATTCCCTTAAACTTTCTCTCATTTATTAGAATAAGGTACATGCATTTTCACACAAACTTTTTGGTTAATGTTTAAATATCAACTACCACACATCAAAATGGCTTAATTTCAAATTACTTTTCAAAAAAACTTTCCGATTTGTTTTCAAAATGCGTTAACTAGTTTTCAAAATTTATTCTTGCTTTCTCTAAACTTGTTTTCAAGGGAAGATTTCCAATGACCAGGAGATTTCAAGTCATTGAAAATATCATTAGAAAAACCCATGGAACTTCCCTTTAAAAACTATCTTTCGAATTGCTTGGGTTGAGTGGGTTCCAAATCATTAAAAACATGTTTTATGAAATCCGTGGAACTTCTCTTTGAAAATATTTTGCAAGCACCATGGGATTTTAAATTATTGAAAAAATCTTCCAAAAACCTATGGAATTTTCCTTTGAAAATTTGTTTACAAGAAGCCATGGGTTACATTCTTGAAGGGCCTTTCCAAAATACCCATGGTATTCTTCTTGAAAATTTCCAAATCTCCATGAAATTTTACTTTCTTGAACAACTTTTTCTTAAGGGCAATGTCTATCACATGCTACCTATTACACACAATATACACATATTTTAGTTTTTGAACAGAAATTGTGACTCCGGATCATGCTTTCAAATAAATAAATAAATTTTGTGTACGGTGTGTACATGCACTAACAATTACTCTTTCCTAAAATATGTTGTTGGTTGCTAAAGTTTACCCCATGGGTGATTATAGTCCTTAATGTTATTGGTAATCACTTTTAGTTCCTTAGATGACTTGACCAAAAAAAAAAGTGACACGTCATTACTCCATATGGACTAAAAAATCATTAAAAACGTGTTTTATGAAATCCGTTGAACTTCTCTTTGAAAATATTTTGCAAGCACCATGGGATTTTAAATTATTGAAAAAATCTTCCAAAAACCTATGGAATTTTCCTTTGAAAATTTGTTTACAAGAAGCCATGGGTTACATTCTTGAAGGGTCTTTCCAAAATACCCATGGTATTCTTCTTGAAAATTTCCAAATCTCCATGGAATTTTACTTTCTTGAACAACTTTTTCTTATGGGCAATGTCTATCACACGCTACCTATTACACACAATATACACATATTTTAGTTTTTGAACATAAATTGTGACTCCGGATCATGCTTTCAAATCAAAAAATAAATTTTGTGTACGGTGTGTACGTGCACTAACAATTACTCTTTCCTAAAATATGTTGTTGGTTGCTAAAGTTTACCCCATGGGTGATTATAGTCCTTAATGTTATTGGTAATCACTTTTAGTTCCTTAGATGACTTGACCAAAAAAAAAAGTGACACGTCATTACTCCAATGGACTAAAAGATAATACAGTTCTTTAAGACTATAAATTGTATTATGACCTACTTTTTATTGAGAACCACAAGAAAATATCATGTAATGTCATCTTCACGTTGCTAATATTTTATCATATCGTTAGTGACCACACAATATTTTTGAGATGACAAAACTTAGGTACAATACCTTAAGTACTGTTCCTTAGGTTCCCCTCTTGAAATTCAGTCATGTGGCTACTTAACTAAAAAAATATACTTTCATTCTATGAGAAAAAATTCACATGACAGAATATTAAAAGAGGAACCTAAAGAATAGCACCTAAGTACTGTACCTAAATTTTACTCTTTTTGCTAATATGTAATTTTTGGTGATGACAAAATATCGTCACTAAAGACCAAATTTCTTATAATCTGCTTAATAATAATTACTCTTTATTATCAGGTTAAGACACTACCAATCAATTTTCAATATAGGGCCGGTAGGGATCAAACCCCAATCTTCCATTAAAAAACGAGATGCTTTACCAAAACAAACGTACATGCTAACAAAAACCAAACTAAGTTTTAAAATTCTTCTCCAACTAAAATGATATGATCTATATATATATGATTTAAATCATTTATCATAATTTTTTTTTTAATATAACACAACTTGCACACTACAAATTTGCCTCCATGTCAAGTGGGTAAACATATATATGCATTCCAATAGTTAATTTATTGGTTCAAGTGACCTACTAATTATTATGATATTTTCGATAGAAGTTTTAATTAATCTATACATTGTACGGATATACTACTAATTTATATGTAAAACTTGTATTACGTCAGTTACAATATGCATACAACTAATCAAGCATGCTTACCTAAGATTTGTATTATTTAGGGAAAAAAAAAAGTAAAAAGCACCAGCAACAAAATTTATATATTGAAACTTCATATCATATAAGGAACTAAAAATATTTTTAATTAATTTTGGAACGTCGATTATATTTGTGAAATCTTCATTTACTTTATATAAAATTTAATTAATCCATGGTGCACGCAAATTAATAATGGACATAAAACTTGTTGTACATGATAAATAAGCCACAAGCACGAACATCTTGACATTTATTACATCTAGGCAAAAACTCATATGATTATTCTATCGGATATGCTAATGCTATGATCATATAGAAATGCGTACACAATTATGATTACAAATATATTACCATTATTTATAACCTGTACTAGATGAACTCGAGGAAGTTTACCTTTGTTGCTTGGCCGTTGGTTGGAAATCCATTGAACTGTTTTGGATTCAAGAGTGTTTCGGGTTTTGAGGTACACACCTTGTTGGCTATATAAGTCCTGCATGTAATAACCTCTGGATTTCTTTCTTTCTATATATTTTATTTTTACTCTTATAGTTACCTTTGGGGCTATATTGCGTTGGTGGGTGATTCCACGGAACAAATTTCATCCTGATTGGTCAGGCATGCTCCACCTTAATGTTGTTTGGATGTTTAAAAAAGGAGGGAGAGTAGAGTAAAGGGAAGGAGAGTAATTCAATTACCTTATTTGGAAGTTTTTTAAGGAATGAGGGGGACGGGTTTGGACTACCTCTATCCCCTCATTTTTAATTCCCCCAAATTGGAGAGATTTGGAGGGAGAGTAGAGTATATAAATTATTGACCAAATAAATTACCTAATTTACCCTTATTATATTAACAAAATTACAATGTTTTGTAACGTTAAAAAAAAATCTGTAACCCACAAAATTACAATGTTTTTCACGGACAAAGTCCACTTACTATGGCGGCAGAGCTTCACCGGCCAAATACGACGCTGGAATTGCTATTGTACAAGAACGTAGTTGGATTGACGTCAATGGAGGGACGGCCACAGGTGACGAGGTTAACGAAGTTGTTGTTGAACGTGACGATCTAGGGGAGTCTCGGCCCCGTACAAGTGGTCATGTCACCGGAATCGACGGTCAGCGATCTCGTCGCTGCCACAGTGAAGATTTACGCTAAAGAGTGTCGCCGGCCAATCTTGCTGACCACCGATCCAGCCATGTTGGACCTCCACTACTCGCAGTTCAGCTTAGAAAGTAAGAATCTCGTAATAATAGCCATTGATTGTGTATTTTGGTGACACGTGTGCGGTTATGATTGGCGGTGTGTTTTATTAATTAATTAATTAAATTTTTATGTGGTGGGGCCAGGTTTGGACAATGTTGCAAGTCCTGAAGTCCATTTTCAAATAGGGGTAAATTTGTCTATTTAAATCATTTCCTCTCATTTCCATCCTAATTTTTAAAACATCCAAACAAGAGGAAGGGCTAATTACTCCCTTCCTCTTTACTAATTTTAAAAACATCCAAATAAGGTGGAGGATAACCATTCCCCTCTACTCCCCTCTACTCTCCTCCCCTCTACTCTCCTCTACTCTCCTTCCTCTCTAAACTTCCAAACAGGCCATAAGAGTTTCTTTTACATATAGGGAGGGGGGGGGGGAGGGGGGAATTGGGTAAGAGTCAAAAAAAAAAAAACCTTTTTTATAATAATTATTTTGACTTAAGTGAACCACTTACATCTTTTAAATAAATAAAATGTAAACCACTTACATATGTCAATGTTGAAAAAAAAAAAAAAAAAAAAAAAAACCTTGCATTAATGAAAGAGAGAATTTCTAGAGAAAGTTGAACTCAGAGAAAAAAGAGAGAACAACTCAACTTCAATCTTCTTTTGATAATTAGATAGTTATAACAATGGTGCAGAATTTGAATTCTTATTTTCCTTATAAAGAAAATAGATAATATAACTGAACTATAAAACTTTTTTTTTTCTTATGGAAAGTTACAAGACTCTTGATAGCTTTACAAATGAAAAATGAAATTTAACTACTCAAGAATAAAATACACGAGGCTACTGGTAACTTTTAATAGGCCATATAATGACATTATCCTTTGTGAGATACCAATCTGATGTGATTTTAACCCAAATGAGGTTAAATACATGTTGTAAAATGGGGTGTCTACATCCTCCAATACCTAACTTTCTATGTTTTAGCCAGCATTTTTAACACTTGTTGAATGTGCAAAAAAAAAAATTATAGCTTTTCTCATTTAACAACATTGAAATTAATTGAAGCAATGAAGCTCAAGTGATTGCCAACTCCTAGTATGCCCATGGTATTTAGTGTTCAAATCTCCTCACCCCATTATAACAATTGAATTATCAAAAAAATAAACATTGAAATTAACTGAAGCACTCGACGTTGTTATAACCACGAATTTATGGGACAACCAACTATATTTATGGTCATTCTACAAAACCTCCATCTTTTAATGGGTATGGTATCCACACAATCTTAACCACGAATTTGATGTTGTTATAAATATATAAACGTGGGTTTGCATCCTCTCTCGTCTTCTCTCACAAAAATCTGGTTTTGATTCATTTTCTACATGTTTTATGATTCAGTTTTACCGTGACTTCCTAGATTTATGTTAATAAATAATGATGGACTGTTTGTCATATTTTTTTAAGTCAATAATTTCATAATATTTCTAATTTAAATTTATTCACAGTTTAATTTGATTGCTAATCTTCATGTTTGGTTGATTCTGACACGATTTGAATTTGAATAAGTTTCCCTGTTTTCTTGATATGTGAGAATATTTCATCCTGTATTTTATTTAATGCGATATGAGTGCATTATTAATTAAATGAGTGCTCTTTTAATATAATTATTCTTTGAAAATGGCCTAATAACACTAGTGGAGGCTGCCCCGGCCATTAGGCCAAACGGAGTTTGCATGCCTATCACTTTAGAGCATCCACAGTAGTGGAGTTAAAAATTTAGCTATTTAGCTCTACCAAAAGTTACTTTATCTATTTTACCTACACATATGCTGCAGCAGTGGATCTATTTTAACTTTCAACACAATAAAATAATATAAACATCACAATAAAATAATATAACCACTACAATAAAATAATATATCCCACTACCCAAAAAAACATCCACAGCACCAACCACAACCACCTCTACCATCAGCCACAGCCACAACCACAGCCACAACCACCACCAACACCACCACCAGTCCACAGCAGGAAAAAAAAATGTGGCACAACCACCACCAACACAGCATCACCAACAAACCCACAGCCACCACAAAACAAACCTACAGCACACCACAAAACAAACCCACAGCCACAAATCACAAATCGGACCCATAAATCACAAATCGAACCCACGCCGATACGACCCACCACCACCACCATCTCCATCGTGACCCCCTGAAATCCAGCAACCCAAATGCCGAAACCCACCAAACCCAAATCCAGCTACCCAAACGTCGAAACCACACACCGATCTCAACCCCGATACCAACGCACACCGATCTCAACCCTGATACCAACGCACACCGAAGCACAACCACGACCCAGCGGCGGAGTGGAGGTCAAGGAAGCCACTTTGATCCACGAGGCCGGAGCACAACCACGATCCACGGAAAGCCACTTCGATCCACAAGGCCGGAGCACAACCACGACCCAGTGGCCGGAGCACAACGTTGAGAGAGTTTGCTTGAGAGAGTTTTGAGAGATGAGATGAGAGCTTTCAGATGGAGAGAGAGAGAGAGAGAGAGAGAGAGAGAGAGAGAGAGAGGGGCACGGTGTGAGTTTTTAATAAAATAATCGGGCCGGTAGAATAAAATAATATATTTTTCTTTTAGCTCTCATGAACAATGCACATCTATCTATAGATATGCACTGTAGCAATGGAGCTAAAAAAATAGATTTAGCTCCACTGCTAGAGCATCATTTTAGTATTTAGGGAACTAAAATATATCAATATAGCAATATAGCTACACTGCTGCAAATGCTCTTACCATCCCATATCCTAACTTTGGACCCAATATTGTCTGGTCCATAAATCATTACATAGTGATTCAAGTTGGTTTCTGGACCTAAACTAGATAATGACTCCTAACCTTCACCTCTTTGCCCACTCAACCGAAGTGCGTACTCTCTACAGTTGTGTGCGCACAACTGATATGGAATAGTTTTGAAAATCTTGCTTAACCGAGATATTTGTTTGACCCGTCTTAAGAGAACCTCTCTATGTAACTTGAAATCACTTTTTGATGATCTCACTTGTATAGTCATTCTCACTTGACTGAGCTTCTTAATATAACATTTTGAATTTCTTTAATTCAGCTCTTCACCCTCAATGACTCGAAAAAATGACAACATAAATGAATATAGGGAAATATTGCAATCACATTTGAAACTTTGACATGAAGCTTGCCAACATAAAATTAAATCTAACAATTTATGACCTGTTTAAGATATTTATCATCATACATCTCATTACATGCAATAACAATGTGGACCGAACTCATTGTTCACACATTTTCCAGTTTTATAGGAGAAGTGTAGCTTCTTACTTCTAATCTTAAGGTAGATGTTTATCTTCATGAATCTCAAATGGCAAATTAGGTGATCGCTGCATGGTAAACTCAATTCATTTTCATAATGTCGTTTAAGTAGTATTTGAGAATTTTCAGTTAAGAAGAAACAGAAGGGATGAGACGAATATTTGTTCACACATGTTGCAATGGTTAGTTTCTTCTTGGGATATTTCTCCTTGCATCTCTTCTAAACTTTGGAAGTAGTATTTTAAGTAGATCTCGTTGTTCTTCACTAAAGCAGAAACAGAAGGAATGTGAGGAATCTTCATTCACACATGTTGCAAAGATTTAGGCCCCGTTTGGTAGAGTGGTTTAATAACATGTTTTCAATTTTTAAACAACATTACACGCATTTTCACACACTTTTTTACCCACACGTATTTCAAAAAAATACAAACAATATTACTAGAACAACGTTACTAAACGGCCCTTAGGGATAATTCACCTTGCATCTTTCCACACATATTTTGTTCTCGTTGCATGGCATAGGCATTGTCAAATCATGTAGTTTAAAAATATTGTTTGAAAGTCCTATCAAACAAAGAGATAATGAAAAGCAAAAAAATAAGAAAGAAAATATATTAGAAATGCTTATAAGAATAGAAATCTGCATTGACGTACTTGGATAATAACATTCTTTAATATTGGAATGACTCTATATTAAAAATAAGGTTAAAATGCAAATTGTATCATTTAAACTTGGCTAAAAATATATTTAAACCTTCTAACTTTTCTTCGAATTCTTTAAGTTTCAAATTTATACAATTCATGACTTCTGTCCAATTTTGTTAAAAAATTTCCATTAAAAAAATTATTTTCACACCAAAAAAAAATCTAAAGAATTAATGAAATATTTTATAGATTTTTCATGTAAGATTTTATTTTTCAAAAAATCTTTTTTCATTAGTTGCATACTTAACAACAGTTTTTTTTTTAACGAAATTGTACAAAATGCTTAAATTGGATAATTTTGAAACTTAAATGACTCAATTAAAAGGAAGTAAAGTTAGAAGACTAAAATGAATTTCAATTAAATTTAGCGAGTGTAATTTGCATTTTAGTCTAAAAATAATATGCATGTGTGTATGATATCTTTATGATGTAACAAGAATTTAGTCCCACCTATACATGTTTTCATAAGCGTAAATAAACTAACAAGTTACAATCTTCCGTAAAACTATAACTTCACTAAAAATATATGCCCTCTTTAATTCAGTATACATTAAAATTTATTGGAGTACCATATTTTCATATTTTGGAACTAAATTTTTTTCAAGTTTATTTTTATTTCAAAAAATAAAGGTTTTCATAGTAAGAGGAAGAATTCCTATTCTAAGTAAACCTTTTTTCTTTTTGGCATAACATTTCTTTTAAAGAACAAGTATATTCCTTAATTTAAAAAATCCCTAAATAAAATTAAAGAGTAATGCTATGTATAAAAATAAATTGTATGAAAAAGTTTTAATAAAATGCCGTGGTGGCAAGCATACATGGGTATAATAGAAAATGTTAATGTAACTAACAATTTTAGTGCATAAATCTTATAAACCAATATAAAAATAAATATAGTTGGTGTCACATCAGAAACAATGGTTGACAAAGTTCTTATTTGAGACTGCTCTTGCTCTGAAAGGTTTTTATAAAATGATGTTGAGACATGTATACTTGGGTGTATAATAATGGAAAATATTAAAGTTACTATCAAGTATTAACTTTACTACAAAATTATTTAAAATGGATTTAATAATAAATTTCATTGATACAAATCAACAACAATAATAAATAAATTTCAGAATACTTTTTTTTTTAATGTTTAAAAGCTAAGGCATTAGTTTGCAAAACTTATGTAGTAAAGTTTATAGTAGTTTTAATATTACTCTTATAATAAATACATAACATTTAAATACTAATTATTCTATTTTTAACAAAATACTAATTATTCATTATCAACCAATGCAAGATCGGAAAAACTGCCAAAGGAATAAATCTACAGAACTGTCATAACGACACAACCCCCCTCCACCTTAAAAAAAAAAAAAAAGTCCATACCTTGCTTTACCTTACCATTTTCTTATTGATATTTTAAAATGTTGGTTAATAATATATCATTAGAGCCTTAGAGAGTTAGAGGTAAGGCCATGATATGATGACAATTGACATCTGCAAAAGTGATCTACCTTGAGTTTGAGAATGGGAATCAGTCCCAAAATTTCAAGGTAAACAGACTATAATCACCTGTCCCAGACCCTATGAAAAGAGAAGGTTTTGATCTTTTATGCATTAAGTCACCATGACACACCTCCATAAAATTCAAAACTACCAACTCCAATTATCAAGCAATGAGGGATGTAGCAGAACACATTTACCTTACATGTAATAAATAAATTTTGCAACTATGGTATAAGAACAGTGGACTTCATTTGGGCTTATGTAATAGTAGGATTAATGTTGAAGACTTATTTCTCAACAAAAATAAATAAATAAATAAATGTTGAAGACTTTATTGAAAACTAAAAACAACCATTGTACATTACCATGACTGAATAATGGAATTGAAAAGTTCTCACCTACATTTGTAAAGAAAGTGAGCATAAAAAAGACATCAAACAAACAAGCATATTTAAGAGTCTTCGTCATATTTTCACCATATTTTTACCATTTCACCCTCAAAAAAAATATTTTCACCATTTTAGATAACTAGGATCGACAATGTGTTATTTATGGCAGAAGTGATTTATTATTATTATTATTATTATTATTATTATTATTATTTAAAACTCACCTTTTAAGTTAGGAAAATTCTATTACAAATCGTGAACTCTTGACCATCCAAGAGGACATTAACCCTTTTCTAAATTGTTAAGTCTTTGATGTTGTCGTTTATACAAATTCAAAATTCTATTTGATTGGTAGGAACTCGAGATGTTTAAGTTGAGACATATATAAATCTATTTGGAGTTATCACTTCTTATTCCTAAACGTTAGTTTGTGATGATGCTGTGAAAATCACCAGTGAGCTACACGGTCCTCGCACGCTCGAAAGAATATCTGCACAATGAAAACAGAAGAGACCTAACAGAGAGCACCGGTGTGGTGCCAGCCAAATACCCTCCGAAGGTCAAGTTAGAACTTATTCTCACAGCTCTAGAGTGCTAGAGAGGGTAAATTATGCGTACCTTGGTTTGTGAGGGTATTGGGGCTTTTATAGTATTAGAGTATTGACCTCTCCTTGTTGGATTAGGAGCCTTTTCCGTTTAGGAGTCTCTTTGGAGCGTATTTTACGGGATCCTTTCCTTATAGGAGTCTAATACGTGATGCACACGATGTTTCCTTATATACCCATTCGTGGGGGGCAAGGCAAGGTTACTTTGGAACCGTCACCTATGTGCAATCCCTTCAACCTGGAGCCGTCACCTCGTGCAAGCCCTTCAGCCTGGAGTCGTCAGCTTCCCCCCGTCAACGAGATGACACCGTCAACCATAACTCTTTTTCCAGCCATAAGGTGATGTAATAAGGCAAAACTGACGGGCTTAATTCGACCGTCGCTTCACGCCAAACCGTCAGGGAGTGTTGTAATTTTGTCCATATCAGTTTGTAACATTTTTATATGCATTTTTTTTTTTACATGACTAAATTTCTATTATTGGAATAAGGGTCTTAGATTATTGGAATCACCGTTTGTTTATTTAAGGCAAAAAAAACAAGAAAAACACAATATAAATATATATATATATATATTAAAATTTTAGATTACATGAGTTTAGAATGAAAGAAAATAAATTACAAATGTTTGTTTCCTAGTTGCAATTAAAAAAAAAAAAGTACATAGTCTTAATTCCTCGCTATATTCTAAAACTCTAAAATTATATTGGGAAAACCTAGTCTAGAATCCAAGGTTGGAGGTTAGGTTATATTATGCGAAGGTGTCAAAACTCCCCTTCGATCAACCCAACCCATGTCAATCTTCTGTGAGACAATAGCCATTATTCTTGTCATGCGAAACATGCAATAAAACATGTCACAACACACCAAACATATCATCATTTGATTTGAACTAAAACATACACTTATTCACGCGATGTTGGGAAACTTAGATTTAAGCATATATGAACATGCTAGGCTCAAAACAATCAGCATGTTTTCACATAAAATGCTCAAAAATCATATTAATTAATTTGTGTCAACATGCAAATAAAAATTAGGTTTTTATCATTTCATTTTTTCATGCAAATAAGATTTTTCGTATCATCTTGGCATATTTGAACCCTAATCTAAGGATGCATGATTATCTTTTCACTCATCCCATGTCATCTAATAATACCATCATAGTGCATAAACTATAGCGAGAAAAAATAAGTGTAGAAATTTAAAATTAGGGTCTCAGATATTTATACCTACATGAATGTCTCTTGCAAATATATATATATATATATATATATATATATATGGAGTTTCTTGGGATTTTCCATAGATGTTCTCCTTGAGTTCCAAGAGGAATTGTGCTGCTTGGCTGATTAGTTGAAAGATTGAGGTCGGTTGGAAATCCAATGAACTATGATTTTTGTGTTCTGGATTAAAGAGTGTTTCGGATTATTTATTTATTTTAATGAGTAGGATGGGCTGACAATTTCATGGCCTTTGTAGAGTATTGTTGTCTGCAGACAACCAAATGTTTCTCTACAAAGTTGAATTTTCTGAATGCTCAAATCTGCCTTTTCTATTGGAAATTCTCCTCTATTTATAGAGGTTGGAGCTCATATATAGTAATGTAGTTCATATATACCTTTTCTTTTCTAGAGGTATCTTTACTCATATTTATCTCTTAACATGATAAGATTAGAGAGCATGGATGAAAAATTGAGTTCGGTGCTGAAAAATCTAGTCAGAAGGTTGAAGTGCTAACCAACTGAAACTAAGTGCCAATCGCAAGTCCGATTTTTGGTCAGAGTGCCGATTGGGACTCTGATTCATGATTTCCGACTTTTTACTTTTCATGATTTTGCTCGATTTTTTTGATAATTTTGAGCTTTATATATGATTTTAGCCACTTTATTATCAAATTATGCTTTATCTAGGACTTTTAAATTTTAATTAACTAGAATATATTCAATTAATTATCTAAAAAACCTAGTTATACCCATTTTTGCACCCCATTTTCACTCTTATTTTTTCACAATTTTCGGGGGAATGAGTTTTGGTGAGGCCAAAGAAAAAACAGCTGGATTTCACCATTTTCTTTCCCCCCTCTCCCTCCTAACCAAACATACCTTATACCCATTTTTTCTCCATTTTTCTCTCTCTCATTTTCTATCCTCCCTATTTTCACTCCAACCAAATAAGGCCTAATAGATACAATAGTTCATTACCAAGAAAAGACAAATTGTAATCCACAACTTTGAAACTCATAAATTGACAAAATTACCCTTCCACCCATAATTAATTTAATGACATTTGATTTGCTTTCTCTTTAATAGGAATAACATATGACTAGTTCTTATACAATCATACATTTTGTCACAACATGATGATATGTGCACGTGATTGGTGAATCATAATTTTCACATAGATTTATCACATTTTTTTCATAATTCAAATAGCATATGTCATGATTATGATAGGTCTTGTGGCACTAAAGTCGTGTTCTTAAACTTTCTTACATTATAAACTTTTTTTTTTTTTTTTTGAGAAAGAAGACATCAACTTTATTAAGAAAAATTAGCCATGGTCGGCAAGAAATACAGAATTCAGGTGTGGAGGAACATTCTCAGTCCACACTGAAAAACCTCTAACATGTCTAGCATGTTTAGCTAGGTTATGCACTACACTGTTTCCGGAGCAGCGAACATGGGAAAATGAAATACAACTGCTTGCCACTAACGTGGACTTTGCTGAGCTGAGTATGTGTCCATAGGTAGATAGGGACATCTCTTCCAAGTTCAAGGTGTTTATTACGTTAGCTGAATCTCCTTCCAATATGAATGAAGCCAAACCAAGGTCTTGTACAAAAGATAATGCTCTGGCTGCAGCCATTGCTTCAGCTATCTCCGGGGAAAAAGGAAGGCTAGCTTGCTCGGACAGAGAGGCTATTGCTTGCCCGTTACTATCACGAACAATCACTCCAATGCCAGCTTTCCTTATATCTTTGAATAAAGCCCCGTCAAAATTTACATTGATTCTTCTCGCCGGAGGAGGAGACCACCTGATCTGAGTTTATGGATTGTGTTGGCTCTGTTTTGAGGCGCTAGAAACAGAGTCGTGGAATGTGGCAAGGGCCTGTGAAGCTACATGGATTACTTGTGACAACGGGTAAACTTTGGTTGAGGTTCGTATCTGGTTTCGTCGTGTGAGAGACCGCGCCCCCGGCCCGTTTTATGATGTTGAGCCAAACCCACGTGAATGGGTGGAGTCGTATTGTTGCCTCTCAAAATGGCGATTCGACTAGTTATATTTTCCCCTTTAGATTAAGGGTTTTACAATGGAGTCGCCACTTATTTAATCATTGGAAAAATAAGAAAACCATAATTGAAAAAAATTCTTCATTTTATTAATTTGAAATTGAATTTACATTGATCATAGAAAATTACATGACTTTGGTTCTAGATACAATCTAAGATAAAGTACATGACTTTATTTCCTAGTTACAATCTAAAAATTGAAAATTACAAGGATAAACATTGGTCTATCAACCCTTGATCTAAGTTCGAAGGCTATGTTACAAGATGGGAAGGTGTTAGGCACCCACCTTGCCTGGTGAAACCGGTCTTCTAGACTATGGTGGCCAACATTCATATCATATCATCCAATATGTCAATCAATTTACATGTTAAATTTAATGTGTGTGCATGTGATAAACCCTAATTCAATTTATTAAGCATTGCATTTGGATTGAAAAATAAATTCTAGTGAATGTGTGTGGATGGTGATAACCTAAATTCAAGGATTTGAAAGAATTATTAAACAAACATGTTTTTCATATTTTTGATGTGGATTTAAGATTAAATCTAGTGATATACATGAACATGTGATGAACAACTAAGAACATGTGAAGAACACATAAGAACAAATTAAAAACATTCAAACATATTCAATGAAACTATCATGTTTTAATCTTAAATTCTCATCATGGCAACACAAAAAACAAGTTAGGAAAAATGATTATACCTTCATGCAAGATCCATATGGTGGAGGAGGAGACTCTTGGTAGAGGTCCTAAGGGTGGAGGAAAAGAAGAGTTAGGAGAGGAAGAGTGAGTCTCACTCAATACCTTGAGTCTCAGGAAGACCAAGATATGACAAGACTACTCAACTACACTAGAACTCAAGAAAGGAGAAGAGAGGGGGTTTTTGTTTTTGTGTGCCTTGAAATGAAGGAGAGGAGGGATTTATATAGTAGTGGTGGAGGAAATATGAATGGAATGCCATTTAATGAGGGTTGACAAAGAATCATGAACCTAGACCTCATTTTAGCCTTTGGGGAAATTTGGTGCATTAAATGTGGAGATTGATGAGAGTGAGGAGCAAGCAAAGTTCGGTTTTCCTGTAGCTACTGTAACATCTTGTAGAGCCAATTTCGAAAAATCATATCTGACTCAATTCTGATCGGAATTGTCTCATTCTTGTGCTCAAATTGAAACCCCGGATGTCTAGTTTCTGGGAAAATTAACCTCATTCACAGAGTCAAAATATTCTGAGAGATATTGATGAAATAGTGAACAGAGGTCATTTGTTAGAAAATGGTTTCAGCACAATTAACATTAATAGGTCCCAAATTAGCTCCCAATTAACATTAAATGGCTCCAATCACTCTCATTTCAGACTTAAATGGTTCCAAATTTACTCTAATTAAAAGATAATTGCACAAATTACTCATTGAATAATTAATGTTTAACTATCTAGTTAATTAAGTGTGTGCAACCCTACCATAAAATGTAGTCCTAACCAATCAAATTATGACATATCATCTTTCTCAAATTGATTATACTTATAATCAATTGAGATCAATTGTTCATAATCACATACAGTCAGACTTAATTTGTGATAGTGCATCTCAGCCATTAAAACTTGATTTGATGATAACTTTCAATCTGGTGGTCCAATTAGGGCTTATGACCAGTCTATTTGATCGTTACACCATCAAGATCATTTTGGTGAAGTGAGATTAAGGATCTAATGACCAGAATCAAGATGCATATTTTCAAGGTGAAATTACCCTTTTACCCTCCATGTGAGGTTAAATGCGGGTTGCAAAATGGGGTGTCAACAGAATGCCCTTCATTGGCAGAGCTTGAAAAGCAAATGTCAATGTATGAAAGAGACACCTAACTTTGCAATCAGTATTTAACCGTGGTGAATGTATGATGCATGTAGATAAAAATGCAGATAATCATGTTGTGGATCAAAATGTGAACCGAATCTCGAGGGAGATTGCCTACGTACCTCTTAGTAGGGGGATCAGGTCTAAACGTAGTTCATGCTTGCAAATTTTTTTCTTTTTCTTTTTTGAATAAGTACAAGACATGCTTACCTGAGGTCAAGAAAATATGGAGATTCTAGTCATGTGTTTCTAAGGACCAGAGGTTCTGGATCTTAGCTCATGTTTTCAGAGGACCTAGGATTTTTGGGCTTTGGCTCATGTTTTCAGAGGACCAAAGGTTCTGGATCTTGGCTTATGTTTTCAGAGGACCAAGGGTTCTGGATCCTGGCTCATGTTTTCAGAGGACCTAGGATTTTTGGATCTTGGCTCATGTTTTCAAAGGACCAAGGGTTTTTTGGGCTTTGGCTCATGTTTTCAGAGGACCAAAGGTTCTGGATCCTGGCTCATGTTTTCAGAGGACCTAAGATTTTTGGATCTTAGCTCATGTTTTTCAGAGGACTAAGGTTTTTTGGGCTTTGGCTTATGTTTTTAGAGGACCAAAAGTTCTGGATCCTAGCTCATGTTTTCAGAGGATCTAGGATTTTTGGATCTTGGCTCATGTTTTCAGAGGACCAAAGGTTTTGGATCCTGGCTCATGTTTTCAAAGGACCTAGGATTTTTGGGCTTTGGCTTATGTTTTCAGAGGACCAAAGGTTTGGGATTTTGGCTCATGTTTTCAGAGGACCAAGGGTTTTTGGATCCTGGCTCATGTTTTCAGAGGACCTAGGATTTTTGGGCTTTGGCTCATGTTTTCAGAGGACCAAAGGTTCTGTTTTTCTCTCTCTTCCCTTTTTCCAAAATCCGTCCTCCTCCAATGGAGGAGGAATGGCATTATATAATCATCTTCTAAGCATCCTATCCTTACACTTGTCATTCATCTAAGGTGCCCCTTGATACTTATCCCACCAGATTTTTTCTTTGGCCTCCCTGTGAGAGGTCATAGTCTTGGTAGCACTGTTCAGAGGTCTTCTCCACATAAATGCGGCCAGAAAAGTAGTTGCAGGGTATTTAATGTGGTGGTAGCAGCTTTTCTTTAGATATTTTCGGGGATCTTTTCCTTCCCAGTAAGCTCACCGAGTTTGTTTCTGTCATAGGGGATTCCAGGAAGATTACTTTAGCCACTGGGATTCTTCCTTGAACCGAAAACTTTATATCCGAGGACTATACCCTCCTCGGACGGAATCGCCGGTCCTATGTGCGAATCTTTCGAAAGTAGAATGCTTTGATAGCTGCCACATTGCTCGGCCCATGAGACCTCCTCGGACAGAGCCCACGGCCCAAGATGCGTGAATCTTGGTTATTTGTCCCCACAATTATTATTATTATTATTATTATTATTACATATAGATTTTGTGGCCAATCATATCAAAAGCCTACACCATTATATATATATACAAAAATTTATAATTTAAGAAGAATGAGGACGGCAATGCAAAACCTTGATAATCCTTTATTTCTAGTTCTTTCTACCTCTCCAATTGACCATACTTGAGAGGTTGTTTACTACCAAACACTTATGTATTGGAGTTTCATTTAGACCATAGAGAAATATTTAAAAAGCCTTAAAGAGTGACCGAAAATTGGTTTTATAGTTTGCAGATCGACTTGCAATATCAAGTAACATTGAAGGAACAAGGAAAAGTCTTATCTGCTAGCAATAATGGGGAACTCAAATACTTAGTTTGACCCCATGCACAGAAAGTCGCATGAGTAACTTATGTACTGCAACAAGCTTCGGCAATAAACTTGTTGAGTTGAGCTTTGCCTTGAAGTGTTTTTATCTATTCGGTTTCCACTCCGTGAGCAAATTATTGTCTCTTTATGTGTGAGTTGTTCATGTGATGTGTTTCTTGTGCTTGATTATCCAAGATTAATATTGTGCTTAAGTTAATTAACTGCCTGAACCTAATCTTGAATCATTAATTGATTAAAATTAGTAATAAGTCGTATTAGAGGCCTAAAATGCATTTTTTACCAACAATTTAAACTTTTGGCTTGGTAACTTATCACAACATTAAAGACTATAGAGTATAGATATATTTTCACATACACAATTGTGAGGGGACGAGGATCCGAGAATACAAATAGAGGGATTAGAAACAAAGCCGAGGAGACAAACCTAGGTGAGCACCAGTAGAATGTCCTCGGAAAAATACAAGTAACCTTATGTAAGTGCAAAAAAGACAACATTGGATGAGGACTCCGAGGATGCCAACCTGACCTCTAAAAGCCGAGAACCAAGGCTAAAGGTTGTCGGGCACAAATCGAGGGCGAAGAGAAAAATTTGTCACTAAGCGGGGAAGAAAGGAAAGAGGATGGATAAAGCAACCATCACCTCTGCATTTAATACACTGCAACCACTTAGCTGGCCGCATTAATGAGGAAATGACATTTGAACAGTGTCCACCTAGCTCATACGTCAGTGTAGAAACCTTCTAGTAAGGCCTTGATGAGACAAGTATCAATGAAATCCAATCCTGACCTTTCAAATGTAGGGCTCAGATACATCTTGGCTGAATATATAAAGCCAAGAAGCCCCTGGATCAAAAGGAGGGGCGGGAGACTTAAAACTACTTGTAACCTCTATCTCGAACTAAACCCGAGGACCCCTATATATGCATTTCAAGACTGTTCCTTATAAAAGACTTTCTGTCTATGTGTGGAATTAATTCTAGCACACCAACTTAAGTATTTTCATCTTGTTAAGGGCATTTAAGGTTGATTGGGCATCCCATCTCTCAAAAATTAATTGTGTGAGCAAAAGCAGCAAGTTTGTACCTGCCATAAACCTTACTCACTTTTTGCCCACCACAACAATAAAATAATATAATAAGTGAGGAAACAAAAAAATATGATACTTTCTATATAAAATTATTATTATATCCTTATAATTAATAAACCGTCATCAAATAATTTAATGTAATCTTAAAAGCACAAGAATTGAGTAAATTATTGTTATATTCTTCTCAACTGTTTCAGTTTATTACTACTCTATGACTAACATTCCACCTTGTTAGAATGTCTTCAAAATCCTACTTATGATTGATTACTTCATAATTCAACGAAAATATTTGAGATTCAAATTCGCACTCTTCCATTGTAACTATCAAATTATAAATAAATAAATAAAATAATTTATAATTGAGCAATGTTATCCATTAGATATTTTCAACATTGCAATATATTCTCAGTTATGAGAATTAAATAATTGGTTTAATGCGCATGTAGTGGAATAGCTTATTATTTGCTCAACTTTGAATCCTCAAGAGACACATAAAACTTCTTAAATTGATGATATTTATTTCTTAGTAAATAGTATCAAAACTATGTTTCACAACAAAATAGAAAGATTATATTCTAAATATCTCTTTGATTGTATACATTAAACAAAATATCATTTTGATTACTCTCTATTCATAAACTACTTATGTGTAGATTGAATCATCCTTTCTTTTTTCTTCCCATTCTTTTCCTTCCAACTTCGATTCTATTCTCCTTTTATTTTGCACTTAGGGTCTGTTTAGATACTACTTATTTTGCTGAAACTGAAAACTTATTGCTGAAAGTACTATAAATAAAAGTAAAAATTTACTGAAATAGTACAGTGAGACCTATGAAATATATCAAAAAGTGCAGTAGGGCTCATGAATAGTAGCAAAAATAAGCTGAATAGTGAAATAATTTTTATTTTTCATTAGTATCCAAACGGAGGCTTAGTCAAACAATAATGTTAGGAATTATGAATTAATTTTTAAAAAAGTTTAAGACCACACGCTTTAACAGACCATAGATCCATAACAAGTAGTGATTGGATTCAATTGCACGTTAACAAATATGCAAATATATGTTAGTAAAAGAACAGTTAATTCAATTATTTGCTAGCTAGTGGAGCTGCACGTATACAAGATACATATAATAGATTATAAAATAGTCTTCTAGATGAGGACTAATTCAAATATGTGATGATTCAGTTCACACACCAACCGATAGAAAATATCGCAGTTCACGCGTAGCGTGCGAATAAGATCTTATCTTGTGTTCAAATTTATGTCCAACGCCACGGTCTACCAAGTTTGAAAATTTTTTTTTTTTTTTGAGAAACAAACCATTCAAGGTTTGAAAATATTGGTTAGAATAGATAGCATATATAGAATGGCATTGTGGAAGTCTAGAAAGCACATGACATCACCCACCTCTTCTAGACGAGAACTATAACTAACTAATATTCGTCGTACATACATGTCACTGTGTGTCTGTGGGGTACGGACGTGGTCCCCCATTTTGAATTTTTAACGTTAGTATTTAACCAAATCTACAAAAGGACAAAAGTAGTAGTTACGCATCAACTCACTTACTCTGAAATCTCACGCATACTGGCTAGCTATTACTTAAGCATAAACTTTTTTTTTTTTTTTTTTTTCACCGATCACACTCTATCAAGTTATATTTATGAAAAAAAGTTGTGAAAAGTTTTATGATTCTAGACTTTTTCCTACAAAGGAAATAAACTAAACCAAACAAATTTTCATATATCTTTATATTAAGTGTGAATTTTGAAAATATAACCGTTAAATTTTATCTTCTTGCTTGCAAAATTTCATGAAGATCAATTATTAATTTCTATATCATTAAACAAATGTTAAAATTTCAACTTTTTGTAATTTAAAAATATGTATAAAAAAAAGTTTATTGATCAAATAGTAAATAACATCCGATTTGAATGAAATTTGATATATATATTAAGAACATAAGAAACATGAAACTCAATTGTTAGATTTTCAAAATTCACACTCAAAAAATAAATATATGAGAAGTTTAAACTTTAAAGAATTTTTCTCCAGATTAGTTTGAAGAGAAACTTTGTTAAACTATCCCCATAAGCTGTCATATCATATATAACATTAGTATGTATTTTTCTTTTCTTAAATTTTTAAACATGGGTGTTTGGATTTAAGTATAACAATAGTAATCTTATTAAGATGTTATAAAATAGTGTAAGGGCCAAATTCTGTTCAATCAATCTTAAAAAATACCTACTACATCAGCTTATGCGTCAATTTTGCAAAATGCATTTTTGCTATAGTATTTGTGTAAATATACACAAACATGGTTGTTTGTTTGTTTCAATTTTTTATTCTTTATTTATGTTTCCCCGAAAATGAAGGAAAAGAGTGGATAGTATATGTGTGAAAAATAAAAAAATAATAATTTAAAATTGATCTTTTAATGAAGTATAGTTTAGAATAGATAATCTAATGTTGGTGTTTTGAAAAGTGGTTAAGTAAAATAAACAAAAAGATTATTATGCTAAAATATATAAGAAATTTTGCACATGTGAATGGTCTAATCCTTGTTTTATAATTTCAATATTAAAAAATTAAAAAAAAAAAAAAAAAGCCTAATGTTATAATTTCCATATTTGTTTTAATGTTGAACAATTTATGAAGCAAGCTATTCATGAACAATTTGGAATTAACTTGGAAAAAAAACTTATATATATTGGCTTTTAGCCTAATTCAAGCTTAAGTTTAAACTCAATTCTTAAATAAGCTAAGCTCAAACATAACAACATTCTCAGTCATTGTACTTCCCAATCAAATTCGTCATAACACTCCTAGACATGATCCACACAGGTTTAAGTGCCTAAAGAGCATATCTACCAAAGCAAATACAATTACCTCGATAAGATATTCCTTTCATTCTTCCTTTATGTTGTTTACAAATTCTAGTTCTTTTGGGGTTATAGTTGATGGTTCTTTTCAATTCCATCTCTACTACAGAACTGGACATGAGAGTTTCTTCTCATCCAGGTCCTTGCAATTGAAAAATAACAAATATAACATTGTATACATGTATTTAATGAATAATATATTGAATTGTTGGAGTCTTTGAGATTTTATCTTATATCTAATCTATTAGAAATTTGTATATCTTTTTTTGATAGTTTATATAATAATAATAATAAACTAAACATGTATTCTATTTCTATTTATTTATAGTTATAGATAATTATTTTATAGGTTAGTTAGAGATAGTGTTATAGATAATAGATAATAGAATTTCATTTCGTTATAACGAGTATTTATTTTGTTTTAGAGCTGGTTATCCAGTTACAAAAGAAATCTCATAGACTTTCGTTTTTGCGCCTCTCTGAAAGGTGTAAATTTCGGAGGGATTTTTTATAATTTGGATATGTTATTTGGAGGTCAATCCATTAGGAATGGGGCTACATCTATTTATTTCAACAACAAAAAAAGTCCTAAGATTTTTAAAGTACATAATAAAATGAATGTGTTAGTGTACCAAAAGTCAAAATTAAAGTTTAGTGCAAGTTGAGGTCCAAGTAAACATTTTTTGTTTTTTTTTTTTTTGAGATAAACATTTTTGATATCTGTAGTCTGTAGAATAAGATAGAAATAATTTGAGACTTCTCTAAGCAATTCATACAAACAATCGATTATGCTTTTTGAGTTATAGATTTCAGCTGGTTCTGTTTGGGTCTATATTCATTTTTTAGCATAATCTTCAGTTTGGGCCTTGACAATATATTACTTTTACTTCGTATTTGACCCAAGACTGTTACCATTTTCTGCTGCTCACCCTATTGGGCCGAATAGGAATCCTCTTTCGGAAAGTCCATTTAGCACGTAGTCTGGGGCCATAAAAATTGAACAAAACAAAAGCCACATAGAAATGGACCAAAAGAGACATTCTCATCTAAAAGGTCAAGTTGCATTACACATCTAACCAAGAAACTTCAAAGTACCCTTATCGACACGATAACCATATAAAAAATGATATTATTTTCACATTGTTTAGTGTCCAACAGAGTATTATTTTCATTGAGGTTGCTTTTATCACTTTGCCAACTGTGGTATTTTGATGAGCTTAGCTTTTCGATCCAGGTTCAAGATGGAGAGTCAAGCCCACTACTTGCGTTAGTTTATATAATAATGAAAGCTAACAATATGTCTTAGAAGCTGCACACATAAAAGGAGCCTACAAATGAAGGAGTAAATACAAATTCAACTATTTAGCAACACAAAAAAAATAAAAACCCAAATTCAACTATCAACTGTAATTAACATTGATTCTCAACACACACAAAACTGTAAATTACAAGAATGTCTCATAAAGAGGGATAAATTTAGAGAGTGAGAGAGAGAGAGAGAGACAGCCATGCCCATGCTGCTATTGCTAAGCACATAGAAAATTTATGCTGGCATTTGTTGTATGCGACACATGTACTTGCTCTTATGAGGAGTAACAATGTTCCCTTTTGGTAAGTGAAACTTGAGTTAATTCCTCATATTTTTTTATAACTTTTCTAATGGATCAAAGATTATTAATATGATAGGCAAGAACTTATGGTTTGTTGCGTGTTTGTTAAGAACAGTAAATGTCTAACAAAAGAAATTATTCAGTCATATGGGAGAAGTCTTCCTTCCTTTCACAACGAGCTTCATTCATTACTTTAATAAAAGTTATTAATATGATCTAATACAAGAACAATCAAATTTACCTTTTGACAAGTCATTCTGGGACTACAATGAGAAGTGAATAAGAAGGCTTTAGCCTAGCTAGTAAACAATAGAATTAAAATCAAGAGGCATTCCTATTCTTTTATTTTTAAGAAGTTTACATATAAATCAGAAGCAGTTCATTTCAGCTTCATTTCATTACACAAAAGTAGAGGTGCAGAGGCTTACAAGGGCTATAGGGCAAGGCAAGAGATGAGAACAGGTGCTTTCAAAATTACAATTACTAGCCCATTAAGTTATTAATTTATGCTTACATAAACAAGGAAGACATTGAAGAGCCCATGATAGTAAAGTATCCAATAAACATTCTGTTTATAACAGGATACAATACAATAAAGCCATTGACTGACTTACCATGCTATGATGTTTACAAACCAACAATAACTCTATCTCGTATATATATTTATATATGTATGTATATTTCCAAAAATAAATGGACAAATATATGAATGTATTTTACACATAATTTTTCCTTATTCTAAGAATTTAAACATGTGGAGCTCTTCGTCATCATCCACATTCTAGAATGATTCCCTGGGCCCGACTCATGGAAAAACTTTTTAAGGTTCAACAAGAGTACAATACTTCCAAATCCCATCACCTCTTAGAGTCCACAAAACCTACCTCAGTTTTCTCCTTTCCAGAACTGTCTTCTTCTTCTACCCCCACCTAAACGTCTCTCAATCATTCATGCCTACCCATATGAATATACTATATATTATCATTATCAAATACCAAATAGGTCAACCTCTCCAATATTGCAGCTGTAACGCACTCTTGCTCTCCAACAATGCACCTTAGGTCCACTGCCACCTTTCACCTCTATATTTCTGCCACTTGTACAGATGCAGAGCCGGTGCCATATTATAATTTAAATCTATTATTGACTAGAACTAGAAATCTAGAATACCATTTTGATGGGTTACTTGAATAAAAAAAGAAAATAATATATGCTTTTCAATTTTCATTCTTTCCCATTTTCTAACGAGGACTGTACAATACTTCTTTTTTTTCTTTTTCTTTTTCTTTTTCTTCTCCTTTCTAGCTTATCACAAAAATTCTTTAAGTAGATGGAAGTGTTAGAGATAGGTCTGAATGGTGAAGTGAGAGAGTGTAGACATTGGGTATATACGCAATCCCACTGTTTTAGAAATGCTCCTTGTGGAATTCAAATTTGGTTGGACCTTTGTGGTTGAACTCATAGCAGAGCTTGCTAAGTTCTTTAGCCAAAACTGGTGCCCCACAGTAGAATACCCCTGATCAAAGTTACCAAAACCACAATGATAACATTAGAAGAAAGCTAAATTTGCTAGTAATATCTTTTGGCCTATTGGAGATTTATCTCACCTATTCTTGCAGAACAGTGCTTGGAACATATTTTGGAGAAAACTTTCTTCCAATTAGGCCTGGCAAAATGAGTTCTTACCTGATAATGAAAGGAATGGAAAACAATTAGTAACACATTAAGGTTTTCAGCGAAAAGGGCCTTGTATTTGTCAAATACCCCATCCCACTTCTTGTATTTTTGTTTATTTATTTTTGGTTAAAGTCGTTGGTTGCTACTAACAATTCTAAAAGAAAAGTGGTCTGGTCCAAAGCCACATAGTTCAAGAAACAGTTAAAAAATATTTGATTGCATGAATGAGGTCTAGAAAAGTATTGAGTATGAGAATGATAATCATCAAAGAGCTTACCCTAGTTCCAGAAACAATATCAACTCCATTCTTGGCATGGTTGAGTGCTTGCACCATGGTAATGAGAGCCGATCGGGCATCTCCTTCCTCATACACACTGGTCAGGTAGTTATGCATTTCAATGACACCCTAATTTCCAAATTGACAAGTTAAAGTTATCAAACTTGGGAAATTTTCAACAAAGGAAATGAAATGATGCCAAGGAGCATTCTTTTTTACCCTTTGATCCCGATCAGCAACTTCATTCATGACCCCTTTAAACCAATCAAACGAGCCCTGCTCCCTAGTTACCCAGTAGAAGTAAGCATTAGTGGTCTTCAGAGGCTTTTTCCGCTTTGGACAGACCCTATTATTCATTGAAGAATCTGTACTTCCAACACTTAGATCTGATTCCCTATTGCCATCTGAGACAGAATCCTGTTGAGAAGGAAACAGAATTTTTATTTTGCATGATAAAATACATAGTTTTATCCCAAGTCCTGGTAATAAGTCTATGAAAATTAGAACAGGTTAACAAGTACTGATACTATTGCAGGTTAAATAGTGAAGGTCTATAAAAGTCATATAGCAAAAACAGAACAAGTTACTTACTGCCTCCTCCTCCATTTTGATAATGTTGTTGAGCAAATCTTTTAAAATGCTGATAAAAGGTGTTGCCCCAATTCCAAGCCCAACAAGTAGCAGGACATCATACTTCCTGTAGTCTTGTGCAGGGGCACCGTAAGGCCCGTCTATTAAGAGCTTAGGCAAACTGTAATCTCCAAAAGGAATTTTACATATTACATAACATGAAAAATAATTTTAAAAAAAATGCTAAACCAGGGAAGACATTAGACAGGTGCACAAAATTATACCTTCTTCTGGTTGTTTCATCAGCCCTTAGAAGCCCACTCTTTCCAGACACAGAAGGCTCACAGGCTTCAGAGAATACCCTTCTAAGCTCTTGTGTCCAATCACCTAGCTGCCGGATGTGAATGCTAAGGTAGTCATCTCCAGGAGCAGAGGTAATGGAAAATGGATGCCTGGGATGCATAAATTGAACCATAAAAATGATCAATTGGGTAGCCACATTTTTACATGGTGCTGGTGGTGACCAGATTGAGTATTGTATGATTCAGACATTCTCATCAGAACTTTTTTATTTTCAAAAACTATTCAGCATTCAGCATATATTCTCGCTCGCAAAGCATTGAAATTATGACTAGAACATTGTCACTTTATAGTATAACATTGGCAAGCGTCTAAATAATTGTTAGAAAATTGTAAATTTAATCATTTAACTATTATTATAATAAAATTTTGGATAGCCTAATTCTCGGATTTCACCTAGGGATAGCTTTGCTTAAACAAAGCCATTGCTTGGTGCAGTTGCTGTAAATTACCGAAAAAGTGAAAATTTCCCAAAATATAGTGATTTCAGGGAATGCTACGGTGACTTACCACTCAAACGGAGAAACTGCAGGGCATTGGACAAACATGTATTGTCCACTCTTGTAATTGAACTGGGGTGGCTTAGACATTTGCAACGCAAGAACATTTCCAGGATAGATGGCAACCTAAGAAAATCAAGGTTAGAAAAAAACAGCCTTGAATTAAGAGGAGAAAAAACAACTTGTGAGCATGCAATCCATTGTGGAATACACCATGCATTCAAATAAATGTAAGAGGTTCTCATTGTTAGAATAAGAGTTAAATCATTAAATTCTTCATTTCTTAATAGTTTAAAACTTTGAAACAATTGATAATTTATGACTCACTTTTAGAAGATGGACAGTGTAGGAGCCTGACCGAAAGAACCTTAAGGTTCTTTCTCCTGCATACATTAAAACCGGAATGGAAAGATACATCCATGTCTGCATGCATGAACTCAATACATTAGCTAGCTCTTCTAAGCAGAAAAATAACTATTGTTGAAAATATAAATATGATCACTTGAAATATCAAAAGTATACCGTCTTAAGGTACCACTTGTGCACAAGATATACGAATTGTCCGTGGAGGATGAGCAAGACATAGACAATGACAAATAGGTGGTGTGAATACCAGAAGGCATTGAAACCAGTGAGCTTATCAAAGGGCTTGGGCAGCTTAACAAGACTCCGCCTAAACCATCGTGTTGCAAGTGTAAACGCAACTGTCATGAGAATCACCATTAGGATTCCAGTCACACCGTCTACTCCTTCAGCCAGCTTTGCGTAACTGGGTCTGTATTTACCGAAGTCAACACTTAAATATTTCTCATATTCTCCCTCAGGCGAGTGAGAAAGTTTAGGGAAATCACATGCAAGGTGGTTCCCGGCATGGAGAATGACACCAACTACAATGGCTCCTGCGATTGTCTGCAAAGAGAGGTTAACAAAAAGAAAAATGAAAACATATTTAGAGGCAGCACATACATCAAGTCATCAAGTATTCTAATAAGGTATTCACTTTAGTTATTAGATGAGACTTTCACAATATTGAATTCACGACATCTATAGATCAACTTTGTCATTCTTGCAGTAAAGAGTCACATTGCGATGAGTCATGCTACTTGAAGACAGCTTAGCCAAACCTTTGAAGATGAAAAAGACATCTAAGTTACAATATGATCTGTATGTGTTATCCTTCCAATTCATTAAACCCAGACATGGCAAAATCAGTGCATCAGTAGCTACACATATGGTAGAAACTTAAAGTTCATACCTTTTAGGACCCAAGGGAAGAATAACAGCATGCAATATCACATTGCTCAAACTTTAAGCCGTTTTTACTTAGTATATTGATAAAATGGCATGCTTTAAACATTGGAAACATTTCTGTATATAATCCTGTTCCAGTGGCAGTAAGTCATAAGGGCCTATGCTAGAGAAAGAGCCATACTTATTTCCTTGGGGTGCTTAATTACTATTATGTAAACACAATAGCTGATCAATCCGAACTATTAGAATCATAACCCATAACATATAGATAGGCACCTTTTTCTAGGACCTGAGATGCATAAAACATGAACTAACTACTACAAAAACATAAGGTTGATGATCTCTCCCCCAATATTTGGTCCAAACCTTCCAAAGAGCACTTATTTCGACTCTTCTTTTTCGGTTCTATATGGTAATTTGATTTTAGCTTGCGTGGTAAGATCGCTTGAATTAATCTATTAGCCGCAAAAATAAATAATATATCATCAATCATGTTAATCTCTTACTTCCCAGATACCAGTAAGGGTTTTTTTCCCCTAAGATAGAATTTGATAAAAAAAATAATAATAACAATTGAGTTAATTAGAACCCATAGTTCCATATTTTACCCAATTTCGCTTCTCTAATTTTTTATTATAAGACTCTCCTGAAGTGAGATGAACCGTCCATCTATATCACATATTCTATGAAAATAAAAAATAATGGTATAAAGAATAGGCCTGCTAAAAGAGGAAGGGAGCAAAGGAGCAAACTTGAAAAATACAGTCAATGTTCATCTTCTATATATTGTAGATATGTATGGGACCTTTTCAACTTGACACTCCTAGAGAATGCCCTATGAAACCTTTTGTTTCTAGACACCCACCTAGGGTGGTAGAAGGACAAAGCTTTTGTATTAGTATTTTATTATGATAAATGATTCCCATCTTTCTACCAAAATAAATAAATAAATAAAGACTATGTTTTGTTTGCTTGCTTAGCACAATTAGCTTCCCATGGTTTGTAAATAAAGTCAATGTTTTGAGTTTGACGACTTAAATCTAAATTGATTTCACCATGGCTGATTTATTGTCATTTTTGCAACAGTAAATTGAGGGAATCTACTCCTTTATGTTTGTCTATACATATGTATATTAAAAAAAAAAAATTTGCTTACCTATAAAAAGTAAAATAAAGGTACAGACGTATAGCCGTATGTGTGGTTGTCAATTTTTGCTGCGTCTATAAGCAAATGTACCCATAGAGATGTGATCATCAATGTAGTAGTAATAATAGTAAAAAAGTATTAAAAAAAAAAAAAGTAAAATTTTTAGTAATAATGAATAGAAAACTTTTCATCATGCTGACTTGAAACACAAGTCTCGGAGATGGGACTTAATTAATTAAAAGTCTCGGATATGGGTCCTAAATAGTTAAGGTATAAATTAAGCAATGACAAATTCAAGAAGCATTAATGGGTTTGATGTGTACCTTGTGAAAATTGATATTGTCGTCAAAAGGTATGAAGTAAGCCAACTTGGTAGACCTGAGCCAAGTGATTGTGTTTCTACACACGGGGAAGAGAATTAAAGCCATGTTGAACTTAAGGGTCTCGGCTGCACCTTTAGCCGTAGGGAGACAATAATGCATGACGTGGAAGGCACTTCTATTTTTGTACTGAATGAATTTCCATGTAAACAGCCCAATCATGATGCAAATCCACAATGCCAAAACCCAAAGTCTCCTCCAATTCTCTTGCAAATAATATACGAATTTTGTGCTCCACCGTCTTATTGGGCTTTTCTTTCTCAGCCCTTGTAAATTCTGGCTCAATGCCTGACTTGTGTAGCTCAATGCTTGACTGTAGTTTAGGTATGTGTCCTTTTGTAACAATAGTGTCTCCAATTGCCATAGCTGCACGTCATCATCAACCACAATGTAACAAACTTACAAAAGTCATCAAGGGTTGAACCATGTGGGGAGCACAATGACCTTGGACACGTCAGCTATTTAATTTACACTATCATTGATCGAGAATAGTTGCTAGTATACAAAGTATACGACACACTTGGAAACGTATATGATGTGGGATTGTTATGTGGAAGTACTGTAATCCCACATGGAAACGCTATGCCACATAATAAAAAATTTGGGGTTCCAAAACTACAAAGGTCACTATAATTAAAAATCTATAATACCTTGTTTTATTAATATGGTACCCACCTTTACTCATATAATTGTGCTTAACTAACTATTACAATTAACGACTTGTCACATGCTCTAATTTTTCTTCTAAAAAACAAAAAGAGATGGCGTTTTAAAATTGGAATGGTCACCAAAGTTAGATTTCTATTTTTGTAATTAGTAGTCAGTGACCGAACTTGATTTTGAAATGAAGAAAAAGTCCAAAAGAAGAGTGACAAGTATAAAAGCTTAATTGGCGTGTTTTATGAAAAAGCAACGTGGTCACTAGTCACCGACAATTGATAATGTAAATTAGTGGTGATGGCGGGGGCAATAATTCAATTATTTACCGTAATTATCATTGACAGATAGATGATAGATAGATCACTAGTTTTTTTTTTTTTTTTTTTTCCTCCTTTTTAGCTGAAAAGATTGATCAGAAGTTAAAAAGTTTTATATATCGATGTCGCATAAATAATAACCTTGGACTATATGTGCCTTCAAATTAACACTACTTATGTGTTTAGCTTTTATCAAATGGACCAATCGAGCCAACAGACACCCATCTCAATCATCTTAATTAATATTTTAACTACATATTTTTATATTGTAAAAGATAATAGAAGGGCAAGTTAATTGCCCAGTGATGTAATGATAAACAAAGACGAAAAAAAAAATTGCAACAAACTTTTTCTATTTCAAAATGTTCCCCGAATAAGATAAATTTATTCCATTACCAATGTAATCCAGTCGTTTTCATATAGTACTATTTGTTCACGTTTGATTTTTTTTTTTTTTTTTTTTCCTCGGTGCATGGTTGAACAACATGGTAATTTAATTATTGAAAATACTGGTGATTTGTCGCCTAACAATTGACTGGGAAAAAAAAAAGTCAAACTCAAATACTAGACTCTATATTTTCTAAAGACTTAAAATTCTTGGTCAATTTTAGCCTGATATGATATATAAATCCAAAAAATTAACGTGACAATGAAACTTTAACAGTTACAACAAGAGAAATATGGGGTTCACTTTATTTAGTTGTGTAATAGATTGTAGATAATATAAAGTAATTACCCACCTCAATGTAGCCAAGTCTTTCAGGATCCAACTCTTCCATGATAAGAGCTGCATATTCCTCCGCTTGTTCCTTCAATCTTGATAACTTGTTCGCAGAGGCACTTAGCATGATAATCTACGCATTTAAAAAAATAAAAATAAAAAACAAATTGAAATTTGAAATTTGAAATTTGAAAATAAAAACATCATCAAAAAATAAAACATAATTTCTATCCAAAAATAAATAAGTAAATGACAAAAAAGCCCCCACCAACTACAATGAAAATGACTCTAATTACTTGAGAGAGTGACTTGTAAACAATTTACTAATTAGAGAATTCGAGACGCCATCTGTACCCAACTCCTCAAGCACTCTCGTAGACAAAAAAAATAAAAAATAAAAATAGTTCACTAACTCTTGAAAAAGCCATCTAAATATAGATAGGATGCTTTTAGAAGATGCGAAACGTCATGAACCACCAAATAGAAATAAGAAAAGAAAACCCATTAATTAATTAATTAATTTCTAATTTATTGAGAGGGGGAGTTGTTAGTTTTTGAAAATTTCATGGATATAAGGTCACCGAATCTTGCCTAACGTTGATTTTAATAACCAAAATGATCACACCCTGTACCTGCACAAATCATACCTAATAAGCAAAGAAGAAGAAGCTTAAGCAAGACTATAAGAGCCACTTTTGTTTCTAATATTACTTAAAGGCAGCGTACCAGCCTTTTTTTTAATTCTTTTTTAAATTTCTTGAATCTGAACGTGGTTGACTGATTCATGCATTCAAGAAAAAAAAATCAAATTAAAAATTAAGGAGTTCATGCAAACCATTTTTAAAATATATATATATATACTTTAATTATGTAATTTGGTAAAGGAAAATTATAGTTTAATAACTGGTTAGGTAGAGAAAGAGAGAGATAAGAGAAACTTATATACATACCTCTTTTACTTCTTCTTCACCGATTCTACCATCTTCATTCTTGTCAACCCTGAATGGTTAATTAAAACGAGAATCATGTTTAAAAATTATTAAAAAAGTATAATAACTTCTCTTTATTGTAATTTTGACAAGTGTGAATTGACTGTTTTGTCCTTCTCAATTCACGTACTGTGTCTGTGTGTTGTTTATTATTAACGAATGATAAGACGAAAAAAAAAAAACTCTGGCATGGCCAAAGTTGAGGAGAGAAAGTGCGATCTTTAATAATGGAGTACGAAAAGTTTAAAACTAATTAATGATTAATTAAAAGCAAAACCTTGAAACTAATCATTTTAATTAATGCGTACATATCGAAGAAGATCTGGAGTCTTGAATCGAAGCTTAGATCTGTGATTTGCGACCAAAACTCGTACAGTTCGTCTCTGCTAATTTTGTCGACTTTTAATCTTCTTCTTCGTCCCAAAGCATCGAATAGCTCCAAAGCAAACTCCTTCGAATCTCTCATTCCTTTTCAAAAAATAAATAAATAAATAACAGAAAAATGTAAAGATAAAAAAAGTTGTTGCAAAAAAGGTTACGGAGTGAGTTTATTGAGTTTTTGGTTGAACACCTATGCATTGTGCGAAATCGGCGCGGTAGAGAAAGCCGTCTTTGGCGAGATCGTTGAAATTGGTTTGGACTTGGTTCCAACCGTCAACGCCATTGGTATTGGTCTTGGTGCTGATGAATCTGAGTCCACGAAGTGCTTTGTGAGCGCCTGATCGAGTGCGATCGAGTTGAGCTCGTTCTCTCCTAAGTGCCCGAGCTGCCATAGCCGATGCGAAACCGCTTTCACCTCCGCCTCCAGGACCTCCGCTAGCCGCCACCGCAGCCGCCACCGCCGTAACGTCCGAAGCGGCGAGCGGAGTTTTCGACGTGCCGTGTCCATGGCTCCAAGAGAACCTTTTCAACTCCGCCTTCAGCTCTTGCGAAAACAGCTTCAACTCCTGCGAGAATTGCCGCAACTTACTCGACGAGGACGAGCTCCTCCTGATCGAATTAGACCTCGACGCCGGCGCCGACGCTGAAACCGCCGGAGCTTGATCCCGACCGCCTGAACCAGAAACTCCGCCTTCTATATTGATCACCGTCGTCGGCGTCGCAGGCTCCACACTCCGAAGCACAATAGTGTTGTCATCTTGAAGATCAAGCGTCACTTCAACGAACTCCTCAACGGAATTGTAACCGCTTCCCGGCGAAGTTCCGGCACTACTCACCGCCGTTTTGTTCGGAACAGTGTCCGAGGCCCAACGCCTCTCGTGCTTCGGATTCAGCTTCATTGATTCCAAAATGCACTCTCTCTTTCTCTCTCACTCTAAAAAATAAAAACCATAAAACCTATATATATACTTTAATAATAATAATAGAGTATGTATTGGTGACTCGGTGTATGAGTTAGAGAGAGAATGAGTCAGAGAATTTGAGAGAAAGAGGTTGGAGTGAGTGAATGAATGAAGTGAGAGATAAAGTTAAATTTTTTAAAAGCAGTGAATGAATGGAGAGTCGATGAACGCGTTGGGAGACTATGGGAAAAGACATGTAACGCGTTACGCAGTAATGTAAAAGAAAGAAAAAAAAAATCAGAGAAATGAGAGAGAGAGAGAGAGAAAAAAAGAGAGTGAGATAGCAAGAAAAAAGACAAAGGTTTATATCATACGATAGGGGACCTCAAATACATATATGTATATGCTATATATACACACTATGATTTATGAAATGGTGACCACTAGAAGGAAAGAAAAGAGCTTTCTCTATCTCTTGCTTGACTGTCTTTTTGTGTTATTTTTATTTTTGTGTTTTGGTGCTTTATGTTGCGTGGCAAAACGCGGTTGGAGTGGGTTTTAAAGAACAAGTGGTGGATGGTATGTAAAGAGCTAGGCTAGGGAGAGGAAGAGAGAGATGGGGAAATAAATAATGATAATGATCAAGGGAAGGGAGGGTGGGGATCAGTGAAGGAAAGGGATATATGTGTATCACATCTGTGTTTTGGGGGCTGAGGTGGAGTGTAGTTGTGGGACCCTGCTGGCTTTCGGGGTATCCCGAGTCGGTGGTAGGATCGCCCGAGTCAACTCCTTTAACAGAGTTCATTTAGTCTTCGAATTTATTACAATGGTCACCAACTAGGATGCTTTCTTCTTTTAAATGAAGGTCATCAACTAGGGAGTATTAAATTCTTTGCCAAATTGTAAAAAGATTAAATATAAATAACCACCACACAATGTGGCTTGATGGTAAGAATTTTTGTTTCACACAGAAGCAGCTTGGTGGTTTAAGCTGCATCAATAAATTTATTGTACCTACAACAATAACTTCATTAAAGCTCAGTGGTACACAAAATATTACATTATTCTCTTTTTATTCAGCAAGAAAAAAGAAATAACCAAAACAAGTATAAATAAATAAAACTTTGAGGAAGAGACTTTTGTTAAACCTTAAAGCCTTGTACCTCAAAGGTTGGCACTTCCTAATGTTTTCGTTACGAAAACATATAGAGTTCAATTCCTTTCATCCCATGTATTGAATTAAAAATAACAAAATTAAAAAAAATAAATGAAAAAATGAAAGAAAGAAAGAAGAGAACTACACAAAAACTCTTACAATTATTATTATTATTTTTTTTTTTTTTTTGTAACCATCATGTGAGAGGGATATTTCATTCACCGATTGTATAAAATACAACTTTTTTACCTGAGAATCTTAAGTGTTTCATCAATAGTCAAGATCCATGTTACTTTCTTTCTTTCTTTCTTTTTTCTTTTTTTTTTTGAGAATCAAGATCCATGTTACTTGATTGGCACTTTTGTTGTTTTCATCGGAAACGTCTTGAATTCAACTCTTCCAAATTATAACTATTAAATTATAGGGGAAAAAAAACTTTAAAGTTCATTGAAACTAATACAACTACTTTAACCTTTTAAGTTAAATGTTAGTGAGATTATACATTTTCAAAGTTCCAATATGGAATGTCAATGATAACATTTATTTCAACATTTATTATTTTCCAACTTCTAAATTAAATATGAGTGAGATTATGTTAGGACATATGTGAATCATGTTAGAAACATATATCAATATAGAATTGGCTAATCCTTTAACAAAACGCACTTTACTTGTAATTTGGTAGATCTAAAATGTGTTTAATACTTTAAGAAACGGGGTTTTAAGTTCAAATGTTAAAGCCATACAAGTTTGTTCAAGAATCAAGTGAAGAAGTGCTGGATTTTAAAACTTGACAGCTAATATCTATCGAGGTTTAAAAGGTTGTTTAAGCCCGATACTCGACAGCTGCTCTATCAAGGTTTAAGAAAATCAAATTTTCAGTTCTGATTTTCATCCAATCCGTGTATAGATGTTTGGGCTTTCTTTTCTCACAACCCTAAACATATATAAGGATTGTTTTAAGGGCCGTCACAGCTGATGCACCTCAATGCAAAAGTTTTTCACAAGCATATTGTGAACCGGAGACATATGCTCTAGTTCGTCTCTTTCTTCAAGAAGCTGCTATGTTTGTACACCATAGGGTTTTGTAATCAAGGAGGTTCATGATCTTCATCATGTGATGAACTAAAGAACTTTGCGGCCAACATCTTTCTCAAGTTGGTGTGTAAGTCGCGTACTGGGATCCGCGTATCGAATTGATTAGTCACATACTGAGAGTCGTGCATTGAAAGGAGAGACTGTCACTACAGAACAAGTCCAACTGGGTATTGAGGTAAAGATTCAACTGTAGGTTGGTATAAGGTACTGAAATTCTTTTACTTGTAACCGCTTGTTCTAATAATAGTGAATTCTCGGGAGTGGTAACCTTAAAATCACCCGGTGGAATTTTTGCAATATAGGTTTTCCCCATTCATAAACAAATCACCGTGTCAATTTATTTTCCGCTGCATTTTAACTTAGTTGGTGATTTGTTTGTGCTACCACGCTTATTGCATGCTAATTGAATTAATTAATTAACTTGGCTAATTAATTGGTTAATTCATCACAAGGGGTCAATACATTCTTGGCCTATCAGATTATATATTTCAAAGTTCCAATATCGAATATTCCATTATGAAATTTATTTTAACATTAATTGTCATCTATAACTTTTAAATTAAAATGAGTGAGATTATATATTTTCAAAAAAAATTATTAAGTGCTCCGGGAGCACAATAAATTGTGCTTCCCCCTCTAGCAAAAATCGTTCTACTATTATATGAGAGGGGAAAGCACAGTTTATTGTGCTCCCGGAGCACTAAATAATTGCTCATTTTCAAAGTTCTAATATGGAATATTTTATTATGACATTAATTTTAACATTAATTCATTTATAATTTTCATAAATTTATATTTTTTTTAAAATCAGAAATTTTGAACTTTGGATTTTTAGCTCTAATATCTTGCTTTAAATATTTAGAGAATTGTGTAATCTCAAATATATATTTTATTAGTATTATGTTCATGATTGCACAACTTAATAAAGAACCAAATATAAAATAAATAAATATTCTAATAATATAATTAAATTTAAATAATAAAATAGATAATAAAAATAAAAGAAAAAGTTACATGACATGCAAATCATATAAGTTAAATTTTTTATTAAAAATAAAATATTATAAGAGATTGTAAAACATTAAAAATAAATTAAGAAAATTTATTTAAATATCTTGAAATTTGTAATACTTGAGTTTTAGATGGAATAGTATTTTAAAATTTTTAGAACTTGGGTTAAAATTTTTAGAACTTGGGTAATAGAATTTCACTTATAGAAAATTGTGTTAATAATTCTAATGTACATATAGTAAGTTGAATGGTGAAATTATAATTCAAGCATGACGTGTAGGACCAATGCGAGGCTCCCATGTCACTTAAATTTTCCTAATTCTCATTATTTTTGGGTTCAAAAATATATGCAGAAATCACCAACTCACTCACGTATTCATTTCACATTGTGCCCGATCCGTCATCCACCTAACTTAGTCACTTTAAATTTATATTTGAGGAATCTTCACAAGCTTATTTGCCAAACTAGAAGTATGACCAAGCCTCTACCTTTAGTTTGAAGGATAATGTTAAAGTTATGAGTTTATGGCTTAGTATGTGTAATTAATAGCTCCAGAGGCTCAATATATTATAAAGCCCAACAAGGGCTAACCCTAGTCTCTATACATATACTCTACTTAAGGTTCTTTGTAAGACACTTGGTCATATAATAAATATGTATCCATTATGGATTCCTCTATGAACATAAAGCCATAAATTCAAACCACATAATTTGTGTGTCCTCTCTCTCTCTCTCTTTTGCTTCAACCCATTTTCTACAATCTTTACATTAATTTTATATTTTATCTCCTTTATATTCAAAAGATAAATTTTGGATTTTAGTAAATAAAATGCTAGAAATCTTGTTAAATAATTTTATTATAAATTATCCTAATGGAAGATGGTGTAAACACAAACACAAAATTCTCATATTGAAAATCAAACAATTGGAAAATGTTTCACAAATATAAATTTGTATTTATAGAATGAGTGAGTACAATTCTTTATTTTGATTCTTTTAGAAAAGATTAATCATTTTATTCTATCTTCTCGAAGTCTTAACTCGAACAAGAAATCTTATTCACTTTGGTTGGAAGACAAAACGAAAAATCTTCACAACCAATCTATAGCTATAGTCTGAATTTGTTATTCTTCAAGTTTTTTGAGTGTTCTTCATACTCTCTAGAGATTTTTTGAATTTGAAGGCTTTTGATGGAATTTCTTCGAGACTTTAGAGACTTGATCCATTGAGTTTTTTTTTTTTTTTTTAATTTGCGAATATGATATCATCTGGGATGACACATGTCAACACTTGATTTTTTTTAATTTAACGACACGTAAATTTGAAATTTGTCAATAAATTTTGACATGGTATTTTGTAATTGGCTTAATTAATTTTGTTGCCTCTTACAAATAGATAAAAAAGAATTTGTATACATAAGTGATTTTTTTTTTTTGGGGGGGGGGGGGGGGGGGAGAGAGAGAGAGAGAGAGATGTATACATAAGTGCATAAATATGAGAAAACTGATGTATAAAAAATAAGGGATGATTTGCACTCTGAAGAGAACTTGGAAATCATAATGAGAAACCTACCTATTTGAAAACATAAAAGAATAAGAAAATCTCGAGTCTTCAACATAAGGTGACAATGGGACGTGCGTTTGGGTAGAAAGAAAGAAACGTACCATAGAAAATGTTAGGCGAAGAGTGTCTGTTCCGCGTGCACTACAGCCTACGAGCTACGACCACAAATTTTCATTATTAATATATGCATAACGAGCTCGGATTGGCCATCACTACCATTATCTATTTTTTACGAATTAGTAGTGCACCAGTAGTAGCATCATTAACATCATTTTTATTTTTTTTTACAAGCAATAGTTCTGTTAATTAAAACATGCTTTGCTTTCTTGAGTTATAATTAAATTAAGTTATTACTATTAGGGAAAAAATTCTTTGACGGAAAATATACTCAAACTCGCTTTAACATTATTGACAAAGAAATCAAGAACGCGATTAAATCATGCCTGCGTTGTTATGAAGTGATTTACCTTATCTTGATCTAGCCGACTTTTTTAATGGAGCAGAAAAATCAAACTCGCTTTAAGATAGCTACAAAGAAAGCAAGTACAAGTTACCTAATTGTTTTTCTTTTCCTTTTATTAATGAAAAAAAAATCTGAAATTTTGGTCTAAGTAGAGCCATATTCTCTCTGCTTTATTAGGTTTTCTTTTTCTTTTTCTTTTTTTTAGGAAGGTTTTCTTTTTCTATTTGTGTCAGTGTCATCGTGAGAGAAATAGAAATCAAAGTTGATCATATAATATGATTAAACGAAATAATTTTACATATATATTGAGAAAAGAATAAACGGTTGTCCATATTTCCTCTAGAAAAGCATCTAGTTTCGAATCTTTCAATCTCCAAACTTTTTAAAATATATTATTACAATAATAAATAAAGAAATAGTAAATGATAGAGGAATAAGCAGAACAAAGTGGCAAATTTACACAAACCATGGGCCAACCTATATATTAGTTTGCCAACCTCATGAAATTTTTTATGGTTAGAAAGCCATGTTGACAAAAAGCAGCATATCTCTCCAACGTAAAGTCTTTGTCTTGGCTCGATATGGCAACTAGGCTGAGTTTTTCCATCCTTTGGTTGATCGTTCATACTAGAACTTAACATTGAGAAATAGACTTTGCAGCAAATGTAGACCATGTAGCACAATCATACCTCACCTCCCATAAACCTACTTACTCTAGTCAAATGGAATTATGGAAAGCTTTCTTAATATGGCATATGTTACATGCTTACAGGCTTCAGCTCATTAGTAAGCTTAGCACCATAATTCTTACTAAAGTTTATAATAATAATAATAATAAAAAAAAAGATATTAAGTAAATATTAATTATTTACTTACCTCAAAGATTAAAAAAAAAAAAAAAAAAAAAAGGATATTAATGAAATAGTAATTGATCACATTTCATTCTCGTCATTGTCGATAGTAATGGGATGGAACATAGTCGAACCAATGGTGCTCCATTTTCACCTTGTCAGTTGTCACCTCTTCGGGACGGGGAAATCCTGCATGGGTGATATTGAGAAAAATTGGAATCAAGGTCGGGATGGTTGGATATAATTTGACATCTTTAATAAGATGGCTTCCACATTAATAAAGTAATATAGATGACATAGAAATGGGAGGAGTAGTCGTAAGAGTATTAGTGAGAAAAAAAAAAGTAATTAAAAATGATAATAGGATAATATAAAACAAAACCCATCCACATCCCATCACCTATTTAGAAGGAAAACAATCGCAATTGTATAAAAATTTCATATCAATAATAAGGTCATTTTTAAACCCTTTGTATACATTTTTTGTCATCACCTCTCATCGACTGTATTACTTTTGATTTTAGTTAAAAATCAATAATACTATTAATTATTGAGAGGTTTGTAACAAAAAGTACTCGTAAAAGATCATATTATCCATATTACATAATTACGTGAAGATTAATAGGCCATCCCATTACTTCGTATACGATGTGGATCACTTGGGAACATAGTACTATCACCTTCTGTTCAGTTGAATTACGCATCATGATATTTGTAATTAGGTCCATATTTAAGAACATTTCTTATGGGTGGTATATATACAAATGAGTTGTATAAATGGAAATTGTATATAGGAAGCAGGTTCTTACAAAGATTTTCTAATGAACTTGAGAATGATGATATATCATGCTTCGCACTTGAAGTTAATAGGCAGGCAACGCACGTATGATCAGTATGACATCCTCTTTTACTGTAAAGATTAGCTAGGGAGGCATGGTGGCTGTCACACCAAATGCACAACAAATTAATAAATATAATAAGTTCATAGTTATGGATATATAGAATTATGGTTAAGTGATTAAATTTGTTATTTCCTAATAGTTTAAACTTAAAGGAGAATTTAGGCTCATATGTGAGGCGGAATGTTAGAATTATGGTTATGTGATTAAATTCACAATTTCCTAATTGCTTAAACTTTTGGTGAAAAAAATTGAATAAGTTGTTTGCATGCATTATTGATTCTTATAATGCCAAAATAATGTTTTATATTAGGGTTCAAGTGATAGTCTAATAGTAATGACATTATTTACGGTATTCCAAATGTGGTTCAAATCTCAGTTCTCCCTCCCCAATATACCTACTAAAAAAAAGGAGCTGAAAGAAGTAGTTTTTTTTAATGAAAAAAAAAAACAAACAAACAAACAAACACAAAAATATGAAAATCACAAAATAGTCAGAATTGTTACAAAATTCTGACAATAAATCAAATAGGTAAAAGATTTTTGGAATTTCGAGAGAAAAAATATTGGGTTGATTAATAAGATGGTTGAATGTCTCTTTTCTTGAAATACATATATGAAATCTCCTCCCTATAAACTTGCCCCGTAAAGATAAAGTCATAAAACCAACCCCAATTCTCTTTAAAAAAAAAAAAAAAAAAAAAAAAACTCTCACTTGACAAATATCAACCACACCAACTGCTTCCCTCACTGAAAGAAAAGTCCATTGCAATTTGCATTCCTAGCTATTGGACACCATAAACCCCAGCAGTTCATATTCCATAATCTCATAAACGAATGTGCACCCCATTCACCTAATACATATATAAGTTTGTTTGCATGCGCTTATGTGATTAATATTCTGACACTTAATAATCATATTAGGTACTTTATTTGGTTGACAGAAAGAGTACTCTTTAAATGAGTTAACAATTCTGGTAGGGTCATCAAGCTGCACGTATATAAGTATTGGGCAACCATTTTTGCATACGATAGCAGATTCGTAGCTTGCTGCAAAAGCCAGTATATTATAAAGTGTGTTTGGACATTTTTATTGGACATTCTAGTTTATACTTTATAAACATCGAATGAATCTACTAGTGTACGTAGAACCTTTTTTTTATTAGAAGTCCTAACTCCTACGTCGTATGTGTGTTTGTCATTGACTAATTAATTTTGTTTAAAATGTTTATTGTGTAACAGAATAATTGTAAAAAAAAAAATATTTTAAAAAAAAAAGAAGAAAAAAAAGTGAGTCATTAAAAATGAGATGCAATAGATCTCCTATGATCTGATATGAAAATGTTTTTAAATAATCATTATGTAGCCATGTTGACCAAACAAGTGAAAGGGATAATGATTAATTTGTATCTAAATGGAAGTCATAGTTGTGCTTTTAACTATGTATACGTTACATTAATTTTATCATTTTATGTAACTTTTGGTTACAACTAAACATGTTTTTATTTGGGTAAGCATTTCATTAAATCCATGTTGAGTTATATATTTTATTATAGGCGAAAACACTATTTTGATCCATACATTTTAAAATCACGGTCAATTTGATCCTTACATTTTAGTAATAGTTAATTTGGTCCCTGTTATTTTGAACTTGCAGTCAATTTAATCCACACCGTTAACTCATTAACGGAAAATGCTTATATGGCACACGGCATGCACAGTTGGCACACTTAACGCTTACATGACTACTAAAATAATAATAATAAATTTATTTACCATTTAAAATGCAATTTCAGCATTAAATAAAAAATTTAAAAAAAAAAAATCCACATCAGGCCAAAGAAAAAAGAAAAATGAGTCACCGTTTGTTCTTGCTCTTTCTTGGCAGCCAAACACAACAATCTAGAAAGACAGAAATCAAACCAGAAAATTCATAATAACCAAATCCACGTCAACGAAGGCATTAGCGGAAGTAATATTTTTCCTCTTGAGAAACTTCTCTCGAGAGAATGGTGGCGGTGGTTGCTATTTGCTGGGGTTGAATCCAATGGCTCAAAAACTCTACAGTTTGATTGGGCCACGTTGTATACTTGCTTGGGTTGAATCCAAGAAAGCCGAGGAGCATAAAGCCATCAAGCCTTATGCTTTTAGAAGACCACCTTCTCACCCTCCTTACAAGGAGGCATTGTTGTATACTATTGTGTAATTATTTATTTGAATCCAAGTTTTATCAAATTTTGAGACAAATTTGTGTGTGTTGTATTGTGTTAATATTGCAAATGGTTAAGAGAAGATAAGTTCAAGTTAGTACGTGAACACCAAGTTCATTTTCTTGAAACAAAATTTGGTTATTGTGAATTTTCTGGATTGAGTTCGATTTTTGTGTTTTTGGGTTTCTGTGTTTGGCTGCCAAGAAAAACTAAGGAATTTTATAAAATAATCCATTCAAAAAATTATTTTTTTCTGCTTTGGATTTTTTGTTTAACGCTGACATGGAATTTTTTAAATGATGAATAATTTTATTACAATTATTTTCAGTGGCCACGTAGGCATTAAGTGTACCTACTATGCATGCCGTGTGCCATGTAAGCATTTTCCGTTAATGAGTTAACGGTAGGGATCAAATTGACTGCAAGTTCAAAATAATAGGCATCAAATTGACTGTAACTAAAATGTAGGGACTAAATTGACCATGACTCTAAAATATAGGGACCAAAATAGTGTTTTCGCCTATATTATACCTATCGTAGTTGTCAAATATGAAGATAATTAATCTTAAATTAAAAATCATCTAAATTGATTTTTTTTTTCTTATATATTAAGCATTTTATACATTTGATGAATTGAACTTACGTGATAAACTTAAAGAAGACATTTAATATAATGGTGGGATTGACAAAATATCAATCTAATTAATTATTAAATTATTGAGAATAGTTATAACCATTTAATCAACTTTTTGATAATTCAATGGTTAACAACTATTTAATCAACCTAATTTATAATTACCCTAGCTAGTGAGTTTTAGTTTTTTATTTTTTATTTTTCTTGAATAGTTATAACGTGCTGCTAACCTCATATTTCGAATTATTTTCTTCCTTTAAACTTTCAAGCACTTTATACATAAAACCGGCCAATTAAGCTACAAGACCCTTAATTATTGAATTCTAGTTAGTTAATATGTCTATAACAAATAAAATTAGTAACTACCCTATGTTTGAACTTAGGTGACGCAGGATTGAGCGTATTTGGCTCATGTTTTCAGAGGACCAAAGGTTTGGGATCTTGGCTCATGCCGATGTGTATGGGCTTTTTACCCGAGTACCTGCAAAATAAATATTTTCAATTAGTAACAAAGTTATTCATTGAAAAGAACTCGGCATACCTAGCGGATGCCCCTAGTTTGGGACATATTCCATGCTTCGATGAATGCTGAAGGTGGACAATTGACTTGACGTTGCACCACTGGAAAATATGGAAGAGGATCATAGCTTTCTGTTCCTGAAGAAGAATTTAATGAAGATTTTTTTTTTTTTGGGACTTTTGATTTTTTTTTTTTTTTAAATTTGGAAAACCTGAATTTGTCACGGGTTTGATCTGCCTCCTTCATCCACTCCCTTAAGGTTATTAATTAACTGCGAATTTATTTTTATATTACTTAAGAGAGAGAGAGAGAGAGAGAGAGAGGGGTTGACCTAAAATAGCACAAACTTGTGACAAGTTTAAGAATAATGGCTTGTTTAAATCCAAGAAATTTTGACTCAAACCTAATTACAACCCTTTTTGAAATATGGAGATTTGTTCATTATCAAAAAGTGAAGAAGATGAAGATAAAGATGGAGTAAAGGTGATGAAGATTTATTAATGATGATTTTTTTTTTTTTGGGTTGAAAAACCTATCTTTTGAATGAGAATAACTTTGGCTGGAAGTTGATGCGGATTGCTAAGTCCTTGCTTAATTCCTGCAAAAAGATAATTTAATTTAGCAATGGATTTATTCATTGATATGAATTGGAAGTACTTAGCCAATGCCCCTAGTTTGAGGCATATTCCATGCTTAGATTGAAGCTAAGTTCATTTGATGTTGCGACCATTGGGGAACATGAAAGAAGATCACGGTTCGTCATCATTGGTTTTTGCAAAATGGCTTTCTTTCTCTAGCTTGTTAGAAACCAGTTATCATGAAAACTTGCACACAATATAAATAGGACAATGCTCCAAGTTTAAACATGCTTAATGCAAACAAATGGGCTTAACCTAATATGTACCAAAATAATTTTGTCACATTGTTTTGACTTTGTTCTCCAAGGTTGTTTGGGTGAATGGGACCGGGCCTCTACAAGGCTGCCTACGTACCTCTCTCATAGAGGATCAGGTCAAGACGTAGTTCAAGAGAACTGGATTTTGAAAAAGAATGATTTTTTTTTTTTTTTTGGAACAAGAGGTGATCCTTTGAACAACCATTTTGGAAAATCAAAGTGTTTAAGAATCAAACAAATCTCTTTGATTAAAAAGGATCAAGATCATTAAACTCATGTAATCAAATTTGCTTCATCCTTTTGAACATCATCAGATTAAGTCTCCAAAGGCAATCAAGAAATGAAATGTGATAATATTTATGAATCACATTGTCGGGTGCAAACAAGGAGAGTGCTCCAAGTTTGAAAGTTCTTTTGAGTCATTTTGAGAATTTGAGAAATTTTTTCACGGACATGTCATCATGTGGGGTTTGACAATTTTAAGCATTTTTCCTTTTTAATTCAAGAGAAAATATTATTAGAGTTTAAGATGCGCCTACAATTAGCAAGACTTCAAGGAGGTCTTATTCATGGGTTGTAATGTAGGTCGGGTTTGGGTTATGAAATGAAAGATATAAAAGGTTCAAAATTCCCTATGATGTTTTCCCCAAGTATGCATTACTCAAAAATCAAGTATTGGAGGAGTTTTCCCATTTCTTCTTTGTCATCTTCTCCACTAGTCTTCATTGATCACTTGTATAAGCAATCGTTTTTATGCTCATTCCTCTTGAATCATACCTTTAGACTTTTATCTTGTAAAATTATTCTCTTTTTAGGTTGCATCTTCAAGTTTCCAATTTGGTAGGATCTTCCAAATTTTTTTTTTTTTCTTCTTCTTCTTTTCTTTGGCCCTAAATTTTGCCTAGACCACCCTTTTGGATTTTCAGCCTAGCGGGCTTCTTTTTTTTGTTTTTTTTTTTTTTTTTTTTTTGGCCCTAGCTTTTGCCTAAACCGCCCTTTTGGGTTTTCAGCCTAGCGGGCTTCTTTTCTTTTTTGGATCTTTAATCTCTTGATTGAATGAACTTTTGGGGATCTTTTGCCTTCCTTGTTTTCCTCAGCTTAAGTCATTTTGATACACTCTCTAGAATTCTTTCTTGCCTCGATGTGCTTGCACATTTCTATGTTTGATGAACATTTTCCTTTTTTGATGAACTCTCTTTTAGATGAATCTTGTATTCCTCTTGGCATGATCAATTTTAGGCTCTTCAAACTTGATGCACACTTTTTTTCTTACATTGATGGATTTTCATTTCTCTATCCTTCATTGTGTGAAACCTCATTTTTCTTTAATGATCTCTTATCTTTAGATTAATGAATTCTCCACCTGTCTTTCATGTCTTCTAGGAGAGCTTTATCAATTAGCTTCAAAGCTACAAGGTTGACTCCTCTTCAACATTAGATTTAAGCATGCATACTTTGAATTTTTCCCACCCTAGGTTTAGATTTTAGTGGGTTCATGCGAAAAAGAGGCTAAGTGTTTGAAGGCTCAAATGGGCTAGCAATGGATAATGATCGTTCTAGGTATTAGGGAATAATCTTGTTTAACCAAAGATGGCCTCCTATCCCTAGTAATGCTTGCTTGTAGGCACGGTGACTTAAGCTCTTTTAATAAATTCATCTTAAAAGAAAAAGTATGAATGCTCTAATGTTGTGAAACAAAAGACTTTTGAAAATTGGATCAAGTGTATGGATTCTTGGGATTTTCCGATGGATGGATTCTTTTTTATTGCCTTTTAAGACCATTTCTTCTTATATTCTAAGTCAAGTAGCAAAAGTCTTTACATGGATCAAATGAAATTAATCATTGCTTGGTATAAGTTGATTGCTTAAGCCTTTAAATATCAAGATTTAGAAAATGTTTTGTCCAAGAGATCCTCATGTACCATTTTGAAAATGAGACTTTTTTTTTTTTTTTTTTAAATCTTGAAAGAAAAAAAAAATTGGGTCTTTTTGTAAAAGTCACTAGGAAGTTCAATGGTCCTAGTTCAAAGGTTTTTTTTTTAAATGACTCAAAGGCCCAATGCCCTTAGTCCAAACACTTTCTCATTTGATTTTTGAATTTGAATTTTTTTTTGGAAGATTTGGGAATCTTGATTTTTTTTTATATATATATATGAACAAAGTACACCAAATGCTACATGGATTTTTAGAATTCAAAGAAATATAGAAACATGGAATAAACAAACAAACTTTAAGCTTAACCATGATGTTGCAAACTAAATTTGGACTGAGGCAAAGTTGGGCCACTTGCTTCTTCTTGGTCCATTTAGGATGCTTGAGGCTTGGTATGCTTGAACCTTGATTATGATCTTTTGGCATTTGCTTGAAATGGCTTGACCCTTGCACTTGGAAGGCATGCATCTTGTGAGCTTTTCGCTTTTGATGTTGATCATGCATATACACCTTTAATGGGCTCAAGTGTTGGGCTTAGAATGATTCAAGAAACAATTTTGGTTTCCATACCAAGTAGAGTTCAATCATAGGCTTTTAGGTTTGAGTTCATTCATAGCATACAAGGTTCAAACAATTATGATGGGCTCAAGTGTTGGACTTGGGCTCATCATGGTTCAAACAACGGCCAAACACATGCATAATGCAATGCAATTTACATGGATCGACCTAAATGTAGGTTCTATGGGTCATTACAACATGGGTAGATGGTAGGTTAAAGGTCCCCACAAGCTAGGACGTCATACCTCCCAACTTGTGACGCCAGGGGCGCCGCGTTGGTCCGAACAGTACAGTTTGTCCTTATGAACCACCATGGCATAACCATGATGATCCTTGTCGCAGTGGGTGGTAGGTTCACCGCTGGGTATGTGAGTCTCAGGAAGACCACAATCCACGACTAATACTACCGGGCTTCCGGGCTAGCACACAAATAAAATAAATTTCATTCAAGCAAATGATGTATGACATGAAATATAATGACATATTAGACATATTATATACAAAAGCAATAAACAAACAATGACATGGTTGGCCACCATAACCTAATTGAAGCTTAGCCCTCAATATCCCTAGTGGAGTCGCCACTGTGAGAGACCGCGCCCCCGGCCCGTTTTATGATGTTGGGCCAAACCCACGTGAATGGGTGGAGTCGTGTTGTTGCCTCTCAAAATGGCGGTTCGACTAGTTATATTTTCCCCTTTAGATTAAGGGTTTTACAATGGAGTCGCCACTTATTTAATCATTGGAAAAATAAGAAAACCATAATTGAAAAAAATTCTTCATTTTATTAATTTGAAATTGAATTTACATTGATCATAGAAAATTACATGACTTTGGTTCTAAATACAATCTAAGATAAAGTACATGGCTTTATTTCCTAGTTACAATCTAAAAATTGAAAATTATAAGGATAAACATTGGTCTATCAACCCTTGATCTAAGTTCGGAGGCTATGTTATAAGATGGGAAGGTGTTAGGCACCCATCTTGCCTGGTGAAACCGGTCTTCTAGACTATGGTGGCCAACATTCATATCATATCATCCAATATGTCAATCAATTTACATGTTAAATTTAATGTGTGTGCATGTGATAAACTCTAATTCAATTTATTAAGCATTGCATTTGGATTGAAAAATAAATTCTAGTGAATGTGTGTGGATGGTGATAACCTAGATTCAAGGATTTGAAAGAATTATTAAACAAACATGTTTTTCATATTTTTGATGTGGATTTAAGATTAAATCTAGTGATATACATGAACATGTGATGAACAACCAAGAACATGTGAAGAACACATAAGAACAAATTAAAAACATTCAAACATATTCAATGAAATTATCATGTTTTAATCTTAAATTCTCATCATGGCAACACAAAAAACAAGTTAGGAAAAATGATTATACCTTCATACAAGATCCATATGGTGGAAGAGGAGACTCTTGGTAGAGGTCCTAAGGGTGGAGGAAAAGAAGAGTTAGGAGAGGAAGAGTGAGTCTCACTCAATACCTTGAGTCTCAGGAAAACCAAGATATGACAAGACTACTCAACTTCACTAGAACTCAAGAGAGGAGAAGAGAGGGGGTTTTTGTTTTTGTGTGCCTTGAAATGAAGGAGATGAGGGGTTTATATAGTAGTGGTGGAGGAAATATGAATGGAAAGCCATTTAATAAGGGTTGACAAAGAATCATGAACCTAAACCTCATTTTAGCCTTTGGGAAAATTTGGTGCATTAAATGTGGAGATTGATGAGAGTGAGGAGCAAGCAAAGTTCGGTTTTCCTGTAGCTACTGTAACAGCTTGTAGAGCCAATTTCGAAAAATCATATCTGACTCAATTCTGATCGGAATTGTCTCATTCTTATGCTCAAATTGAAGCTCCGGATGTCTAGTTTCTGGGAAAATTAACCTCATTCACAGATTCAAAATATTCTGAGAGATATTGATGAAATAGTGAGAATAGGTCATTTGTTAGAAAATGGTTTCAGCACAATTAACATTAATAGGTCCCAAATTAGCTCCCAATTAACATTAAATGGCTCCAATCACTCTCATTTCAGACTTAAATGGTTCCAAATTTACTCTAATTAAAAGATAATTGCACAAATTACTCGTTGAATAATTAATGTTTAACTATCTAGTTAATTAGGTGTGTGCAACCCTACCATAAAATGTAGTCTTAACCAATCAAATTACGACATATCATCGTTCTCAAATTGATTATACTTATAACCAATTGAGATCAATTGTTCATAATCACATACAGTCAGACTCAATTTGTGATAGTGCATCTCAGCCATTAAAACTTGATTTGATAATAACTTTCAATCTGGTGGTCCGATTAGGGCTTATGACCAGTCGATTTGATCGTTACACCATCAAGATCATTTTGGTGAAATGAGATTAAGGATCTAATGACCAGAATCAAGATGCATATTTCCAATGTGAAATTACCCTTTTACCCTCCATGTGAGGTTAAATGCGGGTTGCAAAATGGGGTGTCAACACGTCGATGCCAAATGGTCCACATAACCGATGCCATTAACTCAACATTCCTCTGTTCTTCATATATGAACGTCAACACTTCTCGGATTGATGAGAAAGTTTTTGATTGTCTAAAGGAGAACGAAGGAATGGATTCCCATATCTGTAAGAGCTGATTACATCCCCATAGTGCATGGTATATGTCTTCTACCTCCACCTTACATGCTTCACATGTATCTTCATCTAGTATGTGCCGCCGTCTTAGGTTGTACTTGATAGGAAGGGCATTTTGGCAAGCCCTCCACAGGAAGTTACATACCTTGGGTGGCACTGAGAGACCCCATATCATCTTCCACAATCCGTTATCATTAGTGGTAGAGCTTGGTTGCTGGCTTCTAAATTGCTCTTTGGCTAGGAACTTTGAACCTGACTTTATTGTATAACATCCTGAAGGAGTGAAAGGCCAAACCACTACATCTTCTACCTTATTCAAACAGAGAGGGATGCTTGCAATAAGCTCTGCCTCGTGGGGTGTGAATAGTCCATGCAGTAGGTTCTGATCCCACTTATGTGTGACTGGATCGATGAGTTCTGAGACCTTCATGTCTTCAAAACCTTGTACAACGTGTGAACTGACCCGAGTCTGTGTTGGTGAGGGCAGCCATGCATCATTCCACACACTTATGTCTTCTCCACACCCAACCCTCCATCTGACCCCCTTTAATAATAAATCTCGTCCTTTCAGAATACTCCTCCACACATAGGAACCGGTGTTTGAATTAGGGGCTTCCAGGATGGAACAATGGGGAAAGAACCTCGCTTTGAAGACTCTATAGAATAATGAGTCTTTTTGGTGCAGTAATCTCCATGCCTGCTTTGCCAGAAGTGCATCATTAAAGTTGGCTAGGTCCTTGAAACCCAGACCCCCCTCCGATTTGGGTTTGCAAAGAGTGTCCCACTTCACCCAATGTACTTTTCTTCTATCTTCTTTTTGCCCCCACCAAAATTTTCTAGTGAGACTCTCAATGTCTGCACAAAGTTCCAAAGGGAGTTTGAAGCAACTCATTGTGTAAGTTGGTATTGCTTGAACCACTGCCTTGATGAGAATCTCCTTGCCTGCCTGAGACAACAGTTTCTCCTTCTACCCCTGAAGTTTTTTCCACACCCTCTCTTTTATGAAGTTAAAACTGGCTTTCTTGTGCCTCCCTATTAATGATGGCAGCCCCAAATACTTCTCATATTGCACAATCTCAGGTACATCTAGTGCAATTTTGATTTGGTTCTTAGTTTCTTCAAAAGTGGATTTACTGAAGAAGATGGTGGTTTTATTTCTGTTGATTTGTTGACCCGAGCATTTGCCATATACTTCAAGGATGTTCAGAATCTGCTGACATTCCTGAATTGTGGCCCTGCAAAACAGTAGGCTATCATCTGCAAAAAGGAGATGGGTTAGTCTGGGGCTATTTCTACAAAGAGAATAACCCTTGATATCACCTTGTGTTACCGCCTTAGTAATGAGGCCATGTAAACCCTCAGTGCACAACAGAAAAAGGAATGGTGAAAGTGGGTCCCCTTGGCGGATCCCTCTGGAAGGTTTGATCAACCCTTTAGGTTCTCCATTCACAAGAATAGAATAGGAGACTGTTCTGACACACAACATCATCAGATTAATCCATTTTTCAGTGAAACCCAACCGTCTCATCACAGATTTCAGGTAAGACCACTCCACCCTATCATATGCTTTGCTCATATATAATTTAATAGCCATGTAATTCTCCTTTCCACCATGTTTCTGCATACTATGGAGAGACTCAAAAGCAACCAAAATATTATCAGATATAAGTCTACTTTTAGTAAAAGCACTCTGATTCTCAGTAATAATATTTGGTAGGATTTTTTTGAGTCTATTGGCCAAGATTTTAGAGAAAATCTTATAAAGCACATTGCAAAGGCTTATGGGTCTAAAATTTGAAGCATGCTCAGGGGATTTATTTTTTGGTATGAGGGAAATAAAAGTATGATTGAGATATTAAGGTAGAGTTGCACAGGGGATTTATTTTTGGTATGAGGGAAATAAAACTAATGGGCCCACTTAAGAAACTTGATCCATTTCACTCGGAACTTTCAATTTTAGTTTGAAAGATTCAGTTATAATGCACTGTGACAATTTCGAAGTAATCTAAAAATCTAATAATAAAATTTATATTGCAGAATATCTCATTATTGACCTGCTCATTGGAGATTGTTGAATCCCATATTGGAGATTAACATCTCCAATATGGACTTGTACTAGTTCTCCCCAAAGCCCTTTGTCTTCATGTTGATGGTAGGAAATTTCATGTCTAAAGGCCAGTTTACCTTTTGTCTTTGTGTTGATTATAGGAACCTATATGGTTGAAGCAGCTCTACTAGAAAACTAAAGGCCACTTTGTGTAAAGGCTACCACTCTTAAAGAACATGAAAAGCTGAACGGCTTATAGGTAATTAAAACTTAGGTAAATTACAATTACCTCCAAACTAACACATATTTCCGACCGAAAAAAAAAAAAAAAAAAAAAAAAATTCATGGACCGACACTCCCCCATGAGGTTTGTAAAAATATACAAATTAATTTTCCAATAACAAAATATTCTATTTTTAAAAAGAGATTTCTATAATTTATACATACCTTAAGGGGAGTGTCATTCATCTATAAACTTTTTTTAAAAAAAGGGAGGTGTTAATCCATTCATAGTTTGAGTAAGAAATTTTTTTAAAAAAATATTGAACGTCTTGCCAGTAACTTCAAAGTTTAAAAGGACATGGTCCTAATTTTTGCATTTAACAAGCCTCATGAGGAGGGCCATTTATACAAATGTTTGGGAGTATTGTCATTTGATAAAACTCGAAAGAGGGTTGTGTATTTTATCCTAAAAAGCTCTCTCTCTCTCTCTCTCCACACACACACACACATATATATATATATATGCAAAACTACAACATTGTCTTTAAAGTTTATCTACTAAACGCTTTTGGTTTTTTAAGTTTTGAATGAGCATAATATAATTGGTCCTCAAGTTAAAAAAATGAGCATTATTAGTCTTTTTTTTTTAACTTCCGTTATTTTTTTTTTTTTTACCAATGTATCTAAGAGAGTATTGATGTGACATTTTTTTAATGACGTGGCAAATTCTATAATTGAGCCACATCGGTTTTTAAAATTTGAATTGCCACATCAGATTTAGTTTTTTAATCATTTTATTTTTACAAAACTAAATACCAATAAGAATTTAAAAAGAAAAAGAAAAAAAAAGACTCAAACAACTATATCTTAAAAAAAAAAAACCACAATCTATTTTTAAATTCTTATTGGTGTTTAGTTTTTAATACTAAATGAATTAATAAAAATAAATCTAATCTGGCAGATCAATTTTAAAAAAACTAATGTGATACAACTATTGCATTTACCATGTCATTAAAAAAATGCCGCATCAACTCTCTGTTAGACACATAGGTAAAAAAAATGAAAAAAAATAAAAAAAAGTTAATTGATTGACCAATAACACTCATTTTTTAAATTTTAGGAACCAATTGCATTCATTCAAAACTTGAGGAACCAAAAATGCTTAGTATTTTCTCAATATATATATATATATTTTTTTTATAGACGCACACAAGTTATGTCACATAATTGATGAAAAATTGAAGCACTTTTAAATCATTAAAAGAAGATGCAAAAAAATTTTGTTTTTGGAGGAAAGTACATAAAAAAGCTTACTTACTAATCTAACAATCCAAATGTCATTTGTACCAGTATGTTGTGAGATTGCCATTTTATTCTTGGTTTTAGATTAAATGGAGATTACAAAATGAGGTGTCTATAATTAGGAGTGTCCAAGTCTGACCCGCAATCGATCCACCTGCCAAAACCACCCAGCCCTAACCAAAAACCGTTCGATCAGATGTCGGCAACAATCGGCAGCAGATCTCCATGTCTAGGAACCGAAACTAGCAAGTCGGTTGGTGGATCTTTGCATGAAAAACCGAGTCCAACCAACTCAACAGGCCTCCCCCTCTCTCTCAAACATAGATCCGTTGAGGTCCGCCCAGATCTCGACGAGATCCAGCAAGATCTCCACCATTGATGTCAAGATCCGGCCAAATCTCCACCGTCGTTTAAGGTCGCTACTCTCCATTGGTTTCAACCAAAACCAATCACTATCCACTCAAACCGAAACCAACTCGACTTGTGGTTTTCGGTAGTCGACAGCAAGTCAACTACTCTACCACCTGAAGTTGCCGGGGCGATTTCGAGTTGGGCACAATCTCGACCCGGACCAACTCATGGACAGCCTTAGTCTATATGTTATTATTTTTATTTTTCTTATTATATAACCAATTTAATTAGTATCCTTTACATGAATTATTTATTTTTATTTTTTTAAGAAACATTAATTATGTATTTGACTCTATTTTAATTGACAAAAATAGTCGTAGGGGTTATTTGTCATATAAATTGAAATCTCAACAGGTGGAATGTCGTTTATATAAACAAAATATATACTTTTCCAAACCACGAGGCTCGAGGGAGAATTTAAGTAAATAACAAACAGTTGGGGTAAAAAAAAAGGAAAAAAAATAAATATGCCAAAGAAAAGGGACTATTTTGTTAAAAAAAACCAGAGACTAAAACCCTAACCCCTTCGAGGTTGTGCCTATATAAATACAAACTAAAGCAGAATCACAGTACTTCGCTCACAGCCTCTCCAACGCCAATCTTAAACCAACGGGTACTTAGACACTCTGTACAACCTCTCCATCTCTTTCAGTTCTGCTTCATATCTGTAATCTCTCGCAATCCATGCATTTTTATTTTTTGTTATTTTGTTTCACACATAAAGATAGCACATATCGAAGGTTTGCGGGTGGTTTTATCAAAGCCCGTTGAGCTCAAAACTTGTGCAAAATCATGAATCATCTTCTATATCCTCATGATTTAATTTCTCATGTTTGCCTGAGGATTATTTTTGTTATAGATTGATGTAACATTTCTAAAACCCATTTTCCCTTTTTGAGGGTTTTGGTTTTTGCAACTCGTTTTCTGTCACTGACCCATTTGCACATTCTAAAATTTATGGGTGTTTTTTTCTTCAAAGAAGAAAAATTAAAGAAACAATTTTGCCAGTGACCCATTTGCCCATTTTATGTTTTTGATTGATTTGTGTTGAAATAAGGACAATACATGGTGATGTGGTAACAATGGTTAATACCTTTTGTTCCTAGTGTTGAGTCTTGACTGATAATTATGGACCTCTTGAGTGACTGTTAAAAAGATGGGCCTTTTGGTTGTTCTGGGTTGATGTTTTACTGGCTTGGTTGTTGGATAATGTTTGTGTAGTGTGTTTGTCTTTATAAACTTTAAAATGTTGAAATATATGGGTCAAAGTAATAAGTAACAAGTCAAGATCTAATTATGATTAAAAGATCTAAATTTGTGGTTGATATGGAACTTTCTTGTCTGTTCTTTAAGGATTTGGATTCAGAGGAAGGAATCTGAACTTACAATAGTGTTTGTATTAGATTATTAGGAGTAGCTAATTTGGACTTTTGAAAAGCTTGGATTAAGATTAATCAGTTTACAGATTATATAGAGTTATAACTTTTCTGTTATATAAAATCTGTCTCTTGAATGTGTGATAATCTATGATTCAGAAATGTAAAACAGAACATTGGTAGAATTTATGTTTGAATTCGTAGGTATTGGTTGTGATTTTTGTAGAATATGTAACACCATTTTAAAGAAAAGAGAATGCTCACATTTTTCTAATTTGAACAGAAATCTGTTGTCTGAAATTGGAGTACTGTTTATAAGGATTTTAATTGGGAAAACAAGATGTCAAATCCAAAGGTTTTCTTTGACATTCTGATTGGAAAGATGAAAGCTGGACGAGTTGTAATGGAGCTATTTGCTGATGTTACACCTAAAACTGCTGAAAATTTTCGTGCACTTTGCACAGGGGAGAAGGGGATTGGGAGATCTGGGAAGCCATTACATTACAAGGGCTCGGGATTTCACCGCATAATCCCAAACTTCATGTGTCAGGGAGGGGATTTCACAAAGGGAAATGGGACTGGAGGAGAGTCCATTTATGGCCTGAAATTTGAGGATGAGAACTTCAAGTTGAAGCATACAGGGCCAGGAATTTTATCAATGGCTAATGCTGGACCAAACACCAATGGCTCTCAGTTCTTTATCTGCACTGAGAAGACCCAATGGCTTGATGGGAAGCATGTTGTGTTTGGTAAAGTTGTGGATGGCTACAGTGTGGTTAAGGAAATGGAGAAGGTGGGATCGGACGGTGGGACTACTAGGGAGCGGGTTGTAATTGAAGATTGTGGTCAGATTACAGAGAATTGATCATGGTTTACTTGTTTGTCATTGTTATTTAGGTTGTGTATGTTCAATATTAATTACTTCAGAGTAGAGAAGTTGCATGGTTCATATATTCGGAAGCCTAGTAGTTTTAGAAGAGAATTGAATGCTTTTGTAAAGAGATATCAAACTTGTGCTAACTGCAATAAGAAGTACGGATCTGTTTTGGATCAATTTGTGAATGAGCTTCTGAAGTGCATAGTTTTATAGATTTGTATTTGTGTTCTCAATGCTTATTGTTATCTTGATTCTCAATCAAATCAGAAATTTAAAGACAGTTTAGCTACAAAATTTTGTACATTTGTATTTGTGTTCTCGGTACTTATTGTTATCTTAATTACCAATCAAATCAGAAATTTAATCCTCCCTCCCTAAAAAGCAAAATAAAAATATTACTACGTTCGAAGTTTATTTTTGTGCAATCCAAGTTTACTTGAGGTGAATTGCAGGGGTTTGGGATGGTTTTTGTGGTACTGTTTTCTCCTTTAGCTTCTAGTTCTGTTCTCTGCAATTTATTAACTAGAAAGAAAAACTGTTTTGTAGCTGGATCTTCCCTGAGTTACAATGATACAATATACTGGACATGATTTTGTACTTCGGCTACTTCAGAAAAAGAAATGAACTTGCTAAAAGGCAAGTTATGTGATTCATGTCCATAGTATTCGTGTTTCACCATTATGTGTCGTGATATTTCTCTAGTCTCAAATTAACATGGAGTCCATCAAACATTCAAATGAGATGATGGAGTCATGTTGTACACATAAAGAGCTCAACTATTTTTATTTTTAAGAAAATTTAAAGTAATAGATTCTTTTTTATTTTATTAAAAACACATGCAATGGAATGGGGTGAATAATGGAATCTTTAATTTCCCCTAATTTAACTATTAGGCACTATTAGTCTAAGAAGATATATAACCAAAAGATAAAATTATGAATAAAAAATTTGACATATATTAGAAGTGTAATGTTACATCTACAAACTATTTTATAAAATGTTGATGTGACCAATCTCTTATTGGTTTTCATCTAGGCTTACTATTAATATCACTTTTTCATTTACCAATAATCACTCACCACATCAGCCGTTTGTAAAAAATTTTGTATTTCTAGCATTATTCATATTAAAAAGGGCAAGACTTAGATACAGTACTTATGTGTTATTCCTTAAGTCCTCATTTAAGATTTTGTCATTTGAATTTTTTCTCATAAGATGAAAGTATATTTTTTATTTAAGTAACCATATGGCTAAATTTTAAGAGAGAAACCTAAGGAATAACACCTAAAGTATTGTACCTAAGTTTTGTCCTATTAGAAAGGGCAAGACTTAAGTATAGTACTTAGGTGTTGTTCTTTAAGTTCTCTTCTTAAAATTTTGTCATGTGGATTTTTTCTCATGAGATGAAAGTGTATTTTTTAGTTAAGTAGCCACATGACTATATCTTAAGAGGAGGAACCTAAGAAACAACATTTAAGGTACTGTACTTAAGTTTTGTCTTTTCTAATAGAAATAATTTATTTGGTCAAAAAAATTATGAAAAAAGTAAAAAATTATGAAATGAAATAATTTAAATTATTTTGAAGTTTTTATTTTTTTTTGGTTTTTTTTTTATTTTATTGAGAGTTTCAACTTATAGCGTCCGCTCTTGATGATAGCTCTTTATCATTAGATTAATACACTAATTGGTTTTTTATGTAAGCGGGAATTGAATCTCAGATCTCTTATTCAACCATGAGAGACTTTACCAGTTGAGTTAATTGGAACCCACAATTTTCTTCCTAATAAATCTATATTGTGAAAATAATAGTAAATAAATCATGAAATAAATTGTATGCATTGATTTCTTTCCTAAATATTGCATTTTTTTTTTTACTGAAAAAGGTAGATTTTATTTTTGTTGAAAAGACCAAAATTTCAAATATTAATTAAACTTAAAGTTAAAAATTGGACAAATAAGTGATTGAAGCTCATGAAAAAACTTGTACTTTTTTAAGAATCCGGCCGGGTTGAACAAGTTACAAAGAACCCACCGAATTTGTTGGATTATATGAATAAATTTATAATTAAAAAAAAAAACTCCGACTAATAATTGGACCTACTTGGGTTTATATTAACTATGCTAGCAGTTACTATTCATATATATATATATATATATATATGCAGTTAACCAAGAAGAGCTGGAACTTATTTTGATCGCTTTTAGTTAGTAGTAAAATGTTGTATTAAAAGAAGAAAAGACAAGACAAGTAAGCCGTCTTAGCTCAGTGGTAGAGCGCGTGGCTTTTAACCACGTGGTCGTGGGTTCGATCCCCACAGACGGCGTACAACCTTCGTACTGGTTTTTTTATACAACGAATGATTGTTGCTTAATGGATTATTAATACCTGAATTTGATTAAAGCCTGTCTAGGAAACCAGAACCTTGGAAATTAGAGATAAAGCATTTCATTGTTAGATGGTGGAAATTTTCTTTTGCTTGGTTGGCTGTCAAGAACAGATTGGTAGCTAAAAATGGCTGTGGAAACAAGTGCTATAGGCTGCTAAGTGCTTCTTTGATAGACAGATTGGCAGAACAAGAGATCATTCATTCTTTTTAACACTCTGTAACTAAATGGCTGTGGAAACAGGTGCTAGCTAGGTGCTTCTTTGATAGACAAATGGGCAGCTGCGACCAGGAATTGGCATGGATTGTAAACAAACTGAAAGGTATGGTTTAAGGTATGCATTATGTAGACATTATGTGAATGGTCCCTATTGATTAAGGAGAGTAATTTGAGATGGTTGTTGCATGGTCGATTAATAACTGGTTTTGAAGATAGTTGTCTTTAAAACCAGAGCCATGGAAGAAAACAGACATATATGTCAAGGATATCATCATTGCAGCCAGAACAACATCAATTAGAGTGCTTGAATTGTCTCACTCTCGCCTGTAAACCAGTTGAAGAGTCCTGAACCTTTGCCATCTCCAGCTTCATGCTTTTCATCCCTCTTTGCAGGATCCAGTTCAAGGGAGAGAACCTTTTTTTTTTTTTTTTTTTTTAATATAGGTAATAAGAGTAGTGTTATTGCTAAAAAAAATTAAGAGATCAAAAGGCTATTCCAGGAGAAACAAGAAACTCTGTGCTGGATGAACAATCCAAGGAACCCCAACTTCAAGATCAATCAAACAGAGTTCGCTGAAACAAATCTTAATTGATCCCCAATTATTTTTAAGATCCTCAAACAAATGATGATTCTGCTCCATCCAAACAATCCACATCAAACAACTAGGAACCAAATTCCAAATATCTGATCTATACTTCCCAAGCTAATATCTCCAACAAAATGGTAAACTCGCAACAGAGCCTAGCATGACCCATTGAACTTAAAAAATCTGAAACATATTCACCCACAAAGCATGAGCTACATCACAGTGAAGAAGAAGGTGGTCCATCAATTCCCCTTTAAAGCGGCACATATAACATCGATTTACTACAAGCAAACCCCTTCTCATGAGGTTATCCAAAGTAAGAATCTAACATAAAGCTACTATCCACACAAAGAAAGCAACCCTTTTAGGAACCTATACTTTCCGAAGACCCTTCCATGGAAAGATGGATTCAGGAGCACGCTGAATTTCGTGGTAAAAAAATTGAATATCAAACGTACTACTTCCCTTAAGGCACCAAGGGAGAGAACATGAAGATTACCATGATCCATTTTGTTAAAGAACGTAGAATATCATTTTGAGATATTTCCCTGGTCACCTCTCACAATGCAAGCAAATTATGAAATGTAAATTAATCATTCAATCATGTTATATAGCAGTCATTGAATTTCGCAGGGAGTTATCACATTGGTTGGCTTCTCACAAAACTTTTTTCCTCCGATCATATCTGACTTTTCTGTGCAGATAATTGCCATTATATTTGAGACGATATGCTACTTTTTTAACCCATTTGATGAAGCTGTCCACTCCACTTAAGGGTACACAACCACACCATGACTGTTCCATATTGATTTGACCCATTTTGTTATCATGTCATACCAGTGGAAGCTATACCTGCAAAATATAAAAAACTCAAATGATTTCCTTCTCATAGGCTCTCTCTCAACTTTGGAAAAATAAGTTTCTGATATTATTTCCAAACAAAATTGCTATAGTTTGCAGCCTACATTTTGACAAGCTGTAGATCATGTTTTGATTTCTGGGGATAAAACAAGTGCACTTTCTTCCAGATAAAAGTTAGTTAATATCTTTGGAAAAGGTTTGGCTTCAAACTAGTTTGGAGCTATCTTGCTCCAACCCATGGTGTGATTGAAGAGACCATCCATTTGTAATTTTAGTCATATGACTTTTTCAAATGAGTTATGTGATTTGTTTAAATACTACACATGGATAGTCTTAAAAATCATCATGTAATGGATTAGAAAAGATAGCTCGAAACCAGTTTGAAGCCAAACTTTGCCCAATATCTTTCGCAGTGAACAATGGCCAGTTGCTTTCATTTGGTGTGCCAAGCATAGCTACGGCAACGTCTCCTGTGCTAGTCCCAGCAATGGAGTCAATGTAGTCTGCCATACTAGCATCTTCATCATCTAGTTTCTATTTAAGAGAATAATGAAAGAAGAAAATCCCCATGGTCTATTTCAGATAATGAAACTAGGCCAACATTCTAAATCAGGTTCTACATAAACATTAAACATAAAGCATAAGCATGGATAGATTCCACAAAAACTTGAAGCTGGTATTCAAGAAACGCAAGGATTATCACAGGAACGATGCCTCTCAGTACCCCACCATCAATGCTAAGAATGGTAATAAGCTTTTCATCACATCTTCCACAAATACATTGCCTATAAAAAACTTCCCCTACTTAAACATTGAGACTACAAGTCTACAACACAATTTGTCAACTCCACAAGAAAATAAACATGGTCGTCTGATATAGTACCCTATGTTGTACTTGAGAATGTAGTTAGTAGAATTATTAAATGAGAGAAAACACAAGAACTCACCTGTTTTACCTTGATGATTGGATATTGTTAAGTGATTCTGCCAACAGATGAGAAGGGCCAGAGACCAGCAATCTTGCGTCCTTTATATCACTGAAATGGTTATTCAACCCCTCCCTCACAGCAACTGAAGTAGTGGTATTCTCTTTCTGTTCTTGATGTGGCTAATTGATGACCTTAGTGGAAGCTTCTCAAGTTGTTTCTTTCGTACATAAGAAGGCCAGTGGCAACATCTATTGAGGTTATTGTAAGTTTTCACTCCTGACATGATCTATGGTAACCTCTCAAGACACTGCTATTCCCTTTAAAAACTGATATGGATGACTCATCAAACTGCTGGCAGCCACTCCATTCTCTAGCTAACACGACAGCTATAATTAAATGGTAGTGACAGCTAAATAAACTACATTCTGATCTTTGGTAAACAAAGGTTATGCAAATCAAAAGATCATGAGATTTATACAAAAGGCACAGAATCAATTAATAATAAAGATAAAAGTACTGATAATGTAGTCTTATAAACTTGAAAGAGCTCTGGGGTCCTGTCTGTTGTTCTGTAGTTTGCATATCTAATATTGATATCTCAATCAATAAAATTGCATTACGAACAAAGAAATACAAGAAGATGAACTTTTCCATTACAATTGAAAGACCAGAAGAAATGTATTGCTAGGTAGTATATACAAGAAACACACTCCTAATGGTTAACAAAAAGATTATTATTCATTTGCTGTAGATTGTGAATACTTAAGACAAGAATTATATAACTAACAAGCACATCTGCAACAACGTAAAAGGAAAAGAAAAATGTAGTGAATATATATCATATTGTATTTTATGAATACAAATAGAAGCAAGAATACAAAGGGCAAAATTCCCTATTAAAAAATAAAATAGAAGATTACAACACGATTTTAAGTTAAACAAGAGCCATCTTTGGCAACAATAGAGAAAGAAAACAAAAAACCCCTTCTAGAGGTCATTAATTTGAAGTCCATCTGACTGAACTTCAAGCTTCCACCAATGCTAAAATTCTACAAGACTTGCTTCAATCTCCACTAGTAATACTGATACTAACATAGTATTACTCTACCTCACTCCCAATCTTCATCAGCCAATTGATCATCAGTCTCTTCTCTTGGTGGCCTAACCACCAACACCACAGTCCCTAAACTCTCTGTCATACCCTTTTCCTTCAATGCCGACCCTCTTTCAACCTTCAAGCCCTCACCACGACCATGACCATTACTATCAATTGCCACCAAATAAAACCCGTCATCTGCAGCCACCTCCTTCCTACTCCTATCAGCCACCACCAATATAGCCTCCTCCTTATACCACCTATTCGCCTTCCAAGGCAATACCCTCGCATCCACAAACGACACAACAACTCCCCCATTTCCTAACCCGGCCACGGGCTCCCACGCTGGCAAAACCACCCACCTTTTCCACCCTTTTTCCGCCACCACCACACCAAACTCCCCTTCACTCCTACACTCCCTCGGTGCATCCAAAACCCCAATTTCCCTCTCCTCATCTCTACAAACCGGCAACACCACCACACTACTCGCCTCCGCCACTTCCCCAATCTTCAACCTGACAACCGGAACCCGAACCCCACTCTCGATACCCTCTTCCCCTCCTTTCCCTTCATTCGTCCCTTTCAACTCTTCCAACACCCTGTTCTTAGCTCTCTCACTTTTAGCAACTTCCAATGCTAATTCTAAAGCAGAAGTTCTCTCCTCAGACGGGTTCCTATGTTCTCTACTCTGTCTATAATACATAAACGAAAGACAGTCACCTGGAATACTGTAATCAAAACTGTCCCACCCTTTATCGCCGCGTCTGCGAGGGAAGTCCTTCATCGCTCGAGCGAGGTCTTGAGCACCCTTAGCATCAAGCTTATTATCAACGATGTAACGCGCCGCAGCCGCACGCTGCTGGGCACTAAGCAGGCGAATTTCGTACAGCAATTCGGCACCACCGAGGTCGAACGAAGAGAGCAATTCAGGGTCGTTGGAAGTGGTCTGCACAAGAGAGTCTCGAACTTGAGCAGAAACCACTAACCTGTTCTGTTCGACACCGGAAATGCCGGTGGCTTCTTCGAGGGAAGAAGGGGTGAAGCCTTCCCGGATAAGGGCGGGGATTAATGGGGCGTACTCGAACCATAGGCCGAGGCGGTTGGCGAGGATATCGAGGCGGTTGGCGGTGTCGAGGGAGTGGAATTGGGAGGTGAGGGGGTTAGAGGGGGGTGGCCTGAAGGGTTGATAGAGTTGGTTTTGGTTTTGGTTTTGGTATTGGGGTTGTTGGGATTGGCCAGATGGGGAGAAAACAGCTGAGATGGGTTTAAGAGAGGTTTTAGGGAGAGGAGAGTGGAGGGAGTGGTTGTTGAGAGGGTTGAGGAAGGCGGAGGAGAATGGGGGTTTCAGGGGGTTTACACTTACAGAGAGCATGTTGTTGCCTTATCTGATGACTGATGACTGATGATGTTAGATTTTTTTTTTTCTTTTGAGAAAGACAAAAGGAAGAAGGAGGTTCAGTTGTATTAGAGATGAAGCCCGAAGATAGTTGGTGACTTTTTACGGTGTTTTTGGCAAAAATTAAAAAGTCATTTTATTTTATTTTACTATTTAGCTTATTTTTGTAATTATTTATGAATTTTATTGTACTTTTTTGTACTATTCATGAGTTTCACTATACTATTTCAGTTAATTTTTACCTTTATCTACCGTACTTTCAACAAAAAGTTTTCAGTTTCAGCAAAATAAGTGGATTCCAAACAGATCTTTAGTAGATGATATTTTTTTTTTAAAAGGAAAATTATTAAGGTAGACCAACAATATTGTACACTTTTATCCAAACTAGTAAAAAGTAGCCTTGAGGGTGTGGTGCATTGGTGGGAGTTCCAGATCAGGTCACATCTCTGGGTTCAAAAATTGTCTGGTTCGAATCGTGTGCTTCACAAAAATATTGTGCCACGATGTAAATAACCCTAATGAACCTAGGGTTGTCTCACACCATGAGCTCTACGGGTTCAAGTGGGTGGGGTCAATGATCACATGCGTAAGACCATTTTTTGTTCATTAAAAAAAAAAAAGTAGATGAGACTTGTTAGTTTCAAACTCTTCTTAAAACAATGTGATTATTTTATGACAAAGTATAATTGATACAAATCATACGAAATATTCTCTTTTTGCTAAATTAAGCTATTTATATTTGTTATTGGAAAGTATTTTAAATTTTGCATGTTTATTTTAAGCAAACATAATGCATTTTTACATTCAATTATTATATAAGTTGAGATATTTTGTAAATAATGTAATGTATGGTTGTAATTTGTTTATACTTTATAATGCTACTTACAAATAGTTTATTCTCTATACGTCTTGATTGTTTTAAAGAGGAAGCATATATAACTTATAAGTAAATGTATCACTTATATTAAAAAAATAAAGACTTTACTGAGTGGACTGTCGTGGACCAAAATGGACCAAACTGGACCGAAAAAATTGTAATAGACTGAATGGATTGGGTGGATTGAAATGAACCGAAGTGGATTGCAATAGAATGAATGGATTGAAGTGGATTGAAATGCTATGTTGATGTTGCTCAACAAGAATGTAGCATTATTGAATTTTTAGAAGATTCATATGTAAATTTAATAAATTTACAAACATAATTAAAATTGAATTATTAAATAAATAGTAATAATTAATTATAAAATAACTTACTTTAATAAAATGTAGGATGCAACTTTGAGGAAAATAAACACAAAAAATTGGGGTGTTGTATGGTATTTAAGTTTAGAAATGATTGATAATAGGCTTTTAATTTGAATAGAATTTAAATTTGTTAAAATTTAAATATAAATTTTTACTTGAATTAAATTATTGTTAAATTTTATCCCTTAATTTGAGGAAATATATCCTAACACAATAAAAATGAATTTAATAATTTATGAGAGTAGTCACTTGGCAGTTGGCACAATCACAACTTTTAGACCCAATTTTTATTATATAGTATAGTATATGATGTGTACAATAGTGTACGCTTATGCAAATGTGTACAATGTTGTCCACTTTTTTTTTAATCTAAAATGTAAATCTTACATGAATAGTGCAATGTAAACCAATAATTATCCCTTTTTTAACCCTTTACTTTCCAAAATTTTCATTTGACCATTTATATTGACTTTGCTTTCATATTTGTGGGACAATTCATTTCTATTATTATTATTCTGGTTATTCATAATATATTTTTCTACTTATAACAATTAAAATTTCTTTATTTTACCGAATTTTAGAGCTAGTACTTCATGAAATAGTTAAATATAAAGCACATTTAAAAATTAGATTACTAATAAAATTAAGCATGAAAAAACTCCAAATGAAAATTTTAAAAAGTAAATGGTCAAAATGAAAACATCCCTAAATTTTATGGGTAAAATTAGGCAGATAATGGGAAAAGAGAAATTGAGATTGGAATTACAAATGGGCCATCACAAATGATGTCATTAACTGTACAATTCCAGTTGATTTGTTTTTATTAACCATTTGAAATTTAAATGGTTTGGTTTTGTAAATTAAAAAAAAATTGTAAATGTTAGTTATAGCTTCTTAGGTGCTATATGTTAAGTTCTCTAATCAAATTCAAACGCATGATTGTATTAACTAATGAATTACAAACAATTTTACCTTTATAGAGGAGAGGACTGTTACATTTACAACTTTGTTATAAATACAACTTCGCTATAAATACAACTTCAACTATAATTGTTTCACAACTTGTTGAGATTGCAAGTTACCAGAGATGAATAATCACTTTAATTATGTGTTTAATTTAGGGTAAACTACAAATTACACCCCTAAAGTATGGGAGTAATTGGATTTTACACCTTGAAATTTCAGAATTTGGATTTTACCCACTAAAGTTTGGTGATATTTGGATTTTACCCTTTATATTTTAGAAGTGTTTGGATTTTACTTTCTAAAGTTTTGAAGTGTTTGGATTTTATATCCTAAAGTATCAGAATTTGAGAGTGTAAAATTCAAACAACCCTAAACTTTAAGGGGTAAAATCCAAGTTCTGAAACGTCAGGGTGTAAAATCCAAACACCCCAAAATTTAGAGGGTAAAATCGAAATTCTGAAACTTCAAGGGGTAAAATTCAATCACCCCCAAACTTTAAGGGTGTAATTTGTAATTTATCCTTAAATTTAATAAGAGAATTTAACGTAACTTGTATACTTTGTGAAAATGGTGAACTTAGAAAATTAATTTACTTAATGAAGAACATTATATGGTCTCGTTAAAAAAACAAAATAGGAACGTTATATGGTTATGGACGAAAAATATCAAAAGAACTATTCTTCAATCATGTCAATAAATATGGCATCATACTTTTAAGACAAGTGCAAAATAATTTTTGTTTACTAACCGGTAATGGAAGTAACTAGTAAGGAACTTCTATGATTACTATAAAATAGAGTAGTCGCTCTCTCTCACCTTTATTATCCTCATTAATTGGGAAATTCTTCTAAAGAGATTTATAATCAAATATACTTTGACCAAGAATGAGAAGGTTATTCCCCTGCAGTTTTTAGTAGCTTTTTTCCATAATATTTATTAAAAAATATATAGTTTTAGTAATTTTTTATGTTATATGTATGTGTGACAAAAAGCAACTAACTTATTTCCAAAACAAATTAAAAGGTTGAATTATTTACACACACAAAAAAAAAAAAAAAACTGACACAGTACACAAAAAAAAAAAAAAAAAAACTGACATAATAAGTAAAAAGGTTTTTTTTTTTTTTTTTTTTTTCACTTTTTCCCAAACACACTAATGTAACTCACCCATTGAACTCATAAGAGTAAAAGATTTTTCTATGTACTAAAATACTTTTTTTGGAAACATCTGTACTAAAAATACTTATACACCATTAAAACATATATATATGGTAACAAAAGATCTCGTCCTTTTGAGTTTAGAAATGGATTCATGTAGTGAGTTCTAGTTATCTCAATTAGTAAAGTGGGGCTGTTTGGTATAGGAGTTTAAATACATGTTTTTAGTTTTTAAATAATATTACACGTATTTCTACACACTTTTTCACCCACACGTATTTCCAAAAAAATACAAACAACGTTACCAAATGACTTTAATAAGAGATCTGGTGTTCAATTCCGTCTACACTAAAAACTAATTGAGATCTTTGTTTGATGATAAAAAGCTATCATCAGGAGTCGACACCATAGGTTGAAACTTTCTCAAAAAAAAAAAAAAAAAAAAGAATAGATTCATGCAGGAAAGAGAAATAGGGTTGCAAACCCTCTGTGTGAGGTAAAGAATTTTTTTTTTTTTTTTTTTTGGTTTCTCACCATGTTTCCTCAAATTTCATTACTACCTATATTGTGAAGAAGGGTTCGGCCCATGAAGTGAATTAATTGGTACCATGGGGAAGTTCCAACGTATACAAGGAATTGGGGCTAGGAAATATGCCCAAGAAGTTACTTGGGCTCTTGCGTTTTTGCATTAATTGGACCCAATATCCATATTTTATATCACAATATTTTAGTTTGCATAGGCTCTTTCAAGAGGACGTGCCACTAGAAAAAAAAAAAAAAAAAAAAAAAAAAAAATTCTGGTAAAGTCTCTTGTCGCGAGTCTGAGTCTCCACCCTCCAACAAAAATTTTAGGAATTTTGCTTATTCTAAAAATTAATTGCTGTATTGGCCGATATATAACAATCGTTATGGAACAATGCTATAGATTAAAAATCTATTAAAAAAAAAAAAAAAAAAGTTAGACAGTTGGATGAGGGATTTGTATAAAGGAGGGAAAGTTGTGAGAAGTTGAGAATACCAACAACGTCAACAAGACAGAGCTTACTAATTCTAACTATATCATCTTCTTCGATATATCCCAAAACTTCCACAGCCAAGTCTGCAGTGAGAGTTAGATATGTTTGCAAATCTTGGTACGTACTACTAACATTCAACCTTTCTTTCATCCACCACTAATTAACAATCCATACCAACGCTCGTCTCTTCATCTCCTGCATTGGGAGCTTATCACACCTCAGGTAACCATTTGTTCATTTCATTAATTGTTCATAAAGATAAGTCTGTTTGAAGTTCTCTTAACTTTTGTAATAAGATTGCCTTGTCATTGTTTTCTTTTGATAGTTAAATAGAAAAAAACTGTATGAGATTGAAAGAAAATAGAAATGAATATTGATATGCTATGTTCCACAATGTTTATTTTGGGTTGTAATGGGGTTTATTTATACTAAGAGTCCTGATAATAGCATGGATTGAACCTAGATCTCTTATTTAATCATCAGAGATTTTATCAGTTGAGTTAACTGAAACCCACTTAAGTATACTATCTTAATTAGTATTATATGAATGTTTCAGTTTATCATATGATACAATTTATGTTTTTAATAGTTTTTTCCCCTCTTGTTAGATTTCAGGACAATCAGGAATGAAGATTGAATTTTGCTGTTGTTGTGTGCTCCATAAGTCCAATGTATATGACCCACTTTTCTTGAGGTTTACCATTTTTTGTTTTCTTTTTATATTAAGTAAATGCTTCCCTATTTATATTTAAAAATTTATCTACTGCAGATTGTTTTTAATTGATGTGAATTTGTTTGTTCTCTTTTCTTAGAACTTTTTTTTTATTATCTGGAAGATGAGGACCAATACAAATTCAGCTAGGTTTTAATTAAATATTTTATTTCTGTAACATTGATGATTTAGTTATGATTTATGAATGTGCGATTTGACGAAGTGCTCAGAGTCTGCTGTAATCATCATCAATGTCTTAATAGATTATTGACTTTCAGATTAAAGTTGGCCATTTGTAAAGTTGTCCATATGATTCTTTCAATGGAAATAAATCATTTTGTGGATGTTTGAGACAAAGTTGGCTGCAGAATTGGCCTAATATATTAGTGGACTCAGTTTATAATCCACATCAACTGCTCAACAAAAAGTCAGACTGATGAAAATAAACTTCATAACTCAATTTATAATTCCCCAGCAGGCCGGTAGTTGGCCAATCAACCTCCAATTAGCCACTCTATTGACATCAGAGATCCTTCTGGGTATTGAATCTCTTGCCAATGTGTTCAATATTTTCAGTATCCAAATGCTTAATGAGAATATCGATTACATGTTGATGATGCAGAATACAATGATTTTTGCAAATTGTAATCCTTGTGAAGCTTTTGTGATGGTGATGACTGAAAATGAACATGATGAAAACAAGAATCGAAACAATATTGCAGAATGAAATAAGGAGAATTACTTTAATATATCTTATTGCAGGTTTTTTTTTTTTTTTTTTTGGATAAGTTAATTAAATGTAGTGGCCTCACTGAGAATTACTGATTGCATACCTATTCATAAATTATTCCTGGTAAAGACATGTAAGCAAACAGTAATTTTATTTTCCATGGTCTATGACTCTATGACATGCCAATACAGGACTGTAATCTGTAGGGGTATAAGAATAACCAACCAACCGAATTTCGGGTTTCAGGCGGTTTTCTCTGATTCCAGTTTGGTTTCGGTTTTAAAATACAATAATCAATCCTCTTGTGTATGTTTCATGATTAAAGAAAATATCATTGTTTTCTTTGCTCTCAAAGGCGGCAGTGCTTTACTCTCTCTTGGCTATTCTTTGTCACTTTTTCAGCCGCCTCACTTCTTTTCTCAGACTCCTAACATGACTTGACTTAGGACTCTTTCTTAAACTTAGCCAACACGCTTATTAATTTAGCTTTCACATGGTCTGGACCCACAACAGAATGAAGATTCAATTTTGCTGTTGTTGTTTCCTCCATATGTCCAATGTTTATGGCCTACTTTTCTTGAGGTTTGCCATTTTTTCTTTTCTTTTATATTAAGAAAATGCTTCCCTATTTATATCTAAAATTTTATCTTCTGCAGATTGTTTCTAATTGATGTGATGTGTGTTCTCTTTTCTTAGAACTTTATTTGTTTTTATCTTGCTGGTGAGGAACAATACAAATTCAGCTAGGTTTTAATCAAATATTTTCTTTCTGTAACATTGATGACTGAGTTATGAATGTGTAATTTGATGAAGTGCTCAGAGTCTACTGCAATCATCATCAATGTTTTAACAGATTATTCACTTTCAGATTAAAGTTAGCCATTTGTAAACTTGTTCATGTGATTCTTTCAATGCAACTAAATCATTTTTTGAATGTTTGAGGCAAAGGTGGACTACAGAATTGGCCTAATATATTAGTGGACTGAGGAATTATTGTCAGGGTATTGAATCTCTTGCATATTAGTTCAATCTTTTCAGTATTCAAATGCTTAATGAGAATATTGATTACATGTTGATGATTCAGAATATAATGATTTTAGAAAATAGTAATCCTTGTGAAGCTTTTGTGATGGTGATGACTGACAATGAACATGATGAAAACAAGAATTGAACTATCTCAACAATATTACAGCATGAAATAAGGAGAATTACTTTAATAAGTCTTATTGCAGTTTTTTTTTTTTTTTTGAAAAGTTAGTTGAATGTAGTGGCCTCACTGAGAATTACTAATTGCAGACTTATTCATAAATTATTGCTGGTAAAAACATGTTAGCAAACAGTAATTTTATTTTCCATGGTCTATGATATGCCAATACAGGACTGTAATGTGTTTTTTATTGTGTTCAATTTAATTCTGAATTGTTTGCTTTTTAAAATATATGCCTCAAATATTCAAACAAGATCAAGAAAAATTTCACCTCACCCTACCAAACATCACATTGTCCACACCCTGTTTAACTCCAGTATCCACCTGTTCCATTTTAAAGCCAATTAGGTTGGCTCTAAAAATCATGTAGTCATCACGCAGTGCCACACTGGTTGACGTGGTTTCTTTTGAACTTTGCACCTAGAGTACAGCAAGCTGAGAAACAGCAACACAGAATACAAGAAGCTGATATGACAACAAACACAAAACAAAATACCTGCTCATTGGTCTAAACAAGAGGGCCTAAAAGATGTAAGAAAGTCTAAAGATAATCCCCATCTACAGAAAATTCCTTTGTTCTCATCATTAAAACTTAGCCCCCAAGCCAAGTTTACAATTTAAAGCCTTTAAAGCTCTGCCCTTTTCAATTGTTTGTAGCCCAAGTAACTACCTTCTCCAACCAGGCTTACATTGTGGGCTGAATTCCATAATCAATTTCCAACACTCCTTGCAACAGGGAATTCAATGATTTCTCTGTTTGCTGTACTCTGTGTTGCTGTTTTGGCAGCTTGTTTTCAATAAAAGATCTCTCTTGATTATCAACCAAAAAAAAAAACAAGTGAATGTAAAGAATACTGTCAGAAAAATGGTGGACACCCATCTGCACCAAAATTCAGTCCAAGATGTTTTGGACTATGATAGAGAGAGAGCTGAAAGCCTTTGATGATACTAAGGCGGGTGTTAAAGGAATTGTTGACACTGGGATAGTGAAAATCCCTCAAATGTTTGTCATACCAACAAATGAACTCTCAAGTGAGGCATCATATTCAGGGTCAACCCACCTCCATATTCCAGTGATCGACCTCAAAGACATCCATGAAGGTGGTGTTCAACGTAAACAAGTTGTTGAGGAAATTAAGCGTGTTTTGGAGACATCGGGGCTTTTCCAGATTGTGAATCATGGGATCTCTGAAGATGTCATGGATGATATAACAACCAACTGAAGTAAAAAGGAGTATTACTCGCGTGATGCAACAAAGAACGTTATATACATGAGTAATTTTCATCTTTATAAGGCAAAAGCTGCAAACTGGAGAGATTCTTTGTCTTTTGCCATGGCTCCTGTTGCTCCAAATCCTGAGGAGTTTCCATCAGCCTGCAGGTACTCCTGGGCCTTGTGGTTTGATATTCATGAACACTTTCTCTTTTTTTAAGCTTCAAGATTGATTTAAAAGTAGCTCTCAAATATGATGATGGATTTTAATTCATAAAATGGTTAACACTTTCATTTTGAGTGAGAAAAAGAAAAAGCTTCCTAAAATAAAATTTTATCAAGGAACATAAGGAGTTTAAGGTATTAGAAGATAACATATCCAGAATTCAACAAATGAGACAAAACAATTTTTTTATAAGATTTACTAAACTGTTCATTAATAAAATTTGAGTGATGAATTTTGTAGAGAACAGAAACTTCTATGAAAAATCCGAGAAATAAATTTCCAAAACAGTATTTTCTTCTCAGAAAATTATCTTTTCTCATCATGGAAAGTTTAGGATGAAAAAAATTAGGATATTGTAACTTCTATTCTGATAGCTAGTGTAAAGTTTAACAGTTTAATCCATAAAAATTTCCCCATCAGATAAAAAATATTGTCTTGCACAAAATTGTGCTCTCCAATTTTAGATAGATGTTTTCTCAAATAAAAAGAATTGGCGAGGAAGAGGTAGCCCTCACATAAATGGTAACATTGCAGTTGATGTGTATTTCCTGGTGCTAAGTAAGGTGAATTAAACAACTCCTGAAAAGACATCCTACTCAAATATTACATATTTGGTAAAAAAAAATTGATGTGGAATAATTTTCTGTACATCTATCCATTGCATAGATTTGGTAAGTTGAATTCTATCTAAACAGACTGCAGTTAAGCAAGTGAAAGATGTTTTCAAATGCTTTTTAATTAGTAAAGAATACTCATTTCACTGAACTCTTAAGTGAAGACCAATAAAAAGGATGATATTCATTACAAAAGAATAAAGCCTAAACTACGTAAAACCAACAAGATACTGGAAGAATGGGGTAACAAAGAATCAAGTTCAATTGAGCAATCACCCTTGATGTCAGTTTGTCAAATGAGCATTTCAGCTGAAAGTTGCTTTTAAGATATAAGTTTAAAAGCAGGGTACAAAGCCTGGAGTAGTTGTAAGGTGTAACTAACAATACTTGGCTATATAGAACTATTTTCCAGTCAATGGTATCTTCAAAATAAGAGAAAAAGAATATGATTTTGAAAATTCTAGGAGTGTACCATGAGAATCAAAATTATAATAATTACAAGTATTTATTTGGCATTAATTCTTGCCATAAATTGTTCCAAAAAACATTAGCTAAGCAATTCAACTTGCCTGCTAATGGAGCTTCACTGATTTCTCATGTAGTAATTTTCACACTCAACATGCAGGGACATTATAATCAGTTATTCAGAGCATGTAAAGATGACTTACCCTCTTGGAGTTACTATCCGAGGCGCTAGGGCTCAAACCTAATCATCTAATTGAGATGGGCTGTGCTGCAGGACACAACTTTGTCTGTAACTACTATCCAGCATGCCCTGAGCCTAACCGAACAATGGGAGCCAGCAAGCACTCAGATCCCGATTTCTTCACTATTCTTTTACAAGACCAAATTGGAGGCCTTCAAGTCCTTCACCAAAATCAGTGGGCTGATATCCCTCCAGTGATTGGTGCTTTAGTTGTTAATCTTGGAGACCTTTTTCAGGCAAGTACAGCTACACATCATAGAAGAAACAATTTATTAAGAAGTCATGGAAATGATTACCAATTACTCCCATAAACTGTCATTGTTATGATTGTTGAATTGATGATTAATATGAGTTTAGCGTGTTACATGTCAAACTATATTAGATGAACATGTCACAGAATTTCCACTTGTTGTTTGATTTCCAAGATGTTCTGAGAATTTGAAGAACAGGAAGCTAACAATATCCACTCCAAACCTGTTATAAAATTCTACAATTTCATCTCCTTCTATCTGTCTTTTTCGTGAACAAAAAGGAGTTCAAACTTCCCAATGTTGATATATATATATGTGTGTGTGTGTGTGTGTGTGTGTTCCTAACATGAGAGTGGGCAGGAAAATATATTAGCATGTATGGGATCTACTCTATTATCTATATAATGCAGCTAAGACAAAATCTTATACAAGTAGAAAACATGTGAATGTTGGCATTGTTTTTGGCGCAGCTTCTCTCAAATGACAAGTTCAAAAGTGCTATACACAGAGTCCTGGCAAACCAAGTAGGCCCTAGAATTTCAGTGGCATGCTTCTTCAGCACTCATCTGCAGCCAGTCAATCAGCTTTATGGTCCAATAAAAGAGTTGTTATCAGATGACAATCCTCCTTTATACAGGGAAACTCTGGTGAGGGAATATGCTCTCTCTTATGCCTTGAAAGGACTTGGCAACGCTGCACTTGCTCTCTTCAGACTCTGAATTTTGGATGGAAGAAAACTAAAGTAGGCAGATAAGAAATATATGCCTGAAGTATCTACAATATGACATTAAATTTTTAGAAGTCCTCCAAACCAATCAATCACGTGTTAGTTTGTGTTGTTCCAAGTATTGTGTGTGCGTGTGTATGATTGCGTTTCTGAAACTTGAGAATGTACCTACAGTTGGGTTGTATATTTTATCACACTTGCCAGTATTGTAAAGCATGTGAGTCCAAGATTTATTTAGAACTAGTCACTAACTCGTGCATTCTCTTGTTTGAATTGTGATCATTCTGCTTTTTTTTTTTGTTTGGGTGTTTATAGATTTGATTAGCATTTTTAATGATAATTTTTCTTTCCATTTTCACAGACCTGGGGAGGTTGTTTGAATAAAAAAATAATTGGAATGCATTCCACAACAAAGAAACACACTATATATGAAATGAAATGAAAGAGAAAGAGAAGGGTGATAGATGTGTGTAAACATATCAGAAATGTGACAGATATGTGAAACCAAGCATTAGTAGTGGTGGAGGCATTTTACTAAAAAACTAAATTTACCATCAACATATAGCAAAAGTGGGCTGCATCAGTGAAGCAAAAGGCATAATTTTTTGCTGCTGAGCTACAGTGCACAGCCATCTTTGGCTGTGCACCGTAGCTAAGATGGTTAAAAATATATATATATATATTAAAAGATATATTATTTTATTATGTTGGTGGTGGTGGTTGTTGTTTATTGTAGTAGATATATTATTTTATTACGTTGTTTATATTATTTTATTGTGTTGAATGCTAAAATAAAACTACTCATATTAAGTGTTTTGTAGAGTAAAGTAGTAAAATAGATAAAATTGTTTTTTATGGTGTCAAATTGCTAAAGTTTTGGCACCAACCAATGCTGATGATAAGCAATACTTTTCAGCTTTCCATCCCTTGAAACTAAAAATAAAAGAGAGAGAATAAGGAGGAGGAAGAGAGGAAGGAACCTACCAAAAGATGACAGTTGTAATCCTGATTTTGATTGATGTGAATTTGTGTGTTCTTTTCCTTAGAATCTGATCTGTATTAACTGGCAGGTGAGGACCAATACAAAAAAATCTGTAAGGTTTTAATCAAATATTTACCTTCTCTAACATTGATGACAGAGTTAGGAATGTGTAGTTTGAGGAACTAGTCAAAGTCTGCTGCAATCATCATCAATGTTGTAATAGATTATTGATTTTCAGATTAAAGTTTTTTTTTTTTGAGAAAATTTTCAGATTAAAGTTGATGCTTGCAATAGAAATAAATCATTTTTTTTTTAAATATTTGAGACACAGGTGGACATTTGCTGCCACAAATTAGTGTATATTAGTGGACTAAGGAATTCGCCTAATATATTAGTGGTAATTATTGTCTGCCATTACTTAATAACCTTTACCTTCACTCCTCTCCTCATCTACTGCTCAAGAAAAACTTGACCATGAAAATAAACTCCATCACTCAATTTATAATCTTCGATTGGTGACACTATTGGCATCTGAGATCATTCTGGGTGTTGATTCTCTTGTCAATGTATTCAATCTGTTTGGATTACATCTTGATGATGCAGAATATAATGATTTGAGCACATATTAATCCTTGTTAAAATTTTTTTGATGGTGATGATTGATCATGAGCGTAATGAAGACAACAATTGAATTATCTAAACAATTTGTTGGCTCTCACAGCATGAACAAGGAGAATTACTTCAACAAATCTTATTGCAGTTTATTTATTTATTTTTGTATGTTAGTTAAAATTAAATGTAGTGACCCCACTAAGATTACTAATTATAGACTTATGGTCTGTTTGGAATCCGCTTATTTTATTAAAACTGAAAATTTTTTGCTGAAAGTACTATAGATAAAGGTAAAAATTACCTGAAATAGTACAGTAGACTCATGAATAATATCAAAAAGTACAGTGAGACCTATAAATAATAGAGAAATAAGCTGAATAGTAAAATAAACTGAATTTTTAATAGGAAGCCAAAGCACGTTCAAAAACTATTGCTGCCAATACAGGACTATAATATAATGTGTTATTAATTAGTTATTTTTGTATTCAATTTAATTATGACATGTTTGCTTATTAAAATATATGCCTCAGATATAAAAAAAAAGATACAGAAAAAATCACCTCACCTCACCTCACCTCACCCACCCAACAAACATGGCATTGTCCTTTTTCTCAAAAAAAAAAAAAAAAAAAACACATGGCATTGTCCTCAGACCTCACCTTATGTGGTCTGACTCACAGTACCCCACGTGTTCCACTCTAAAGTCAATTAAATTCACTCAAAATCAAGTAGTCAACAAAAGCTGTGTTACGTTGGTTGTAGATTTAGGACTTTGGAGTCCCTTTAACTCCAAAGTTGTTTCTTTTACTCCAACTCCAAAATTTTGATCCTAAAGAATACTACCAGAAAAATGGTGGACACCCATCTGAACCAAAATTCAGTCCAAGATGTTTTGGACTATGATAGACAGAAAGAGCTGAAAGCCTTTGATGATACTAAGGCAGGTGTTAAAGGACTTGTTGACTCTGGGATAGTGAAAATCCCTCCCATATTTGTGATACCAACAGATGAACTCTCATGTGAAAAATCATATTCAGGATCAACCCACCTCCAGGTTCCAGTGATAGACCTCAAAGACATCCATGAAGGCGGTGTTCAACGAAAACAAGTTGTTGAGGAAATTCAGCATGCTTCAGAGACATGGGGGCTCTTCCAGATTGTGAATCATGGGATCTCTGAAGATGTCATGGATGATATGATCAAAGGAATTCGCAGATTTCATGAACAACCAACTGAAGTAAAAAGGGAGTATTACTCGCGTGATGTACCAAAGAACGTGAATTTTTTGAGTAATTATCACCTTTATAAGGCAAAATTTGCTAACTGGAGAGATACTTTGTCTTTTTCCATGGCTCCTGTTGCTCCAAGTCCTGAAGAATATCCAGCAGTCTGCAGGTACTCCTAGTCCTTGTGGTGTAATATGCATAAACATGTTCTCTTTCTTTGAGCTTCAAGTTTGCTTTGAATACTTGCAACAGCAAAATGATAAAAAGTAGCTCCCAAATATGATGATGGATATTTGATTCGTAGAATGGTTAACACTTTCATTTTGAGAGATTAAAAAAAATTCTCTATATGGTCCTAAAATAAAATTTTATCAAGGAACAATAAGGAGTCATTAGAAGAAAATATATCCAGAACCCAACAAAAGAGACGAAGAGATCCTTTTCCAAGATTTACTCCAACTTTTTTTTGATAAAAGTGAGTGATGAATTTTGAAGAAAACAAAAATCTCTGTGAGAATTCTGAGAAATAAATTGCCAAGACATTTTTTTCTTCCCAAGGAATTATAACGGAATTGAACAAAAGACTTGAATTGAATAAATTTAAAATTTAGGGGACTTAATTGAATGAAAGTAAAGTTAAAGGTCTGAAATAAGTTTCAATCAAACTTAGAGGGTTCAATTTGCATTTTAGCTAATAAAAAATTATCATATTATAACCTCTGTTCTGATAAAAAGTGTAAAAATTGACACTTAGTCTAATCCATAAAATTTTCCCATCAACTAAACAATATTTCCTTGCACAAAATTGGGCTCTCCAATTTTAGATGGATGATTTTTTGAAATAAAAAGAAATAGGATGTGCAGCAGTAGCCACATAATTATAACATTGCAGTTGATGTGTGTTTCCTGATGCTAAGTAAGGTGAATTAAGGAACTCCTGAGAAGGCATCCTTCAGATACAACATATATGATGAAAATTTGATGTGGAATAATTGTCTGTATATCTATCCATTGCATAGCTTTCTAATTAAACAAACTGCAGGGACATTGTAATCAGTTATTCACAGCAAGTAAAGAGGCTGGGACTTACCCTCTTGGAGTTACTATCCGAGGGCCTTGGGCTCAGATCTAATCATCTAGCTGAGATGGAGTGTGCTGGAGGACACAGCCTTGTCTGTCACTACTATCCAGCATGCCCTGAGCCTAACAGAACAATGGGAACCAGTGAGCACACAGATCCTGATTTCTTCACCATTCTTCTACAAGACCAAATTGGAGGCCTACAAGTCCTTTACCAAAATCAGTGGGTCGATATCCCTCCAGTGACAGGAGCTTTAGTGGTTAATCTTGGGGACCTTTTTCAGGCAAGTACAGCTACACATCATACAAGAAACAATCTATTAAGAAGTGATATTGCAAATGATTCCCAATTACACCCATAAACTGTCTTTGCTATGACGTTTGAATTTGATTAATATGCGTCACCTATCAAATAAAGATGATTAATATGAGTTTTGTATGTGACACCTATATTTAATGAACTTCTCACATAATTTCCACATATTGTTTGATTTCCAAGATGTTCTGAGACATTGAAGGACAGGGAAACTAACAATATCCACTCAGAAACCTGTTATATCATTCTACAATTTCATCTCTTTCTATCTGTCTTTTTTCAACAAAAACAAATTCCAATGTTTAGGAAACATGCAAAAGTAAAGAATGAAAATTTTTTGAAGCTTCTATGACCCTTATATTGCCTAATTTGGGATCTACTTTACCATCTCGACAATGCAGCTAAGACAAAATCTGGTACAAATATAGAACATGTGAATGTAACAGCATTGTTTTGGTGCAGCTTATCTCAAATGACAAGTTCATAAGTGCGACACATAGAGTCCTCGCCAACCAAGTAGGCCCTAGAATATCAGTGGCATGCTTCTTCAGCAATCATATGCAGAAGCAGATGCAGCCAGTCAATCGGCTTTATGGTCCAATAAAAGAGTTGTTATCAGATGACAATCCTCCTTTATACAGGGAAACATCGGAGAAGGAATATGCTTTCTGCTATGTCTCAAAAGGACTCGGCAACTCTGCACTTGATCATTTCAGACTCTGAGTTTTGGAAGGAAGAAATTTATGCCTGAAGTATCTGCAATTTGACATCAAATTTTCAGAAGTCCCCCAAACCAATCAATCACATGAGTTGGTTTGTGTTGTTCCAAGTATTGTGCATGTGTGTGTCTGTATGATTGTGTCTCTGAACCTTGAGAATGAACCTACAGTTGGGTTGTATATTTATTTAAAGTTTGCATTCCACAACAAATAAACACACTAATATAGGAAATTATAAACTTAATATAACATGCATGCTGCAATAATATAGGAATTATACTTATATTTGAGAAAAAAAAAAATACTGCAATTCTAAACTTAATGTAACATGTTAAATGTGTTCCATGAAATGGCAGTATACATTTAAAAAAAAAAAAAATACTTGGATATGTTCAAATTAGTCAATCAGTTATAGTATATTAAAAAAAAAACAAGTAAATTTTCTCCATTTTAATAAAACAATACTATAATTATGTAATTTAAATCTTTTATTAAATTACTTTTGTGGGGACGAAGATCCAAAATCATATATCTTGGGCTTTGGGCTTGGTCCGAGGACGTCCATGATCCGAGTAGTGATGCATTTATTAAGTGTTCTATTTTAAAGTCTCATAAGTAGGAAATGAAAAGAAAGTTAGTCCGAGGAGGACTTTATCCTTGGACGTGAAGAGTACAACACAAATAGATATCCCCACAGGTGGAGTGACCTTCCAAGAAGCTCCAACGATGGGGACGTGTCTCGTGAACATACGGGAAGGAAAGACATCTAGAAATATCTGAGAAAAAGCTGCTACCACCGCATTAAATGCACTCTAGCTACTTTTCTGGCCGCATTTATGTGGAGAGGACCTCTGAACAGTGCCACTGAAGTTACCACAACTCACAAAAGGGTGAAAGAAGGTGTTTGATGGGACAAGTACTTAAGTAATGTCCTAGATGATCAACAAGTGTAAGGTCAAGATGACCAAAGGGGAGCTAGATAATGTAAAATATCTTCCATGGAAGAAGAGGGAGACATTTTGTAATTAGAGAACTTTATTTATATTGAATTGAACATCCAACCTCCTCGGATTAGGCCGAGAGCAAATTGATCCAAAGCTGTTTCCTTTTTCTTCATTCTTCTAACTCTTAACCTGGTTCTAAGGCCATATTAAAAGTTGTCTATTTCATTAAAACACGATTATTTAACCAACTCTCTACAAATTTATTATATTGGGCTTATTGGGCCAAGTTCCTATATACATTGGGCTTGGGTTGTAAATCGTGACCCTACAATTGGCGCTGTCTATTAGAAGAACTTGTGGAATAGTGATTGTGACGTTTAACCATGGTGAGATCAGGTCCCTATCAACTGGAATCCATGGGTTCCCACCGACAAGATGCCTTCCATAACCTTGAGCGTAGGAGAGATAAGGAAGGTAGTTTACATACCACACATACTAGCAGAAGTCACCCTCAAGTAAGGAGTCATCTCTCTCTGGAGCAAAATAACAGAGCCATGCAGAGGGAAATTGATGATTTAAAGAAGAAGCTACGCCATGCACGACAACGACGAACTCCTTCCAGTTCTGGTGTCTCCTTCAATGATGAAGAGGATGTCACTTACAGACAAAGGTCTAGGACACCACCAAGCAAGTCTTTCTCTTATGATGAAGAGAACCTCCACAAGCGAAGACACAAGAGCCCACCTCTCAGAGGCTTGGGAAAAGACGTCATGAGCAATGCGTTGAACTAGATCTCTAGATCGCCCTTCACGCATAGGATTGAGGGGGTGGAACTTCCTCGGCGATTCCATCAGCCCATATTCACTACTTACAATGGCCGAACGGACCCTGTAAAACATGTAAGCCAGTTCAACCAGAAAATGGCTGTCTACTCTAAGGACGAGGCGCTGATGTGCAAGGTTTTTCCCTCCAATTTGGGACCTGTGGCCATGAGATGGTTCAATGGGTTGAGGGCTAACTCCGTAGATTCCTTTAAGGAGCTCACCCAGGCTTTTGGCTCTCATTTTATCACATGTAGCAGGGTACCTCAACAATTGGACTCACTATTGTCTCTGTCCATGCGAGAGGGGGAGTCCCTGAAAACGTATTCGGATCGATATTGGGAAATGTACAATGAGATAGATGGTGAATTTGAAGACGTGGCTATTAGTACTTTTAAGGGCGGTCTCCCTACCAAGCACGGTTTAAGTAAGTCCCTCACTGATAAACCTGTTACCAGCGTACGCCAACTTATGGATCGCATTAGTAAATACAAGAGGGTCGAGGAAGACCAACAGCAAGGAAAAGGTAAAGCGAAGGTTATCCTTCAAGAGCGGATGGATTTCAGGTCGGACTGATTCAATAACAGCCGATCTAGGAGAGATTTCGCTGGGCAGTTAGGATCTGCCACCCAGGCGGTTAATGCGGTATTCCGAGAGCTAGTGCATCGGGTTCTGGAAAAGATTAAGAACAAACCGTTCTTTAAATGGCCAAACAAAATGGCTGAAAATCCCATGAGGCGTAACCAGAATCTTTACTGCCAATACCATTAGGATCAAGGGCATACTACTGAAGAGTGCAGGAATTTATGGGATCATTTAGACCAGTTGGTCTGAGAAGGAAAATTGAAGTAGCTGTTGCACCATTCCAGTGGTCAGTTGGGGCAAACAGGTTCGAATCTTAGGAGTGATGCTTCCTCAGGACCTCCCTTGGGGACGATAAATGTCATCTTTACTGCCCTAGGGAGAACCGAATCCTGTCCTTTCAGGGTGATGTCTGTGGCTTGGCTGTTTGCCGAGGACAATAATTCGGAGCCAAAAAGATCCAAAAAGGAAATCTAACCGGTTCTAGGTTTCTCGGATGAGGATAAGATCGGAACCATCCAACCCCATGATGATGCCTTGGTGGTTACACTTAGAATAGGTGGATATGACGTGAAGAGGGTGTTGGTAAATTAGGGCAGTGTTGTCGAGGTCATGTACCCCGATCTGTATAAGGGTTTGAATTTGAAACCCGAAGATCTAACCGCCTACGATTCCCCTCTAGTAAGTTTTGAGGGCAAGACTGTTGTGCCGAAAGGTCAAATTTGACTACCCGTACAGACTGGTTCTGAGGTGGTAGAGGTGGATTTTATTGTAGTAGATGCTTATTCACCCTATACGGCTATTGTGGCCAGACCCTGACTTCATACTCTGGGAGACGTCTCCTTTACTCTACACCAAAGGGTGATGTTTCCGTCCGAGGGTCAAGTAAGGGAGATCCTCGGAAGCCAATCCATGGCTAGACAATGCCTGGTGGCTGCCATATCTCATCGACCCGAGGTTAAGTCGCAGACCCTCGCTGAGATGAGCTTATAGCAACTAAACACCCCGAAGTTGCCTATCAATGGACAATACGATGAGGCAAAATGCGAAGACTTAAGAAGAGTTACTATAGGGGACGATCCAGAGAAATACTTTCAGGTCGGATCTCAGCTACCACCTCAGGAGAGGGAGGAGTTGGTAGAATTTCTTAAGAAAAATGTTGATGTGTTTGCTTGGAACTCTTGAGGCCCTGGGGGTGGATCCGACCTTCATCTGTCATCATTTAAACGTTAATTCATCCATTACTCCCAAAAAGCAACCACATCGACGCCTGTCCAAAGAACATGCAGATGCCATCAGGGATAAGGTGATGAGGCTTAAGCAAGTAGGGGCTATCAAAGAAATTTTTTACCCTGAATGGCTGGCCAATACTGTGGTGGTAAAGAAGAAGAACGGAAAGTGGCGAGTATGTGTGGACTTTACAGATCTGAATAAAGCCTGCCCAAAAGATCCTTTCCCTATGCCTCGAATAGATCAGTTGGTGGATGCAACGGTGGGCCATCCTCGGATGAGCTTTCTAGACGCCTTTCAAGGATACCATCAAATACCATTAGCCCTGGAAGACCAGGAAAAGACAGCTTTTGTCGCCCCCATTGGAAACTACCATTACAAAGTGATATCATTCGGTCTGAAGAACGCTGGATCCACCTATCAAAGGATGATGACAAGAATGTTCGAGCCCCAACTAGGCAAAAGTATTGAAGTCTATATAGATGACATGGTGGTAAAAAGCAAGGTTGTGTCCGAGCACGTTGGAGACCTTGGAAGCATCTTTGAAATTCTGAGGAAACACAAATTGCGCCTAAACGCTTCCAAGTGCTCATTTGGTGTGGGATCTGGCAAGTTCCTGGGATATATACTAACTCACAGAGGAATCGAAGTCAATCCCGATCAAATTAAGGCAATTAACAATCTACAACCTCCTCGGAATCCTAAGGAAGTCCAGAAGCTCATCGGGATGGCCGCCGCCTTGAATCGGTTTATTTCTCGGTCAGCAGATAGATGCCGACCTTTCTTTCTCTTGATGAATAAGTGGAAGGGATTCGAATGGAACGAGGAGTGCGCTCAGGCATTCTAGTAGCTAAAGGAATATCTTTCTTGGCCTCTCATCATGTCCAGTCCTCAGAAGGATGAGGTTCTGTTTGCCTACATCGCCGTGGCCCCTTATGCTGTAAGTTTAGTGTTGATCCGGGTTGACAGTGGCGTACAACGGCCTGTTTACTATGTGAGCAAATCATTACATGAGGCCGAGGTGCGCTACTTACCACTGGAGAAAGCCATCCTAGCGGTGGTGCATGGTACACGAAAGCTTCCCCATTACTTCCAAGCACATACAGTTTTTGTCTTGACTTAGCTTCCACTCAGGGCTATACTTTGGAATGCTGATTACACAGGCAAGATTGCTAAATGGGGCACAGTTCTAGGGGCTTTTGACATCAAATACATGCCTCGTACCTCTGTCAAGGGCCAGATCCTCGCAGACCTGGTAGCCGAATTTGCCGAAACCCCATTAGAAAACGTGTCAGCAACCCAGTACATGGATGAAAAATCGGTTGGCATCATCTCCCAGTAGGAACCTCTATGCTGGAAAGTGCATGTCGATGGTGCAGCAAATCAAAGGGGCTCTTGAGTGGGGCTAGTCCTGGTTTCTCCTAAACAGCTCACGATTGAGAAATCATTGAGATTGGGCTTCTTGACCACAAACAATGAGGCTGAATATGAAGCCGTGCTAGAGGGAATGTCCATGGTTCGGAGAATGGGGGGAAAGGCAGTAAAAATGTTCTCAGACTCAAGATTGGTTGTTGGCTAAGTTAAGGGCGAACTAGAAGCGAGGGATGGAAGAATGCAGGAGTACTTAGTCAAGTTAAGTACTTGCAGTCAAAATTTGAATCATTCAGCCTACTACATGTCCCTAGAAGCGGGAACACACATGCTGACTCCATTGCCACGCTTGCAACCTCCTCGGCACAGAGCCTGCCTCGGGTTATCCTCATAGAAGACTTATACAAACCCACAGAGGCAGAGGAAAGATGGTCCATGTTCACCAAGTCAGAGTGGGGCGTAGCTAGATGGACCCCATCGTACTATTCTTGAAAGTAGACATCTTGCCAGAGGGTAAATTGGAAGCTGAAAAAGTACGGAGAAAGGCACCTCGCTTCCGGCTGTCCGAAGATCAAAAATTGTACAAGCGCTCTTTTTCTGGGCCATATCTATTGTGTATTCACCCTGAAGCGTTAGAACTAATCCTGGAGGAATTACACGAAGGAGTTTGTGGAAGCCACACCGGAGGCAGGTCTTTATCTCATAGGGCCATCACACAAGGCTATTAGTGGCCAAGTATGCAGAAAGAAGCACACGAGTACGTGAAAAAGTGTGACCAATGCCAAAGATTTGCGCCAAACATACACCAGCCAAGAGGGATCCTCAATCCGTTGACTAGCCCTTGGCCATTTGCTCAGTGGGGCTTGGATATTGTCGAGCCTTTTCCCAAGGCAGTAGGGAGAGGTATCTGCTGGTCGGTACCGACTATTTTACTAAATGGGTTGAAGTTGAGCCTTTGGCGAACATCAGAAATGTGGATGCTAAGAAGTTTGTCTGGAAGAACATTGTTACTCGGTTCGGGGTCCCTCACACTCTCATCTCGGACAATGGTCTACAATTTGATAGTAAGGCGTTTAGGAGATACTGCTGTGAATTAGGAATTACGAATAGATATTCCACCCTAACTTATCCCCAAGGGAATGGGCAAGCCGAGGCTATTAACAAAGTCATAGTGAACGGACTTAAGAAAATGTTAGATGATGCGAAGGGAAGGTGGGTAGAAGAATTGCCACATGTCCTGTGGGCGTATCAAACCACACCTTGCAGATCAACAGGGGAGACCCCCTTTTCGATGACTTATGGAGCTGAGGCTGTTATTCCTTTAGAAATGAGTTTTCCAACGCTAAAGACCAGCTTATTCAGTCCAAGCAGCAATAATGAGCTACTAGAAAAGAATCTATATCTTATGGACGAAAGAAGGGAAAGTGTAATGGTCCAATTGGCGTACTACCAACACAAACTTAAACAAGGTTATGATGCCAAAGTAAGGCTAAGGCCACTAGCACCTGGTGACTTGGTGTTAAGGAAAGTTCTGGGCACTGCAAAAAACCCTGCATGGGGAAAGTTAGGACCCAATTGGGAAGGACCATATCGCATCACCTCGGAGGCAGGTATAGGGGTATATTTTCTAGAAGGCTTAGATGAACATGTAATACCGCGCCCTTGGAATGTAAACAACCTGAAAATGTATTATTATTAATAAGAATTTCCTTTATCATTAAATTCTTGTGTTGTGTGAAGATGTGGGGATTCCCGTTACTCAATCTTTTATAAAGTGTTTAAACAGAACCTTAGTCATGCCTGATGTCCTCGGACCAGATGCTTTGGGGAAATTAATACATTGACATCTTTTACAAAATGTTAAACAGATCATAAGTCATATCAGGTCTCTCGGACCACATACTTAGGTGAAATTAACGCTCAATGACATCTTTTATAAAGTGTTTAAATAGAACCTTAGTCATACCTGATGTCCTCGAACCAGATGTTTTGGAAAAATTAATACATTGACATCTTTTATAAAGTGTTTAACAAAACCTTAGTCATGCCTGATGTCCTCGAACCAGATGTTTTGGAGAAATCAATACACTGACATCTTTTATAAAGTGTTTAAATAGAACCTTAGTCATGCCTGATGTCCTCAGACCAGATGTTTTAGGGAAATTAATACACTGACATCTTTTATAAAGTGTTAAACAGAACTTTAGTCATGCCTGATGTCCTCGGACCAGATGTTTTGGGAAAATTAATACACTGACATCTTTTATAAAGTATTAAACAGAATCTTAGTCATGCCTGATGTCCTCGGACCAGATGCTTTGGGGAAATTAATACACTGACATCTTTTATAAAGTGTTAAACAGAACCTTAGTCATGCCTGATGTCCTCGGACCAGATGTTTTGGGGAAATTAATACACTGACATCTTTTATAAAGTGTTAAACACAACGTTAGTCATGCCTGATGTTCTCGGACTAGATGCTTTGGGAAAATTAATACACTCACATCTTTTATAAAGTGTTAAACAAATCCTAATTCATGTCAGGGCTCTCAGATCACATACTTAATTTGAATTAACTCCCTGGTATCTTTTATAAAGTATTAAACAAATCCTAAGTTATGGCAAGTCTTTGTTTTCTTATCTAAAAAAAAAAAACAAAGACACTCTCTCCCTTCTACTTTGTTTTTGCTAAATACATATCAATCTTCACTATTGTCAGCCTTCGGCGCAGAAGGATCAATTCTTGAAACAAGAGCATGATAAGCCCGTCTGTTACAAGTATTTTATCAAATTACTTAACTTGCGGATAGTGAGTCATCGTTAGCCTCTAATAAAGACAAACGCCAGCTATGCAGACAAAGTAGAGATACAAGAGGTATGAAGGAAAAGTCTATTCTTTAATTGAAAATAAGTACATCATAAGTATTTACAAAAGCTACATGAAAGAAAACTGAAGTAAAAAAGAAAGATCCTACAACTACTTTTTCGAGGGTTGAGAACCCTTCTCAGGACCGGTGGCCTTATTCTTGGCATCCCCAACATTAGATCTTGACTCAGCTGTTTTGGCTTGGGAAACCACGTCCTTATGGTAAGGGAATCTTCTGCGGGGTTATCTTTGGCCGAGGGTAGGACCTCCATACCCTTCCTAACTACTCTTGTGGAAATCTCAGCAGTTGTAGTAAGGGCATGTGTGTCAGAGACCTGCTCAGGAGGAGGGAGGGGTAGAGTAGTGGCCGGAGGAGGGTTAGCTGGGATTTCTCTGATGTGTTCAGGGAAGAACACGTTCTCAGGTTTCCTCAACTCGGAATCAGCAGGAACCCCCGCACGATTGAGCGCTTCTACCCAAGACTCAGTGCAGTAATCTCTGAACACCTCGACTACCTCCTCGGTTAGCCTTTCTTCCGTCTCTCCCACCCCATGCTCATAGGCCGCTTCCTCCGCGGCCTTAGTAGCTTCCATGGCCATTATGGTTGCCTCTTTAGCTTTCTGCAATTCGGCTTTTAGACTTAGATCTGTCGCTTTTTCGGTAGCCAGATTTAGCTCTGTTGTGTAAAGCAGATTACGCTGGTCCTTGGCTTGGGTCTCAACATTTTTCAACCCTGCTTTGGCACTTAAACATTTGCGCTCTGAAACCTTCAGCTTCTCGGCTAGCTGTGTTTTTTCCTCTTTCAGGGTCCCGAGAGCCTTCTCAACTTCGCGCTGAGAGTGGGACTCAGCTTCGTATCTGTTATGGGCGTTTCGAACCCATTCTTCGGCCACATAAACTTGTTGAGTGACCTGTATAACAATAGAAAATGGGTCATGCATGTAAAAATAAGTGTAACAACACTGATAAGAGTAGGAGCTTCTTAGCGTTTAATTTGGAAAAACAAAATTAGCTTACCAGGACGAGATCCTTCTTCAATGACATGAAGAGCTCCGGCTACCTGGTATGTCTGAGAGCCTCCATATCCCGTAGGAGTAGAAGGGGTTGCTCTAAAGATTGGGCAAGATGAGCCGCATGACTTCTCTGAGACTCCCTAATAGTGGCATCCTAGGGAATTTGGGCTCCATCCAATTCTATCTGTGGGGCCCAGGGGCGCTGCTGTCGGCGCACTTCGGCATCTTCCCTGCTATCAACAGAGTTAGCCCTATTGTCCCTCGGATCTTTGGTTTTCTATTGTTTAGAGACCTTTGGAAGGAACACCTCACCTTCTTCTATCTTCTGTATTGTTCTTTTCTTCTTCAAATCTGGTGCGGCGTGTAGTCTGAGGTCAGCAGGAGGAGGAGGAGGAGGAGGAGGGGGAAGATTGACAGGAGTCTGGGTCTTGGGGACATCTTTCGAGGTTCCTCTTTTGTTCCTATTGGCTACTAAACCTTTCAAAGACGGCCTTCCTTTCGAACTCATTCCCCTTTTTCTTTTGAACTTATATCAGCCTTGGTAACAACTAATTCAGATTGGAGAGTTGCGGAAAGTCTGTCAAAATTCGGTCTTAGAGTCCGAGAGCTGCACGGGCCTTTCTGGTATCCCTTCTTCTCCTTCGAAACGGAATTGGTCTATCTCTTATTCTAATGACAGTCGCGAGGAGGCGATTTCCTCCTCTGTTGCAGCTTCTGCTTCGAGAGGGACTTGTTGCAATGGTATTACGAGCTGAGGAGGGACTTGATGGATTGGTAGTCTAATTGGGGGAAGGTCGTCTTGGGCCAGGAAATCCGGTTTTGACATGTCGATGCGATTAATCCGAGGGTCACCAGATCTGATGGCGTGGCCGATCTCTTGAAAGATTTTCAAAATAGAATCGAAATCTAGGATCAAATGGACAGCTCGCAATTGTCGATCCTCGCTCACAGAAATTTCTGATCGGAGAAGGTAGTTGAGGGCCACAACGTTGGTATGACTGAGCTGAGGAGCAACTAACCTCTTATCTACAGAAATAATCGAGAAACCATATACGATTAGATAAGTGAGATCCATTATCGAAGGAAAGTAAAATGGGGAACATGGGTAGGGTTAAAAAATCTAAATCCTATGCTAAGGAACCTAGCTCTAGGGTATCCCACTTGTCTCCCTCTCCCGAGTTAGGCAGTGGCGACCATCGTGCCATGTCCCTGAAGCGATGAGATAGTCGTCTTTCATCCCTTTGTTGGACTTGGGGAGGCACGCGATAAGCCTGACGATGGACGACCTGGACTTAAGGTAAAATCCTCCATCGGATTGTGAGTGACACTCGTACATATGAACCACGTCATGCCATGTGAGTCCCAAGTGAAGATGCTCGTCAAGAGCATCGACGCAGCCTAGGATCCTAAACATATTAGATGCACACTGATAGGGACACAACCTATGGCTAATAAGATACTCTTGGATTATTCTGCCCATAGGAAGGGTCATTCCTCCTTCTATGAAAGCTATTATAGGAATGACCACTTCTCCCATCTCTCTGTGTGTAAGGATTTGTTCTGGGGAGCAGTATCGTAGGCCAACTTCCTGGAGTATACGGTATTTTTTTTTTAAAGCTTCTATTTTTGCAGGGGAATCTACTAGACGTTCAAATCTACCCATTTTGACAACCTAAGACGAAGTAGCTGGGTTTCGTAAATAAGGAAATAAGAACTGGCAGGCCAAGGAGAATGGCCGAGAAGAAAAATGAAAATATAAAGAGATAAAACTTACGGGAGTACGTGTGCTAATCTCTGAAGCTTTCTAGGAAAATCTTCGAAGACCTCTTACAAGAAATAGTAACGGAGATTCAGGAAGTTAGAGTATTTTAGAAGAAGGAGCGTTGGAATTCTCTGGAGCGCTTAAAGATTTCTTTGAAGAAGAAGACAAATGGTTTCCCTCAAGTCTTTATATTGAGGGAGAAAGTAAATGGGAATTATCCCGCTCAAAATCCTAGGGGAAATGTTAACTGTTGGATCTGCATGCAACCGTTGGATGCGGGAGACAAGACGCCTCCTGGAGTAATTAATGACGCTTCGCGGATTACGAAGCGTCAGAAGTAATTATGGGGCGCAATTAAACCGTATTCCTACACGTGTGAGTCAATACGTCAGTTAGTCTTATCTCTTGAAGATCAAAACCCCATTTTTTCTCCTCGGATGAGAGGGAAAAACCAGAGTTTTGAGGAGCTATTATGGGGACGAAGATCCATAATCATATATCTTGGGCTTTGGGCTTGGTCCGAGGACGTCCATGATCCTAGTAGTGATGCATTTATTATGTGTTCTATTTTAAAGTCTCATAAGTAGGAAATAAAAGAAAGTTAGTCCGAGGAGGACTTTATTCTCGGACATGAAGAGTACAACACAAATAGATATCCCCACAGGTGGAGTGACCTTCTAAGAAACTCCAACGATGGGGACGTGTCTCGTGAACATACGGGAAGGAAAGAGATCTAGAAATATCTAAGGAAAAGCTGCTACCATCGTATTAAATGCACTGCAGCTACTTTCCTGGCCGCATTTATGTGGAGAGGACCTTTGAACAGTGCCACTAAAGCTACCACAACTCGCAGAAGGGTGAAAGAAGGTGTTTGATGGGACAAGTACTCAAGTAATGTCCTAAATGATCAACAAGTGTAAGGTCAAGATGACCAAAGGGAAGCTATATAATGTAAAAGATCTTCCATGGAAGAAGAGGGAGACATTTTGTAATTAGAGAACTTTATTTATATTGAATTGAACATCCAACCTCCTTGGATTGGGCCGAGAGCGAATTGATCCAAAGCTGTTTCCTTTTTCTTCTTTCTTCTAACTCTTAACCTGGTTCTAAGGCCATATTAAACATTGTCCATTTCATTAAAATACGATTTTTTAACCAACTCTCTACAAATTTATTGTATTGAGCTTATTGGGTCAAGTTCCTATATACGTTGGGCTTGGGCTGTAAATCGTGATCCTACAACTTTATATATATATATATATGCATTATCTATTGTTGTTGAATACAAAGTACATTATATGTTCCATTATATAAAACTTAAAAAAAAAAAAATTATATTATATTTTTCTACACATTGCATGAGTCTGCTACTAATATTCATAAATTATAAAATATAAGAGAATCAATATGATTTACAACCAAAGAATGCGACACAACGTGGGTAAACATCCCATGAAAGGGATGGTTCATAAACTGTAAGAGAGAAAGCCATCAAAGTAATACAAATTACAAATTACAAGTCATGTAAACATTTGAAATTCATCTTAGTTGCTTTCAATATCAATGGTCAAATTATATAAATAAATAAATATATATATATATAGAGAGAGAGAGAGGGCTATGTTTGCAATTGACCAAGTCTCAAGAGTCTTTTTGTATTTTGGACAAAAATAAAAGTACATGATGAAACCCAATTTTAGCGTAAAAAGGTACAAACCAAAATCTTTTTTAGAAAAGGAAAAAAAAAAAAATGAAAACAGCATAACGTGAAAATCTTTTTGAAAAAGAAAATTACACATATAATTGACATGAAAGCGCATAAAATAATAATAATAATAATAAAATGAAAGTGCACTTTTGGTCCTTAAAATATGCATGATATTATTTTTATTTTGGCCCTTTACATTTATAAATTTTCATTTTGGCATTTCATGTTTGATTGATTTTTTGTTTTGTTGTTTGATACATTTTTTTGTTTGTCCTTCAAGAAAATGAAAATTTTAAAACACAAATGGTCAATAGGAAAACAGATAAAACATGTATGAAGGAGAAAGATAAAAAATTTAAATCGTAAATAACTAAAATGAAAACAATTTTAAACTTTAAGAATCAAAAAGTACTTTATCCTAGTATTTTTTTTTTAGAGAAGATACTTTAATCTAGTTAAAAAGTATAATTGATGCGAGAAGAAGACAAAGAAACCCACAATTTCTTGTCACCTTATTACTTTTTTTTTTTTTTTGGGATGGGTTCTTGTGATCTTGTGACCTTTATGGCCAAATAACGTTGACAAAGGTAGGAGATGATTTGACTAAGCTACGTAATTATTAATATATATATGTATATATATGTATATATATATAATAGATTAATTCAAATAAAATACGTGGGAATTTTTATTTTGGTGGGTGGGACTACCGAAAGACTGACGTGATCTATCAAGTGCAACTAATAATTTATGGAGATTTTTGCTATTTTTCCAAATTAGTGTTAGTTTACTTTAAAAGTTATTGCAGAATGCTTATAGGATTGGCTTGCAAACATTGGAGACGACATGAGTACAACACATATCCTAAAATAATCATGTATCACCTCCATATCCTATCCAATGCAAAGAGTAAGGGAAGCTTTATTTTTCCTTATAAAACTTCATTTAGTATATCAAGCTATACAAAGTACTAGGGCATATATATCTTGTTTTTATAAAATAAATAAATTCTAGGGCAGATCTTTGAGTTGAGATTTTTTACCTTTTTTTTGGTGACCACAAAAAGAACTTGCTTTTCATTAGGGAAATATATATATATATATATATTTATACATATAAAAGACCATATACTTTTGTGCAACAATTTTAATGTGACATGTTGTAAGTGGTGGAAAAAAAAAAGTATCCACTAACATAGAGATCTAATTAAATAGACAATCAAGGTCATTATAATTAGTTATTCATATCACGTAAAGAGGCTAACTGGACAATATGATTAACAAAGAAAGCATGTGACACAATGTGGGTATGCAACCTATGGAAGAGATGGCTTATAAATTATAAGAGATAAGGTTATAATATTATTTACAACCAAAGCGCGCATGTGACACAATGTCGGTAAGCTACTTATGAAAGAGATGGTTCATAACTTATAATAGAGAAAGCCATCAAAGTAATACAAATTGCAAATTACAATAACTAAATGAGTTACAACACCACCTCAATAAAATCTAGGCGTCCATACTGATTATTTCTGATGCCAACATTGAATGTCATGCACATTCATACAATCAGTACTAAATTTGGAATTGCTTCAACAAAATCCAGCCCAAAGACAATGACTGAACAAAAGGAAAATAACAAAAACAAAATAAAAACTCAAAGCACATTCAGACAATTCCAAAATTTTCACTTCCAAAAAATAAATATTGAACAAAGCGTCACTTCGGCAGTTCGGCTGCAACATTAAAGTTGTTCTTGGAGGTCTTTTGTTGAACACTACACATACCATTGTTGACATATAATAACATCCTTTACAAATATGATTTTACCTTTATGAATAATGAATCCATTACGCACGAACTAATCATTGTATAATTGGAAATTTCGTCCTCATTGTATAGTATACTATGTACCATTCCAAATAAATTATCATAATTTTTTGATGAAAATAAATCATCATAATTCATAATTACGGACGTACTTTACAGTTTACAAGGATACAAGTCATGTCAACTTTTGAAATTAAACAATTTATATATATAATTCAATAGTTATATCAATAGGGAAGGTGAGTTGAATCTGAGTCATCTAACCCTCCTAAGTCTTGAAAATACATCCAAACACACTACTTAATAGTGGGACCCACCAATTTTAAGTTATAAGTGATGGAAACAGAGTTATGGGTGATGAAAACTGAAAATCCAAACAGCCCTTATATCATTGAACTAAAAACTTTAACTATAACAATTCATTTTACCATTATTATATCTGTAGGGACTGGGTTTGAGCACTATTCATAAGAGCTAAGTGAATTCAAGCTCAGCAAGCCCAATATAATAAATTTGTAGAGAGTGGGTAGAAGAACTGAACTTTAATGAGTGTAACAACAGTTAGAGATGATTTAAAGAATGAATGAGTAAAACAAATATGGACTTGAGCAAGCAATTCAATTCTCGGCACTAGTCCGAGGAGCTTCAACTTATTATTTCTTGATTGACAGTGACAATGGTTACAAAGTTAGTTCAGATTGCTACAGAGTTTTATCTGATAAAATCTCTACTCTTTTTCTGAGAGCTCCTTCTTCCTTATATACTACTTTCCTCCTTCATTTCCACCATACACGTGTAGGTCAGATCTGCTGTTGTTGGTCTTTGTCACATCAACCTCCTCCCAAAGCTCTTAGGTAGTAGCTATGAGTCTGAAAAGTCACTGCTCAGGTATCATTTCCACATTAATGCGGCCAGAGTGTTGGTTGTGGAGCATTTAATGTGGAGGCAGCAGCTTTTCCTGGAATTGCTCTACCGCCATGCTCCAGTGTGCTTACTTGCTGTACTTATCTTTTTCCTTGGAGTGCTTTGGAAGATTGTCTTTACCGGTAAATCACTTTTCGTCTACCTCGGCTTTGTCTAGCCGAGGATAGAGTAGTCCTCGGCACGGTTTCCTGGGTTGCTATGCTTATTACTGTCTTCTTCATATGCGATTATAGGCCTCAGGCCCAGTACAAAAAGTGGATGTATATCACTGGGCTTTATGACCCCACAATATCAAATAAAGTATATCTAAAGAAGCCTTATATTGAAAAATGAAAAAAAAAAAAAAAAAAATGTCTGGTTCATGGCATTGACACCACACCAGGACAAAGATGAGTATTTTCCCCCTCGCCATTGGTATCTTCAATAAAACAAAGTTTTCAAACTTTTGTTATTGTTTTCTGTTTTTTCACTTTCTAGTTTTTATAATTATATGTTGACTAAATTAAGTAAAAAAACAAGAAAAAAGAAGAAAAGGAAATCATAAGTTTCTACTCACCCACCCATATGTTCTCCAACCAATCAGGTTTCATGCATAGTCACTCTTCATTTTTTTTTTTCTCTCCTTTTTTGTCTCTTCCCAATTCCCTTAAGATCATCTCTCTTCTCTTACTTTCTTCGTTTTATCTATTTTATTTTGGTAAATTAGAATTTTGGTTCCTAACGGTTGTCTTATATGTCCAAATAATTTTTAACGTTTCAAATATGTCAGTTTAATCCCTAATATTTACGTTTCAAATATGTCAGTTTAATCCCTAATATTTTGATATTGTGTTAAATAATCCATGCCGTTAAGTGGTGAATGAAAAAAGCTAATGTGGCTAATGGTATTGTTAAAATATTTATTCTATGCCACCTAAGTAGCCACATATGCTACCACATGTCTTTAGTTTTAAAAAATAAAATAAAATAAAAGATTAGGAATTTGTTTATTTTGAACAAATGTGAAATTTTCTTTTCTTTCCTTTGCTTTCTCGAGAACCAAACAGGATTAAAAAATAAAAACTAGTATTCAAAACTCAGTTTCCTTCCTTTTTCTCACGTTTTTCCAGCAACACAACAAGGAAAAAAAAAATTTCTTTGGAGCTTAGAGTAGTCATTATAAAATCCTCATTCTCACATAAAAATATTATTCCATTTATCAACTGAATACAAAAATGAAACTCCAAATAAGGTACACAGTCAACCCCAAATTGCTTGCTATTCCAAACCGCCACAAATTTTCTTCAATTAATTCACCAAACAAGGACTAGCACAAGCATGAGCATGAACTTCAATTCGAAGAGTTGCAGCTTCAAAGCACAATATCTCTGCACAGAGAGAGAGAGAGAGAGAGAGAGAGAGAGAGAGAGAGAGAGAGAGAGAGAGAGAGTGTGTGTGTGTGTGTGTGTGTGTGTGTGTGTGTGTGTCACGCCCCAAACCCAAAAGGGTCCAAAGCATGAGAAATACAACCCAAAGGTACCTGTAAATTTTTCATTTTTGACAATTCAATTCAAATAATTCATACCAAGTACCAATATCAAGAATTTTCATAATAATTTCATTAAAGATACTCCCAAAGTAAGTCAGAGTTCTATGCAATAATTACAAAAACCATTGGCCACAAAAGAATGAAGGTCTAAATAAATATAATTACATATCATCAGCTTGTCCCAAAAGTGGGAATAAAAGTCATGACCACTATTAGATACAAAAGAATGAGTCAAGCCTACTCTAAGATGTACATCATCTAAAGATCATCATCACAAAAGTCTAGCCTCCACTAGTAGTTAGTCTAACTACTGCTAGCCACAAAAACTTGTCTCAAAATTATTATTGCATACTCTGAAAAAGTTTGTAAAAGAATGGGATGAGACAAAGCCTAGTAAGTAACATAATTAATGGGCGTAGGGGAAATGCAAGTTTCATGATGATGAATAATTTACAAAGCATGTTATAATTTGGGAATTTCCAAATAAATTCTACAAAACCATTTCTAATAATAATATGACAAGAATGATTAAAATGATACAACACAAAGCTTAATGATACAACACAAAGCTTCCCAAAATGTTGGCATGAAACTACATACTACATTCTGTGAGCAATAACAATACAATTCCAAACCCAAGGCCACATGACAATGTCGTCACAAAGACGAAACTAATTTGCCATCACAAAGATGAAACTAATCGCCGACACTCAGCCGAAACTAAATATGTCGTCACAAAGATGGAACTAATATGTCGTCACAAAGACGGAACTCAATAACCATCACAAAGACGGGTGCTAAGATACCAATGTCACACAGACTATAGTATTTAGCTAGGTAATCACATGTCACAGCACATAGGTAGAACATAAAGAGCTCACAAATTACATTTAATTCAAAATACGTAGTTCATTTCCAAGTAGTTTCATAAAATATTTGAATACCTAAGATATTCACAAAGTTCTCAAAGCCTTCAAAACCATTTCTTGTCAAATAGATTTTCTATTAACTTCCCAAATAACATAGTTCAAGATAAAGCATCTTTAGAAATTACAAACAATGCAATAATTTCCTGAAATCCATCATCAAAGGATTAAATCAACAATGCTTATATTCTACATACTAACAACTCATGCATTTCTCTATATGCAATACCAAATATGGTGCACTTTTCATAAATAATCATATACATTAAGGTTACAACACAATAGTTTTTAGGAAAATATAGTTTCCATAAACAATTTTCCAAAATGTGTTTAACCCAAAAATAACATTTCATGCAACATAGTTATGTTCAAAAAATACCATTAAAAAGCCACTTACCTCGCAACCCGCAAAGGCCTAAATTCCCAAGCTCCAAGGGAGATTAGCTAGAATATAAACAATACCAAGCAAACCTATCACGATAAGCATAAGGCTTGACATTGCATCTAACTATGAATTAGAGATTGCTAAATAAGCAATTAATTAGGCAAGTCTAAGTATTTAACCTCACAAGTAATGTATCCCACTTCAAAAGTTACCCAATAATTTAATTCACAAGGCATAGACTCCAATTTATAAAATTAACCTGTAGGGTAACAAATTGTACCCTTAAGTCCAAAACATGCAGGACTTGGGCCCAATAAGTCCACTGCAATAAATTTGTAGAGAGTGGGTTAAAGAATTAGGTACGAATGGCGTGGATTATGTTTAACCTGTTCTGAAAAACAAATTAAAAAGCTAATAGAAAGACCAAAAGCATATTGGGATAATTTGGTATAAGTAAGTTCTTCTTTCGATCCGAGGAGACATCGTATCATGTAATTCATGTTCTTTTTCTTTCTTCTTTTCTTTTTTCAAAATGTCCCCTTCTCATGGAGGGGCTGTTACATTATATAATCAACCTCTAGTCATCCTAACCTTACACTTGTCATTCATCTAAGGCGTCACTTGATACTTGTCCCATCAGACATTTTCTTTGGCTTCCTTGTGAGCTGTAATAGCTTTGGTAGCACCGTTCAGAGGTCTTCTCCACATAAATGCGGCCAGAAAAGTAGTTGCAGGGCATTTAATGTGGTGGTAGCAACTTTTCTTTAGATATTTTCGGATCCTTTCCTTTCTAGTAAGTTCACAAATGCCATTTCTGTCATCGGAGATTCCAGGAGGATTACTCCAATCGATGGGATACACACTTGAACTGTACTCTTCTCATCCGAGGACTATATCCTCCTCGGACAGAATTCGTTCGTTTCCCATGTATAAATCTTTTGAAAATAGAATATTTAATAAATGCCGTTCTGCTCAGCCCATGAATCTTCCTCGGATTAAACCCACAGCCCAAGATACATGGCTCTTGGTTCTTTGTCCCCACATAACCCATTCAAGATCATCTCCCTCATGCTAAAATCTTAACAATTTATTAGTAACTCCCATAAGATTTACAAATCATCATCAAGAGAGACACATGAAACAAAATCACAATATCTACCAAGACAAGAATTTTAAATTTTCAACTAGCTCCAAATAAACTCAATAGTAATGGAAAATTAGATTTACCAACTCTCATATGATATAGCTCAAAACCCCTAAATTTCTACCATAACAAACCTTAGATAGCCACCATTGTAAAAATCATAAACCCACTCATCAAAGAAATCTACCAAGACAAAACCCATACATATAAACACATGAATATCACTTCTAAAGCTCATAAATCACATGAATATCATTATCAAAACTTAGATTAAAAAACATCTAGCAAAAGCATATAAACCCACCAAAGATTGTGAATTTTTTAATTCAAATAATAGAGATGCGTGAGTCTTAGTTTTTTCCTATGAAGTTTTCCTGTAAACTTCACCGGAAAAAGATGACAGTGGTGGTGGGGAATGATGGGGTAGGTGGGGCACGTGTGAGCCATAAAAAAAAAAAAAAAATCTAACTTTTTCTTCTCTTCTTCTTCTTTTTTTTTTTTTTTTTTTTTTTTTTTTTTTTTTTTTTTAATTTGAAGGGCTGGGGCGTTACAAAGAGAGAGAGAGAGAGAGAAACGGGGAAAGAGGGGAGTGGGGTTTGATATTTTATTTGAGTAAGAAATAAAGAGATTGTCTTATGAAAAAAAAAAAAAGAAATAAAGAGATTGACGTGATGAGTGGCTTATTAGGGAATATGATTTATTTTTGTTCATTAATTATAATTTATAATATGACTATTTTACTGTTTGAAATTTTGGGGAAAGGAGCAAATAGAGTTGCAACTCAATCTAATGAGTGGTACTGAATCATTTTTCAGTTTGAATTTTTTTGAGCTTTCAATTCTGGGATTTTAACTCTTGTTTGGTTCCGCAGAAAGCAAAGAAAAGAAAATGAAAGAAAGAAAACAAAATCGAATTTTAGTCTATAATAAACTAATTTCAAATATATTATTTTATTTTTTAAAACTTAAAACATGTGGCAGCATATGTGTGGCTACTTAGGTGGCATAAAAATAAAGATTTTAATAACACTGTTAGTCATATCAATTTTTTCCATCAATCACTAATGGCATGTACAATTTTGATACAATACCAAAATGTTAGGGGTTAAATTGACAATTTTAAAATGTTAGAGACCATTTTGACATATAGGACAAACGTTAAGAACCAAAAGTGTAGTTTACCCCTTTCTTTTCCCTATTCTCTTTATTGCTTCATAAATTTTTTTTTCAAGATTATCAAGATTGTAGGATTTGAATGGTCACGATTTGAGCTAACGGTGGGTCGAGATTGGGTCTTTTGTAGGTGCCTGAAAATGACACAAGCGTCGAGCAGTTTGGTCAATTTTTAATCTTAGGGGTCTAAAGAACAAAATTGATAGTATATGGCCTATGTTTGGAATTGACTCAAATCTCAAGGGTCTTTTTGTATTTTGGTCCCCAAAAAAAAAGGTACAGGCTCAAACTCAATTTTAGCTAAAAAGGTACAAACCAAAACTTTTTTTTTTTAATTTTTAGAAAAGGAAAAAAATTGAAAACAATGAAATGAAAATCTTCAAAAAGAAAAAAAAATTGACAACACATAATTGACATGAAAGCACATAAAAAAAAAAAAAAAAAAAGGAGATTAAAGTACACTTTTCACTTTTGCTATTTAAAATAATGTATTATTTTTATTTTGGTCATTTACATTTTAAAATTTACATTTTAGCATTTCATATTTAATTCAGTTTTCTATTTTGTCCTTCATATTTAATGCATTTTTTTTTTATTTGGCCCTTCATGTAAATGAAAATTTTAAAATGCAAATGGTCAATATGAAAACAAAATAAAAAATTGAAACGTACCAAATTGAAAATATTTCAAATTTTAAGGGCAAAAATGTATTTTACTCTAGTATATAATTGATGCGAAAAGAAGACAAAAAAACCACTATTTCTTGTCACCTTAAATTTTTTTGTATGGGTTCTTGTGAACTTTGTCACCTTCATGGCCAAACAACGTCGACAAAGGTAGGAGATCCTTGTTTTTATTTTTTAGTATAATATGACTAAGTTACGTACTTAGAGCACTATCATTGAAAATTGTAAAAAATAATGTCATTTTGATACATTAAAAAGCTAAATTTTCTATTTTAACACGTCATTTTATAATATGCTATACATTTCATTTTTATTCTATAATTCTATAGATTAAAATAATATACACGCCACCTAAAACTACCGTAATAAAAACCCAAAATCAACTGACCACCACCACACAGCCTGCAGCCACCGTTACCGCCCAAAGCCTACCAGCCGCCACAACCACGAACCCATCACCAAACCCATCCATTTTTCCATAGTATTCACTCTCTCGCATTGCAGTGGTTTCCTCTATTCCATTCTTCTGTATTCCTTGGCTTAAACCCCGTAAACAGCTGCAAATTGGCGAACATAGTGAATTACATATTCCAAATGCCCCATACTTACCACAACCATCACAGACACTCCGCAAAGCTTTCAACGCACACGTCCAAACCTTCTTCTCATCATCCCAGGATCTTTGCACCAAACTTCCATTCGGATTGAGGGAAAAATGTACCAAAGTATTGGTCAGATAAGAAAAAATGATAAAAATTCAAAATCTAAGAAAATTAAAACTTAATGAGAGTCTCTTTCTTTTTTCCAAATCAAAACCCCCAAATCAACCAAAAACCAAAAAAATAAAAATTGAGATAGACCCGCGGCTGGGCGAGAGTGGAACCTTGGGGCCATGGGTGGCCGAGATTGGCTTCGAGGTGAGATCAACCGTAACTTGCAAGATCGGAGGCTGGCCAAGGTCGGCAGCTTAGCGAGAGTCAGCTAGCGAGGTCGAAGGTGAGAGTGAGAGAGGAGAGGCTGAGGGTGAATGTCTGAAGAAAGGAAGAGAAGAGTGAAGTACACGAGTGACAGAGGAGAGAGAAAAGTAGAATAAAAAATTATTAAAATGATTTAGCATCTCTGTCTATACAGTTGTATTATTAGAATTTTACTATTCACAAATGCTAAAACTCTTAGCATTTACAATGTGTGAGAGCATTCTCGTCAAAGATGTGAAAAATACTAAAATGTTATTTTATAGCTTAAAACCTTAAAACATACTCTACATCAAAGGTGCTAAAACTTAAAAGTTTTGGCATCTTGCTACAGTAAGCTGCTACTACTCACCTTACTATAGCAAGGTGCTAGTATTTTTTATTATTATTTTTCTTTCTTTATCATTTTCTCTCTCTTATGCTGTGCCTTTCCTTTTCTATCTCTTCTCTCTTTCTCTTTCTCTTTTGCCTCTCTGTTTCTGTTTGTGTCTCTTTTTTCTCTTTCTTTCTGACTCTCCCTCTCTTTCTTTGATTGTTGATCTTCTTTTGTGGGTCGAGTTGATTTCGTGGTGGTGGATTGTCCTTGTTTGTGATTTCATGGGTTTGGGTTGATTTCATGGTTCAGTTGTTCGACAAGTGTGAGTCTGTGTTGATTTCGTGGGTTTGGGTGACGGTGGTTCGGCAAGTGTGGCTGATTTTGGGATTTGATTTTGGTAGGTGTGATGTGATTTTGGTGGGTTTTGTGGTTTGATTTCAGTGGGGTGATTTGATTTTGTGATTTAGTGGGTTCATGGGTCTTTGACCGACGTGGGCATTGGCGTGGGTCATCGGCTAGGAGATTTGTTGGTCATTGGCGTGGGCATCGTGGTGGTTGTTTGCTAGATTTCGTGTATTTGGGTTGTGTGAAATGTGATTTGTGGCTTGGTGGGTTTAGGTATGGTGGGTGGGTTTTTGTTGGTTGTGGAATGGGTGGTTGGGTTTGTGTGGTGGGTTTGTGGGTGGTGGATTTATGGTGGTTGTTAGTACATATGTGGAACTTGTTAAAACATATGTTATTGTAAATTGGCTAATCATTTGACAAAATGCACTTTACTTGTAATTGGGTAGATCTAGGATGGGTTTAGTACTTCAAGAAACAAGAGTTCAAGTCTAGTATTAAAGCCATGCAAGTCTGTCCAAAAAACAAGTGAAGAAGTTCTGTTCATTAAAGCTCGACAGATATCTCGACAAATAATATCTATTGAGGCTTAATACTGATGCTTGACAGCTACTCGATAGAAACAGTATCTATCGAGAATTATGAAATTCAAATTTCCAAATATGTTTTCACGCATATCTAAGTGTATTTGTGTAGGGTTTCTTTTTTCACAACTCTAGACATATATAAAGATTATTTTAAGGGCCGTCAAAGGTGATGCAAGGTTATGCAACTCAAAGCAAATTGATTGTGCATGCAAATTGTGACAAGAGACAATTGCCCTAGTTTATCATATTCTTTGTAGAAGCTGCTGTGTCTTTGTGCCAAGGGTTTTGTAACCAAGGAGTTTCTTGATCTTCATCGTTTGGATGAACTGAAGAACTTTGCAGTCAACATCTTCCTCAAGTTGGTGTGTTAGTCACGTACTTAGATTCGTGCATCGATTAGTTAGTCACGTACTTGGAGTCGTGCATTGAAAGGAGAGATTGTCACTACATTACAAGTTCGATTGTGTATTGGGGTAAGGGTTCAACTGTAAGTTGGTATAAGGTACTGGGATTTCTTTTACTTGTAATCGCTTGTTTTGATAATAGTGGATTCTCGGGAGTGGTGACCTTAAATTCACCCGGTGGGATTTTGCCTCAATAGTTTTCCCCATTCGTAAACAAATCACCTGTGTCAAATATATTTTCTGCTGCATTTAACTTAGTTGGTGATTTGTTTGTGCTACCATGCTTATTGCATGTAATTGAATCTAATTAATTTCACTTGGCTAAATTAATTGATTAAGTTACCAAAGAGGTCAATACATTCTTGGCCTATCAGTAGTTATTGGTAATGTTTGAGTTTTGGGCATGGTGGCTATTGATATTGTGGTGGTTGTTGGAATTGTGGTGGCTGGTAGCTGGCGATGGGTAGGATTGTTGGGTTGAGAAAGAGAGAGAGAGAGAGAGAGGGAGAGAGAGACAGTGAGACAAAGAGGGAGAGGATGAAAAAAATAGAAATAAAAAAGGAATTAAAAATAATAAAGAAAGAGTATTTAAATGAAGTTGTTAAAAAAAATAGAAGTTTTGATGTTGAGTGTATTATAAAGTGAGATGTTAAATGTTATAAAGTAGCTTTTTGAGTTGCTAAATGCTAAAATTTTGAAAACCCTTGATGCGAATGCTCTGATGCGGGAGAGTTTTTAGCGCTTGGTGTGCCAAATGCCAAATATTTAGCATTTGACACACTTGATACTAGTGCTCTTATACATACATACACACACATAAATATATATATATATATATATATATATATATATATATATATAAAACTAAGCCAATTACAACACGTGGGAAATTTTAATTTGGTGGTTCGACTACTATACAAGATTGACGTGATCTATCAAGTGCAACTAATAATTTATGGAGGTTTTTGCTATTTTTCCATGGATTGACTTGCGAACATTGGAGACGACACATGACAACACACATCCTAAAATAATCATATGTCACATCCTAAAAATCCAGAATCGGATCTACCATTTTGGTTCTCCTTTTTTTTTTTGTGTGTGTGTGTGTTTAGAAAGTGAGAAATTGTGAAAAAATGTGATTTTTTTTTTTGGAAGAAGATGAAGAAGCAAGAATATGCAAAATAGTAATGATAAATTATTTGGTGCCATGTGTGTCCTTTAAAAAAATAAAAATAAATTGGTCCATATCATATTATTAATTTACAGCTAATTAAAAATATACCACCTCAACATTCCTTTAAGACATGAAGGATTAAAAGTTAATGGAGGTTGAAGAAAAGGACGTAAACAAGAATATTTTTAAAAGTTTATGGACGAAAAACGAGTTTCATGGAAATTTTATGGATGAAAATAATATTTTAGTCTTAAAATTTTTTGATAAATCAATAAAAGAAAAGTCCCAAAATAACTGTTTTTAAATTATTTGCATGTTTTCCTTTGTAAAATTCAAATATTGTAGCAAGTTTTCCCATAATTTACAAATAAAATAAATGTCACATATTTATTATCTAATTATAGGTGAGATATTTTTTGAACTAAAGAGTAGTTAGTTTTACCAAGAAAGAACCAAACTTTGAGCTTTGTGAGAGAGTGTAATTAAATGTGTGTATGTTTAACAGTTAGTTTGTCTATTAAAAAAAAAAAAAAAAAAACCAAACTTTCTTACTTAATTAGGGTTCCAAACAACCAAATCCAAACTGCTTAAAACTCTACCGCTATAATAATGATAATAAAAAAGCCAAATCCCACAAACACTAACCGATGAATTTAACTTGCATGTTGATCTTTAACAATTTTTTGTCTAGTGATGTACAAAAACAAATTGCAGGGATATTATAATAAGTTATTCAGAGCATCAAACAAGGCTGAAATTTACCCTCTTGGAGTTACTATCAGAGGCCTTAGGCCTCAAACCTAATCACCTGATTGAGATGGAGTGTGGTGTGGGGCACAGCCTTATAGGTTACTACAATCCAGCATGCCCTGAGCCTGACCAAACAAAAGGAGCCAATGAGCATACAGATCCTGATTTCTTCACTATTCTTCTACAAGATCAAATTGGGGGCCTCCAAGTCCATTATCAAAATCAGTGGGTTGATAATTGTTGGTCTTGGAATAGCGCCAAAACATGTACTTAGATTTTTTTTTTTCGTTAGAACCATCCTCTCTCTCTCTCTCTCTCGTAATCTCTTATCCTCCAAACAATTTATCAAGATATTTTTTACTTTAACCAGCACACCAAACTGAACCAGCAGGTCATGGCATCTTCTGCAACCCATATCTCTGTTCTTTATTTCGCCAACCCAATACTGCCCAAAAGACCTTCCTCACCTTCCATGTTAAACCCAAAAGCCATGGCCAAAGAGCTTCACTTTAACCAAGATGGTTCAACCACAAAGAAACTTCAGGTTACAGTCCATGGCACTACTTCTTCAACACCCACATTTGTATTTTGCTGGGCTTGATTTGAATGTCTGGTTTGGACTTTGGTGATGCAGGCAGGGGTGGACATGGTGGCTAAACTTGTTGGGGTGACTTTGGGTCCAAAGGGGAGGAATGTGGTATTGCAGAACAAGTATGGACCTCCAAAAATTGTAAATGATGGTGAAACTGTTCTCAAAGAGGTATTGCGCACGTACCCATTTGTCCATTACCCTTTTCACATTCATCTTTATCTTGTCCATTTCATTATTTGGTTACACATTTTAAGTTGACAATATGTCATAGGTGGCTAGAAATTTAAATTAATATTAGTTCAGATTTTCATACAGAGTTTATTATTAATTATTTGTCTTCCTAGTCCTAGAAGTTTACCGTGATTGTAATTTGTAAGACTTGTAGTTTTGGTTTGAGATTATGCATTTAAGTTAAGTACCATTGAAGCTATGTTTCAAATGCTTGTACAATTGCGGGAGCCAAGGTTTCAGCATGAGAAATGGTTCCCCGCTTATATATTATCCAGACCTGAAACAATTAAGTGATAGTAAGATAAAATCAATTGGCTGCAGTATATAGAACAACTATTACTATTTTTTGTGTATATCATATATGCAAGTAAAATTGTACTTTGTAAGCAAGAACAACATATAAGAGGAAAAGCAGATGTCTTTCATGGCGAGGTGCAAGTGTGCAGTAAGAGAGAAGTGACTTATACCTGGACATATGCGTCTTTTATATCTTTATCACAATTTGCTGGGGATTTTCTTCATCTTTCATTTTCTACTTGCCTCGTTGCAACAACATTTTTTAATTTTATTTGATACCTTTTCATCTCTTACATTATGCATGCATATCAAATTGACAATTTCATTTTGAGCTTATTTTGTATATATAAATATGTGAGTTGACTTTCAAGTTTTTCACTTATATCATGGCTAGCTTATAGCATTTCATCTATATCAAAAATGGCATTATGGCCATAATTTAATATACAATTTTATTTTTTAAGGGTTTGTCAAAGACTTTAAAAGAAATCTCTATAGAAAGTAACTTCATTTCATTCCCTCATCCCCCTTAATTCTTGCTATTGTTTTACTTCAAATCATTTTTCTCTGACACAATGGTGGAGTAACATCATTAGCAAAGGGAAACAAATTACATCATTAACAAAAAGAAAATCTAATATTTAAATCATAACTTTTCTTATCAGGTGCTTTCCCCTTAACTGGTTCTAAGTTGTTTTATTTAGATTGAATTGGAGGACCCTTTGGAGAATGTTGGAGTTAAACTGGTGAGACAAGCTGGTGCCAGAACAAATGACCTTGCTGGTGATGGTTCCACTACATCAATCATTCTTGCTCAGGGTCTAATTGCTGAGGGTTTGAAGGTATGAATTGGGTCCTGTACATGAGTAGCCTGTTTATAACTACAACAAAAAAAGTTTTTCTTTTGATGGGTTAAGGACCACTGCATATTCTACCATTGAAATATAATGGAGTTTCTAAACAAGGAAATGCCTGGAAGGCAAGCTTTCTAAAAACACTAGGCAACAAATGGCAGGGCTTTTTAACATTGTGAAAGTGCACTTCTCAATTAGGCGATAGATAATTTGTGAGTTAAGAAGACAACTAGTTTTGAGCAGGTTCTACACCCATAAGGCCTTACCATCTAGGTTAGGTTGTGTCATAAAAAATTATACAGAATGCAGGGCTTGTCAATTGCCTCATGAAATTGCTTATATGGAGTTAATATCTCTTACAGCTTTCTCTATATTAAAGGCACTTCTTTTGACAACTTATATATATATATATATATATATATATATATATATATATATATATATAAAGGTACCTCCACTTTGAATGGATTAGGAAGTTATGTCAAGCTCTGTCAATATTTTGTTTTAATCATTAAACCTTTCCTAGGTTATTGCTGCTGGTATGAATCCTGTCCAAATTGCTTGTGGGATTGAGAAGACTGCAAAGGCCCTTGTTTCTGAACTGAAATTAATGTCCAGAGAGGTAAACAAGATATTTTTCTTATTTTGGTTTCTCCAAGAAGTATTTTCTCATTTTAGCTGAATTAAACTGCAATACATTTCATATGTATGCAGGTTGAAGATAATGAGCTTGCAGATGTTGCAGCAGTTAGTGCGGGAAATGATCATGCGGTGGGAAACATGATAGCTGATGCTCTTCATCAAGTGGGGAAGAAGGGTGTAGTGACAATTGAAAAAGGAAAAAGTACCGAGAACAGTCTACAAATTGTAGAAGGAATGCAATTTGATCGTGGATATTTGTCTCCTTACTTTGTAACTGATCGACAAAAGATGACAGTGGAGTTCCACAATTGCAAGGTAGGAATTGTACAATTTACATAGTCTGGCATGTTCTCCCATGAAGTGATTAGAAGGTGTGAAATTTTTTGTTTGCAGTTACTTTTGGTCGACAAAAAAATCACAAACCCAAAGGAGATATTTAAAATATTGGACAGTGCAGTTAAAGAGAAGTATCCAATTGTGATAGTTGCAGAGGGCATTGAGCAGGAAGCTCTGGCTCCAGTAATTAGAAATAAACTCAGGGGTGTGCTGAAGGCAGCTGCTATTAAGGCTCCTGCCTTTGGTGAGCGCAAGAGCCACTACTTAGATGACATCGCCATCTTGACTGGAGGTACTGGATTAAACACCAGAACTTAGATATTATAGCATCGATTTTGATAGTGCTTATATGTCAATTACAACAGCTACAAACATATATTTCCTTTCATTGGATGAGGAAAAAGAAAGAAGCAACTTTAACTTTATTGGGTATTCCAGTAACCCAAATTCTATGCCTATGCACTTAGGGTTGTTGAAACACCAAATATTAACATGCTGTTTTCAGTAGCTTTTTGAGGTAGAACAATAAAAACACATCCTTTGGGCTATATCTCAGTGATAATAATAGTAACAAAGAGTAGTATTAGTAGCAATAGTAACACCACTACTACTAGTACTACTAACAGACAATACACTGAATCAATCTAGGTCTGCAATTGATTGTTGTTTGATATTCTGAGATCCTTTATATAAAACTAAATAAATACAATTTCATTTAAATTTAAATATTAAAATTTCGTTTCTTATGTTTCTCCTCAGCCCATCTTGAATATATTTACAAAGTGGATCCCTTGCCCAGAAAAATGGGGGGATGGTTGTAGGTCAAGGCAAAGTTAGCCACATCTCGTAAGCACAAATTCCGTTGAAAAATGGATATAAGGTTAAATGGGATTTAGTGATAGGAAATTCATGTAACCAAACTCAAGTAGTTTGTGTTAAGACTTAATTAGTTGAGTTGTTCTTTCATCCCTTTCACATTTTGCCTTTTACAGTTCTTCATGCTCTTGCATCTTGGATCTTGATAATTTTTGCAGGTACTGTAATCAGAGATGAGATGGGTTTGACCCTTGAGAAGGCTGGCAAGGAGGTGTTGGGCTGTGCTACCAAGGTTTTGATAACCAAGGATTCTACGTTACTAGTCACAGATGGGAGCACTTGTGAAGCGGTTGAAAAGCGGGTTTCTCAAATCCAGGGGCTTGTTGAGGTGCAACTAACATCTCTAGCTGCATTGGTGTATTGTCTGCTTTGAAGTTCCATATTTAATGTTAATTGCAAGAGTAAATAAGCACGCTTTAACACTAGTGCACTGCTGAGTTGTAGAAAGAATTGATGTATTGTTAGCATTCCCAAGAATACCAATGGGATGGTTTCTTGTTTTGCAGAATACTGAAGAAAATTTTCAAAAGAAGATACTGAATGAAAGAATAGCTAGGTTATCAGGGGGAATTGCCATTCTTCAGGTAATCAAAGTTATGTTTACAGCCCGCATCTTGCCAATCTGGGAGTCTGGAGGCTGTAGCTCGCTGTCAAACTGACAGACTGAGTTTTATCAATTTAATCCTAGGTAGGAGCGCAAACACAAGTTGAATTGAAGGATAAACAACTCAGGATTGAAGATGCTTTGAATGCAACCAAGGTAGCAAATCTCTTTTTTATCTCATTAGAAGCTGGTTTGTGAATCAGTAAAGTAACCTACTAACTTGGAATATTACAGTCAGCAATTGAGGAAGGTGTTGTAGTTGGTGGGGGATGTTGCCTTTTGAGGCTATCTACAAAGGTAGATGGCATCAAACAATTCTTGGACAATGAAGAACAGAAGGTACATCTCCGTCTTTTCCTTCCAGATTACATATCACAATCAGTGGCCTTAATATTTGAAGTCCACTTAAGTTCATTTCCAAATTTCTAAATCAAGTGTATGTCATATATTACATATCCACATGGTGTGATGCAATTAGTTTCCTTTGACTGTACATAAAAAGATTGTGAAGTTAGAAATAGAAGTGCTTTGCAGATTGGAGCTGAGATCTTCCGAAGAGCTTTGCATTATCCTGCAAGACTGATTGCCAAAAATGCAGGTGTAAATGGCAATGTGGTTATAGAAAAGGTCTCTGCACAATAAGCCTTATTTTCTTTTTTAAGTAAATTGAGATTAAAAAAAAAAAAAACCAAATTATGCTGTTGATATACAATCCATAAACTGCCCTGTTAAATAATGTTTGCAGGTTCTTTCTAATGATAATACTAACTATGGATACAACGCTGCAAGAGACTGTTATGAGGATTTGATGAAGGCAGGAATTATGGATCCATCAAAGGTATCATCAACTGAATGGTTTTATCACTAATGAGCTCTAGCTCAGATGGCACCTCCTCTCCCTATAAGAAAGGGTGGAGGGTAAGGTTGTGGGTTCAAAACCCACTGGATGCATATGTAAACTTACAAATCAAAAATAAAAAGAACGGATATATTAGAAGATGCACATATCACTGGCCTAATTACCTGGACATGTAAGTGTTGGGCATACCATGTGCCAATATATTTCACCCCATGAGAAAGCTACCAGATGATCTGGAGAGATGTTATCTAACTGTCATGCAGAAAACATTACAAATGAATATATTTCAATGAAATTAGATTAAGATCTCAATCGAGAACATATATAATTAAGGATTTCAGTTTTAACTTCTAAGCCAGAAAATCTAGTCTTTGACCTAACCAATATGTAGGAGAAATTATAGCTGATAAAATTATCTCCTTGATCAAACATTGGAGCAGGTAGTTAGATGTTGTTTGGAGCATGCAGCATCTGTAGCCAAGAGTTTTCTGATTTCTTCTGCAGTTGTAGTTGACATCAAGGAACTAGAGCCCATCCCAAGGAGACCACCAATGCCAACGTCAGGTGATTTCTGCATTCCCAAAGAAGTTTTAATTTCTTCATCTGTGACATATTATAGCGAGTTAAGTGACAATATATTTCAATATTTTATCATTCAGGTCTCAGCCCAATGAACTTTTAGTTTGGGGGATGGACTTATACACCTATCCAGCTCTTAAAATGCTGCACTCATTCTAGTCCTTTATAAATTTACTCTTTCAATTCCATTCCATTCTTTTATGAACTCCCAAACAAAGCCTTATAGGATTTATCCATTATACAAAAGTTACCAAAAAATCCCAATTTACCGATACAATGGTGCTGATGTTCAATTCAATTCCTTCATGCTAATTTGCCTCGGGGGCCTGAAGAGGGAATCCAACAAGATAAGGTGGTTGCCTAAGTTAGCTCACTTTGGAAAGGGATATGGTATGGTACTAGTGATGTTGCTTTCCTCGATGGAGGCTAATTTTTTCTGTGGTAATGACAACAGAACCTCAAAGGATCAAGACATAATTTACCTTGAAATGCATTACTGGCTAAACATATGATACATTTGGAAAAGCTATAAGCTATAACAATTTTGTAAACCCGATCTAAATTGTTCTGTGTTTCTGGGCTCACCCTACCTGTCTTCGGAGAAATATCAATTCACAATATTGCCTTTTTTTACTTTGGAGTAAAAGAAACTCAGGAATTATCAATTTATAATTTTAGAGGTTGTAAAATTATTCAAAACGAACCAATATTCCTTACAAAATTTTCTTATCATTTGTGTTTGTGGATCCCATATATTTGATAGGCAATAAACTTACTCCTGATGAAAATAAGGTTGTGAATAGTAAGAAGTGAACTTATTTGGATTGGGAGAAAAGCTGTCCTTTGGTAAAGGAAAGGATATAAGGTATGAAGAAAATGTGCAGGATAAAATGAAATTACTCTTGTCTTGACTAGGGGAGATGGTGCTATTTCTCAAGAATTGTGAAAAAGTAGTGAAAAATATTGTCTCCATCCTTGTTAATTTCTCACTCATTCTTAGTGACATGTATCCTACAAGTTAGAGATAATAACCACCATCAAGTGGGAACCTGGGAGGGATAGCCTCACCATAATCGTTGAATTAATTGGGTTCATCATCAACAATATTGAGTTTTTAAAAAGATGTCAGCATGTTGTCATGTAATTGTAATGTAGTGCATTCTTTGATTTTTTTTTATTTATTTAGGCTTGAATCTCAAGAAAAAAAAAAAAAGTCTACATTTATATCAAAATATTAGTTTATTAAAATAATCAATAGAGTAAATGCATATATTAATTATCTATAATTGTATATTAATTATATATATATATAAATTTATATGATTATTTTTATATAATGATAGGCCAAGAATGTATTGATCACTTGTGATAAATTAACCAATTAATTAGCCAAGTGAATTAATTAAGTTAATTAACATGCAATATGCGTGGTAGCACAAACAAATCACCAACTAAGTTAACATGCAATGGAAAATAAAGTTGACATGGTGATTTGTTTACAAATAGGGAAAATTGCCAAGATAGAAACCCCACCGGGTGATTTTAAGGTCACCACTCTCGAGAATTCACTATTATCACAACAAGCGGTTACAAGTAAAGGAATCCTAGTACCTTATACCAACCTATAGGTGAACTCTAACCCCAATACCTAATTGGACTTGTTCTGTAGTGACAATCTCTCATTTTCAATGCATGGCTTCCAGTACGTGACTAACCAATTGATGCACAAATCCAAGTACGTGACTAACCACCAACTTGAGAAGGATGTTGGCTGCAAAGTTCTTCAGTTCATCAACACGATGAAGATCACGAAACTCCTTGGTTACAAAACCCTACGGCGTACAAACGCAGCAGCTTCTTGAAGAGGAAGATGAACTAGGGCAAATTGTCTCCGGTCACAATATGCTTGTGAAAAACCTTTACATCAAGTTGCACTCACTTGCATCATCTGTGACGGCCTTTAAAATAATCCTTATATATGTTTAGGATTGTGAGAAAAGAAAGCCTAAACATGCATGCACGGATTGAAGTGAAATCAGATCTGAAAATCTGATTTTCTTAAATCTTGATAGATAGGGTATCTATCGAGCAGCTGTCAAGCATCGAGCAAAAGCTGCCTTTTAAACCTCGATAGATGCTATCTGTCGAGCTTTAAAATCCAGCACTTCTTCACTTGATTCTTTAATAAATTTGCATGGCTTTAACACTTGGACTTGAAACCTTGTTCCTTGAAGTATTAAACACATCCTAGATTTACCCAATTACAAGTAAAGTGCGTTTTGTCAAAGGATTAGCTAATTCTATATTGACATATGTTCCTAACATGATTCACATATGTCCTAAGAATCTCCCTATTTGGCAATCCGTGACAAAACCACAACAAACAAATGAACATATGAGAGAAGTCATAAATCACTCAACTAATACTCACTTGTTGAATACAATAAAATCTTTCCTAACATAAACTCTTGAAAAACTTTGCAAGAAGAGAGTTCATGACAATGAAGACTTTGACAACCTGTATTTCTAAAACACTTTAAACAAAACGCATCATGACATTTTAGTGTGAAACAGAAATAAAAGATTGCATACAATATATAAGAAGCATGTGCATAAAGAGAGAAAAGAAACAACAAGTGAAGAGATAGGTGAAACTATAATAAAAGCCTCAATATATATATATATATACATACATAAAAAATGAGTACAAGGTTTGCTATCACAATGCAAGAACAATGTATCTAAAAAGAAAAGAAAAGAAACAAAAAGTCCTCACTACATCCCTCATAAAAAGAAAACACACTCCCTCTAACAAAAATATCTATCTCCTATACTAACTCTCCTCTAAGAATATGACTATTCTCATATCAAAACTACTCCCTCTTTTTGTCACGAATGACAAAGGGCAAGTAACTCAAGCAGTTATCACGTCATCACCGGAAGAGCTAGCATCCTTATCCTCATCATCGTCGTCGGAGTCACCATTATTGTCTTCGTCCTTAGATGCCTCTGGAGAAGGAGAGGGAGACTCTACGAAGCCACCAAGGTGAGCCTGTCGTCGGGCAATACGGCTGACATAGGTGTTCACCTAACACAACTCATAACTGAATGTGTCAAGGCGAGCATCCATGTGCTGAAGCTGCGCCATGACCGCCTCGACGGTCACACCACCCGTCGATGAAGAAGGAGCGGAAGAAGCCGGAGGAGTCGTCGTCTTAATCCGTGGCCACTTCGATCGAAGTTGGGCCTCTCTCCGTCTAACGATAGCAGCGTCTATGACACACATAGCAGAAAAGTGTGTAGACTCAGGATAGGAGATAGAAAAATGGCGGAGAATCCACGTGATAGCCGAAGGGAAAATGAGCTTATCACAGGTTGCCAAATCCCTATAGACATCTATAAGGGAGAGAATGAAGTGAGAGGGAAAATTTATAGTAAGTCCCTTAAGTAGGGATAACAAAAATCGAGCACGTGGCTCAGTAATGGAGTTATAGTGAGACAAAGGATGAAGAACGAATGTCATCACCATGTTAAGGAATCTCAGACCTTTTGCAAAGCCCGAGCAAATGGTGTTTTGACGATCACCCCAAGATGAAGGTGTCTCACAGAAGTGAGACGAGAGTTCGTCTTTGGACACAGTCCTAAGATGTTCACAATTGGGGTAGTCAGCAAACTCTACCCTCGGTACGTGTAGCACCTCAGATATAAGATCCGGACAGACTACAATGCGCGTACCTCGAACGTGAGTAATAAACTGAGGTACATAATAGTCGAATCCGTGCATGTTGGAGTAAAACTCTTGTATGATCACGGAAGGACAGGTGACCGAGATGCCACACAGTGACTCCTAACCCCTACTGTAGATGACAGTGGGAAGGTCAGTATCGAAAAAGTTTGATAGAACGACTTGGCGTTCCGAATGAATGCCGCGTTGTGAAAAGTTCTTCGAAAAGTCCTTACGGGCTTTATCATCACGGAACTGGACGTAAGATGGAGTAGGGTCAGCAGAAGGAGAAGAAGAAGATGCCCTAGAACGAAGAGAGTTTCGGGACGTAGTGGATTTCCATTTAGGTGCCATAAAGCAACTAACGAAAGAAAGAAAGAGAGAGAAACACGCAGAAAAGAACTAATACAGTTTAATATCAATATGATAGAAACAAAATTGGTATGTATGCATGAAAAATGCATGAACATGTGACATGCAAAAGTAAAAACATCATGGGCTCAGCCCAATCCAAACCTACCAGCACACATCATTTCAACAAAGTAATCACACATCTAAAATGCATGAATCGTTATTAAAATGCAAATGTGATGCAATGCATGATCATTTAAAATCATTTAAACAAAAACCCATTCCAAAAACTTCACAAAAACCTCAACAATTTTGAAAACCCCCAAAATTTATCAAAAACCCCAAAAGTTAGGTCAAAATGATGAAATGCATGATTAAATGTAAGAAAGGAGATCATACTAGAGGAAGAAATCACCTTTGAGGCTAAAGATTAAGTGAGGAAGATGTTTTGAGTGAGAGAAGGGAGTTTGGGGCGGTGAGGAGTCAGAAAGTGTCGAGAGAGATCGGTAAGAAATGAAGAAAAATCGCGCTGACTTTATATATAGACAAATACGTAGCTCGATGGATCGGCAGGTATCGAGAGGTGTTGAGAATTAAAAATAGCCAGATGGAGCTATCGAGGAGCTATCGAGAGGTGTCCATAGCAATTTGACCTCGATGGATCGAGAAGCTATCGAACATACAGAAACTTCCTTGATAGATCAAGAAGCTGTCGAGTAGCTATCGAGACTGATTTTCAAAAACCTCGATGGATTGAAATTGCAATAACAACTATCGAGAAAAGAAGTTCAAAAGGCTAGATAGATAGCCTAGCTGTCGAGAGGTGTCGAGAAGCTGTCGAGATTGCTCAAAACAGTTTTTCAAAGAAGAGAAAAACACAGACATAAATGCAATCAAACATACTACTCAATCAAAGATCCAAACAACTTCTTAAGCTCTCAAAAACATCTCTCAATAAGAAAAATGTTAAGCATTTAGATCCAAAACACACACACACACAGTAAACAAGTTTAACCAATTTTGTATTTTAAAAACAAGTCAAGACAGTTTAGTAAGCATACATTAACACATGTATTCCTTGTGATGGCCAAATCACATTGTACCTGCACATGTATCAAGAGTAGCAAAAAATATTGCGTGTTGTGTGTGAAAAACATCGCAAGATTGCATACGTGTTTTCATGTTATGACGATTTGAGATATGAGAAAATCACTTTACTCACACACAATCATAACTGCTTGATGGGGACTATCACCTTCAAAGTACATCTTATAACTCCCACATCTCCTGGAAGACACGCTTGCAATCATATATAAAGCATTTTGATTCTTTTTTACTTTTATTTTTCTTTGCATATTTTTCTTTTAAACAAACAATGCATGAGCATATAGGAGAGAGAAAAGAAATATCCAATGATGTTAAGCATTTGACATTGTACTTTTGCTATGTCGAAGCATACAGATGTCATTTCATGATTGGCGGGCAACAATGGTGAGATGGTTATTTATGTCTTTCTCTTAAGATTTTCTAGTCATTCCTGTCAAAAAGAGTGATACGAGTGTTAAGTACAAGAAATTACTTAATCTTACTCATTACAAACATGAGCCACAAAGCTCACTTGCTTAGTTGTGCATAGAGATACTCATCTAAGTTACAAAAGATACAAAGTTTAAAAAACTTTGTTTCAATGGCCATCCAAGGTATACAAGTACCAATGTACACAAAACACACACTGTTTTTGTATTTTTCTGATTTTTCAAATTTTTTATTTTTATGAAAAGCAAAATAAAACAAAACTGAAAATAAACAAACAAAAACATGTTAAACAAAACAAAGTATAAAATTAAACTGACTCAAAACAAGAAGACAAAACACACAAGTAATGCATACTCAAAAACAAGAAGGGGAGAGAGAGAGAGACTAAATCACTTGGATTCTTTCTCCTTCCACACCTTGGAAGAACCTTTCTGTTTGGCAAACCCTTAATCTAGCGGTGAGGGAGAAGAATTGAAACCGTTCAAGTTCGAAAGGAACATGAGGGATTTGAGTAGATCTCCAAAAGGAGCAAAAGAGGATGAAGACTGATTCTAGTTTCCCGATGAGATCATATTGTTGCTCTGTTGAGTAGCTAACCACTTATAGTAATTTGATCGAGTATGTCCAGCTGCTCCACAATGATGACAGAGATATTACTTCTCCTGTTTAGATTTTTGAGTATTTCCCTTCTTAGCCCTAGGGTTTTTAGTCTCTTTCTTATTAAGTTTAGGGGGTGCTCCCAAGATAGATTTCCCCTTGTTTATGTTCTCACAAGCTAAAACAGTTTTCACATCATTGTTCTTAGATTCTACATTATTAGCAGGTGAAACAAAAACAGTAGTACTAGGAGAAGCAATACTAGGAGAAGAGAAATCATACCCTAAGCCGGTTCGATCAAAAGCAGATTTCTGAAGGCTGAGGATCTTGTCAAGCTTTGCACTTGGAGTCCTTTCCAACTGAGCTTTGACTTGGAACAGGTCTGCCTCAAGCTTCTTGGTCTTCTTAGCCAAGAAATTATTTTCAAACTGCAGTGCTCCAATGGTTTGATTAGCTTCATCAAACTTTGTAGAGATTTCTACTCGTTCAAGCTCCACATCACTGAGCTTCTTGGTGGCCAACCTATACAACTTCTCATGCATTTCGAGACCTTGTATAATTTTGCATAGGCTGTGTGGATGTCATCTTTCATCCATCTTCTCAAATTTAGATTCCACCAAGTCCTCTTCTTCATCCACATCTTCAACAATCCCCTTAGTAGGATTTACAGTGGCAGTAAAGGCATTTAGGATTCCATCATCCTCATTATCGGAATCATCCTCAGGCTCGGTGTAGCTTAAAGTAACAGCAAGTGCCTTGCTCTTCCCAATGGTCTTGAGATACGTAGGGCACTCTTGTTTCATGTGACCGAAACCTTAACACCCAAAGCACTTTGGTCCTAAAGGAACAGTGTATTGACCGCTATCCTTAGCATCATTCTTTCTTTTGTCTTGGTTCTTAAACTGAGACGAACTGGACTGCTTGCGGTCTTTGTCAAATCCTTTAGCATTGGCATTCTTCATAAACGTTTTGAATTGCCTGGTGATATAGGATTTCATCTTAGAATCTTCATCGTCTAAAGACTCATCAGTGTCACTGCTCTTAGCCTTCAATGCCATGCTCTTGCCCTTACTAGATTTCCCAATCCTTGTCAAACCCAACTCATAAGTCTGCAGATTGCCAACTCGCTCTGTCAAAGGAATTTTGTCAATATCCTTTGATTTCTTAATCACGGTGATCTTGACATGAAATCTCTTGGGTAGAGATCTGAGCACCTTTCTAGTAATCTTGGGTTCGGGAATGGTTTCCCTAAGATTAAAGGCTGAGTTCACTATGTCCTTGAGCTTGGCATAGAACTCATCAAATGACTCATCCTCCTCCATCTTAATCTCTTCAAAGCTCATGGTAAGCCTCTGAAGCTTTGAATCCTTGACAGCCTTGGTTCCTTCATAGGTTGTCTAGAGGATGGTCCATGCTTCCTTTGCAGTTTCAGTGGAAGATATCTTTTTGAACTCCTCATTCGTGACTATACTGAATAAGGCATTCAATGCCCTACTGTTGAAGTTAGCGCTTTAATCTTTGCATCATCCCAATCAGCCGGCGCTTCCTTAGGCTTGGTCCAGCCTATCTCCACAGCTTGCCACACTTTTTCATCTAATGACTGCAAGAAAGCTCTCATGCGTACTTTCCAGTATGCATAGTTAGTGTCATAAAATAAAAGAGGTATAATTAAAGATTTTCCTTTATCCATGACAACAAGGGTCAATGGATCACACAGTAAAGATTAACTCTAATCAGAGTGTGCCTACTCTGATACCACTTGATAGGCCAAGAATGTATTGACCCCTTGTGATAAATTAACCAATTAATTAGCCAAGTGAATTAATTAAGTTAATTAACATGCAATATGCATGGTAGCACAAACAAATCACCAATTAAGTTAATATACAGCGAAAAATAAAGTTGACATGGTGATTTGTTTACGAATGGGGAAAACTTTCAAGGCAAAAACCTACCGGGTGATTTTAAGGTCACCACTCCCGAGAATCCACTATTATCAAAACAAGCGGTTACAATTAAAAGAATCCCAGTACCTTATACCAACCTACGGTTGAACCCTTACTCCAATACCCAATTGGACTTGTTTTGTAGTGACAATCTCTCATTTTCAATGCACGGCTCCTAGTACATGACTAACCAATTGATGCACGGATCCAAGTACGTGACTAACCACCAACTTGAGAAGGATGTTGGTTGTAAAGTTCTTCAGTTCATCAACACGATGAAGATCACGAAGCTCCTTGGTTACAAAACCCTACGGCGTATAAACGCAGCAGCTTCTTGAAGAGGAAGATGAACTAGGGCAAATTGTCTCCGGTCACAATATGCTTGTGAAAAACTTTTGCATCAAGTTGCACTCACTTGCATCATTTGTGACGGCCCTTAAAATATCTTTATATATGTTTAGGGTTGAGAGAAAAGAAAGCCTAAACATGCATACACGGATTGGAGTGAAATCATATCTGAAAATATGATTTTCTTAAATCTCGATAGATAGGGTATCTATCGAGTAGTTGTCAAGCATCGGGCAAAAGCTGCCTTTTAAACCTCGATAGATGCTATCTGTCGAGTTTTAAAATTCAGCACTTCTTCACTTGATTCTTGGACAGATTTGCATGGCTTTAACACTTGGACTTGAAACTTTGTTCCTTGAAATATTAAACACATCCTAGATCTACCCAATTACAAGTAAAGTGCGTTTTGTCAAAGGATTAACCAATTCTATATTGACATATGTTCCTAACATGATTCACATATGTCCTAACATATAACTTATATAAGAAACTATTTTTTGGAATATGTCATTATTCCTCACATTCAGTTTCTTTGACAACAATTTGAAACAAAAACCATCAAAAATTATACTTATGTGAATTCATTAAAATCAATCTTAACCATTTATATTTCCTAACTTGTTTTAGTGACATGTTATATAAATATATATATATATATATATATATATATAAAACCAACATTATAGTATTTATTCTAGGTACTTAAAATGAGTATTAATTGGATAAATACATTTATTTATTTATATTAATTATTTTAAGTGGTGCATTAATTATTTAAGTATAATGAAATTTTGATGTCATTTTTCTGATATTTATATAAGAAATAGTTGATTTGAAATATGACATTGTTTTTCAAATTTAGTTGCTTTTACAACAATTGAAACAAAGTCCAAAAATAAATAAATAAATAAATAGTTGTCAATTCAAACAAGCAATAGGTTCATATTTTTAATAACTTTCTATTTAGTTGATTTTTAATCATTGAAACACATAATAAATATTACACAAGATCCTTATAAAGTTCAAAACTGTGTGTTTGGGGCGCATATAAAGGGAAAAAATACCCTAGGGTTGAACAAGTGATGTGAAGAGATGAGAATAAAACTAAAATAATAAAGTTTAATTGAAGAGATTTTTGATGGTTTAGTAAAATTAATTTAAATGGAGAGAAAATAACTATATATTAAGGCGCTAAGGTTTAGGGATTCAGACACAACACATCTATTGGTAGTTTTAACAATATTTATTTTATAACTCAACTAAAATTCATACGAATGATGATCTTAGTCGGATGATTTAACAATAAAAACTCAAGAATTAATTGTCTAAGGTAGTTTCATGAAATTGATTGATTTTAGGCAAAACAAAACTAGTGAATTAGTTCGCAAGAAATACTAAGCATTTAATGTGCCCGGAGTCTACGATAAATCAAAGAATTATACAGAACTAAACATTTTTCTAGATGAGTAAATCAATCAAAAAAATAATAAAATAAGCATTAAAACCATAAAATAATTGTTAAGAACATACCAATAAATGATTGGGTTTCACCGTTTGCCTTAGCAAAGCTAGCAAGCCATAACACAAATAAAACTCTAAAATCGGTACAGAAACTTTAAGAAAACCTAAATTATGTTCTATAGCAGGTCTCCCCTGAATTTTGCCCTAAAGACTCTTTAAATAGATCAATGAATTCTATTACAAGTTGAATCCCCATTTAGAGAAAATCTCAGGTTTTTAGACTTCATTTAACCGACATTTTGGGCCCATTTAACTTCATAATTCAGACTTTTGGTAAACTACAAAGTTGTAGCCCTTTAAGTTAACTTTACAGCCCAACATAAATCATCTCGATTGGACATCTGAGCCGAAAGTTATGCTCCAAATATGGCCCAGCCCACAAGGCCAACAGTGATGTGAGGAAGAGGAAGAGGAATGGTAATTACTGAGCCCGGAATCACACAACATGGCCCAGCCCACAAGGCCAACAGTGAGACACAGACAGTAATCTTAATCTTTTTGTTTCCTTTCGCTGCTCTTGCCTTATCTTGGATTCTCTCAGACAGAGAGAGAGAGATCCGAGTTTTTGATTCAAAACATGATGATGATGAGTTTGTGTGTGCAGTGTGTACTAGACTTAGAGGTAGCTGGTTTCTCTTTGATGATTGGTCTCGGAATTTTTGCCTTTATTGCCTCCATTCTTTGCTCTGCTGCTTTCTTCCACAACGCGGTTGATATCCCTCCTAAGACTGGAGCTTTGGTAGTTAACCTTGGTGACTTCTTTCAGGTTTGGAATCTATATCAACCGTATGTTTGCTACAAGTTTCTGCATTTTCTGTTTTCTGCAGCAAACCATACACTCTTCTTGTCTTTTCAAAAACCAAAAAGAAGGTTCACAAATTTAAGATGAAGTGTTAAATTTTGCAATTTATTTATTAACCCACCCAATTATATTAGATCTTACGTGAGAGAGAATCATACTACTAATAATGTTATAGACACAAATTTTATAATTGCTAAGGTGGTCGAGAGAAGTAGTAACTCTTTAAATGTCATCTATTCACTACTTACAACCAACTATTTCATTAATTGTAAAATTTACTGTGAAAAAATAAATTTTGCACCTAACATTAATTATTGCATTACAATATCTGGAAGGATTATCACCATATCTAGGATTACCATCAATAATGATACTGATTACCTTATTCAATTATATTACATGTGATTGATAGCATTGTTTTGGTGCAGCTTATCTCAAATGACAAGTTCAAAAGTTCCAAGCATAGAGTCCTGACAAACCTTGTAGGCCCAAGAATATCAGTTTCATGTTTCGTCAGCACTCATTTGCAGCCATTTAACAGGGTTTATGGTCCAATAAAGGAATTGTTATCAGATGACAATCCTGCTCTATACAGGGAAACACTGGTCAGAGACTATGTTGCAGATTATGTCTTAAAAGAACTTGGCAGCCCAGCACTTTCATATGTGAGACTCTGAATCTTGAAAGAAAAAAACTAAATAATTAGGCAAATAGTGAGTATATTCCTGAAGTATTTTCAGAACCATTTAAGTCCCATTGAATAATCTGTTTCTATTTCACAGTCTTGCAAACCATAATAACTTTGTGTTGTTCTAAGTATTATGTGCGTGCCTGAGCGTGCATGTGTATTATCAATTGTGTGTCTGAAGCTTGAATATACCTATAGTTGGTTTTCCATTTTTCATCATTTAGTCAAACTATTTTAAAGCAAGTTTAGTACTGAATTTTTTTGGTCTATTTGCTTTACGTTTGGTAGTGAAGTGTGCATCGTAATATAATATTTATTTTATAATACCAAAAGAAGATTGAATTAGATTTGTTAAAAGATAATATAATCGTTTATTATGTATTGGTCCAACTGGCCCAATTTAATTAGTATAAACTCATCTACATATAACCTAAGAGACCTTGTAGCATTTATATATATATATACCTTATCAGAATTTTTTATATTATGCAATTTGGTCATATAGGAACAATGTAGCCGTTAAAGGGCTTTCTCTATATAGGCTGAATCATGTAATCCTAGTGTATTATCTTTTTCTCTTTTTGCTTTGACATTTATCTATACTATTATTTAAGGGACTTCTCTTGTTTAGACCGAATTTTTTTTTTGTTCCAAAATACCCCTACACCCTATGTTAAGTAGGGGCAAAACTTGGTAAAAATGCTTATTTAACTTCTACGTAAAACACTATCTACAAAATAGGACCACACTCCCCATAGTTGGTTTTCAAACTTAAATTGCTTCTTCTTCAGTTCTCCAATTCTCTCAACTCAGTGTTAATCTTCTTTTTACCATTATCATCATTTTTTCTATTTGCTATTGCTTCAATTCTCAGTACATTGGTCTTTTCTATACTGTTTCAAAACGTTCAAACACCACACCGTTTAATAGTTTCTTGATATAAAAAAAATCAACTGGTTAAAAACTTAAAATATGGAAAGGCTTGAGATTCAGAGGTAGAGAGGGAGAGAGACAAAGTTCGTAAGCCACACCAAGGCCGGCCATCATCAACTGTTCCCTCGGCATACTCAGACCACCAGAACCGCAAGGACATAGAGATACAATCCGTAAGACGCACCATTGCCATAAGATCTTTGAAACTACCATGGTTAAAGTTTTTTTTTCCTTTTTGTTTTTTCCTTATTTCTGAGATCTAGGAATGAATTATGACATAGTTTTGGGTAATTTGGTTGGATTGGTTTATATTTAGGTATTTGGGTTACATTAGGTTCTGATTTTCTATGTGTGTCGCCCCTGATATCTTTATTTATTTATTTTTTTTGAGAGAGAGAGAGAGAGAGGTATAGATGGAGGAGTACGAGGAGCTTGACATGGTTAACACAAAAAACACCAACAATGCCAATGAAGTAGTAATGCTTTTTTATTTTCTTTTATTCGATTCATTCATACCCCTTAACATCAAACTTTTTGTTTTATAAACTAATGCAATTTGATCAAAATTACCCAATCAAACAAAAAAACAGTATTTTTGGGACACCCATTCCAAACCAAATTGGCGTATGTGTTCATAAATTTTAGAGAATAAGAATGGTTTATCTGTCTTATTATGTTTTCACTAATGTTGGTATTGCCGTATTGGTACTGAGACGATATTTTAGATTAGTCTATTATTGTTGTTAAGCATCATAATTTTGTTCACGTGGTTGTTTAGGTTTGTGTTGGTAGTAATGGTTGTAATACATGCATTTTTTTCGTTCATGCGACACCAACCTCCATGAAACCAAGTGTTGTTGTTTCTCTTACACATAAACTAGATGTTTGATAAAATTCCTAAGTGATTTTTTTTTTTTTTTTTTGTTATTTTAGAAGTCATAATACATGGAGATTGGTAAGGAAAAAGATAAGTAAAGAATGTGATGTTGTGTTGTTGATTTAATTAGGGTGAGATATGTTTGTTGGCCTTCTTTTCTCAATGTTTGTGGGATGTAAAAACATGATTGGCTAGGTTGCTTATGCCTCTAGACAATTAAAGAATTTAAAACAAAAATTACCCAACTCATTATTTGGAATTGGCTGCTGTAGTTTTTGCTTCGAATCTGATGATAAAGTATTGAGTGTTAACAATAGGCATTTGGTTACAAAATAAGGAATTGCAACCAATTCGGCTTTTTTTTTTTTTTTTAGATTACATTTGTCAGCTTACTGTGCTAATCTATGAATTGTGGATTACTTCTGATATTTAAATACCATAAAATTTCAGCAAGTTGAGGTGACAAGTAGAGAATCCGTTATGCAATAACATGAGAAAATTAAGTAATTCAAGGTTTTATGCAGTACTTAACTCAATTGAGATGATTTTTTTTTCAATTTGTGAATGATGAAAGTTTATGATTTACCTAAATTATAGTGTAATATACCAAGTTATTTCAAACATTTTTCTTAATCCTCTCATACTTTTAAGGTCTATTTTGGAAGAGAATGATGGATGGCAAAACTTATAAATTGAGAGGTTCACACACCGAAGAAGTCACAATATTAGGTTATGTGTCTTTAGAAAACTTTGATACTTGGTCTTACTATAGTTTGATAGCACTGCAATTTGATGGTGGGCATGATATTCTATGTTTATTTCAGACTTTTAGGTGCTATAAAGTAACGTGTTCCCCTTTAGTGCTCCTTTTAGGTTATTTATCTATTTTATTATCTTATTTACCTCATTCAATGCCTTTTATGTTGTAACATATAATAAAAAATATTTCAAAGTTATTGCTTGAATACCAGAAGAAAATGACAGTTTTATGGTTTTTAGTAATTTTGTTTAGCAAGTCAATGTCATTAAGTTTTGTGATAGGTGATTTACAAGATTAGCAAACTCACAATCCTATTATGTAATTCACAACTTAAATCACAAAAGGTATCCATTCATGATTAGAGAATAACTACTAGAGGCACAATTGCAATTTGATTCTGCATACCAACTTGGAGTCTTATTAAGTATCTCATTTAGAACCTACAGTTTATCATTATATAAGCATTATAAAAAATGTATACACATGCACACACTCTCAAAGAGATATCATCATTGTCAAAAACATCAAAACATTTCTCCTTCCATCCTCTCAATTTTGCTTTTGTTTTTGTTTTGTTTTTCCAGGATTGAGAAAATCTTATTAGCTCCAGGAAATTTTTGCAGCTTAAACCCATTGGTCAAGAAAAGTAATACTTATTTAAGTTCCGAAGAATAAATATATTGAAATGGGGTTAATGTTCATCCTGGATGGATTTTTTGGAAAATTTCATTGATAATTGAGAAGTTGTTTCTAATGCATATTTGTATAATACAATTGGTTAGGTAGATTAGGTAATAATCATTATGAGTTTTCTAAAAATTACCATAATGATCATTATTGCTTAGAAGTTAAATCAATATCTAATATACATTTTAGTTGATTTAATTAAGAATCATCAAGATCTATTATTGCTTAAATTCTATGAATTTTTTATGCTTTTAGATAGTGCCATTTGTATGGATGATTCAATTTTATACCAATCTTCAATGCCTACATTATCATAATTCTTAGTTATTTAAGGATAGCAACATATTGGTGATTTATTCAAGAATTGGCATGCATGATTTACGTTAGACAAGTGTTAGATTTAACTGATGACTAGGTCAATTAGGAATAACACCAAAGCTCTAGATGGAGTAAGAGTTGCTACTCACACTTGGTGAATATCGATCATTATTCAAATTCTTCTTATATGTGTGTGTTACATTGGTAGCTCAATATTTTATAGCAGTAACATGCTTATAGCAAAGTTATTTTTGGGTTTGATTTACTTAAAAGATATGTAACTATAAATTGCTCTCTTAGAAGAAGAAGGATTTCAAATGGGTGTTATGCATGTGGCTGAATGAGCAAGGATACAAGGGGGAAAGCTTTTTAAGACAAACAGCTCAAACTCAACAACAAAAATAAGATGGAATCTAGAATCCAGCCTTTTGTTTAGGGTACTTTCGGTATATATATTTTTCTTTAACATTCATTCTTTGATTCTTATTTCATGAAGTCCTTATATCTCTCATTCTCTTTAGTGAATGTGATGTACTTTTTGTAAAGATTGAATGCTGGTGTTTTCTTTTGGAATGTCTACCTCTTTGTAGCCCCACTTTATATATGTTTTTTTATTCTTTTTTTTTTCTCTCAATAATATTAGTACCACATATTTTTATATACATTTTGTTACAGTTGTTTTATGTGGTAGACTGTGAATGATGGAGAAAAAATAGTGATCTATGTGAGAGTAATAGACAGCCAATCGTAATATGCCATATAGGACAATTGTGAAAAAAAATGTGGTACATCATTATTGTTATTATTTTTTGTTGAAAATATTCTTTTTCCTTTTCTCAATTCTCAGTACAATTTCTTCTCTTCCCTTAGATTACTTCTCATAGGTTCATGGAAAATGCTATTGGAAAGCAATTAGAGTAGGCAACACAAAACAATGCTCCACCAACTTCTCTACCATAACCCGCATAATTTTTAACTTATAGCATTATAAGATTTGCTCAGAGGATTTTTTTTTTCTCTCCTTAAAGGTTAATACTGAATTATAGCATTATCTTCCAATTATCGAAACATTGATCACTACATTAACAAAATTGCCAAAAAATGATGATAATTACGGAATACTAGCCTCTGAGCACACGCTCACGCATGTGCTCAAAGGCTTTTCTATTTATTTATTTTTTTTGGTAAAGCTTAATAATTTGAATTCATTATAATTTGGGATTACTACATTTTCCAATCACAAAATACTTAGGGAAGTGATGAGTGTTATGCGTTTGTAGTTTGTACCAAAGGTTAATAATTTTAATATTTGGTACAAACCCACAAACGCATAACACTCATCACACCCCTAAGTATTTTGAGATTGGAAAATGTAGTAATCTCAAATTATAATGAATTCAAATTATTAAGTTTTACAAAAAAATAGAAGAGTCTCTGAACATGCACGTGAGTACGTGCTCAGAGGCTAGTTTTGTTTACTCCTCTAATTTCAACAAGATTAAAACCCTCGGTTAGTTACACTACTAAACCACTAAGAACTTGTAATCTAAAACAATCTCAAATTTAAATAATTACTCTCAATTATTGGCCAAGAGGTGTTGGTTCCGCAGTTTAAAATATACAAACACTAGATTTTTTTTTTTTTTTAATTAAGACCAACACTAGGTTTGAAGTTCTAAGGTCATACTTAAAAAAAAAAAAAAAAAGGGTTTGGCTTACATTTAATACTTTCTTAATTGGAATCTCTTTTTGTTTTAAAGAGAAACTGTCACATCACCTACTAAATAAATAAAAAAGTGGAGATTAAAACTCATTGCTACTTGCCATTGTTATTTAAAACAAAAAGAGATATCCAGTTAAAAAAAGTACTAAAGATAAGCCAAACCCAAAAAGAATACACAACTCCACTTCTCTTAACATTTTCTTTAACGGTTACTACTATTTTCATTGTTCCCTATGTTTATGCTAGGAAATTACTACCTTAAAGAAAACTTACTAAAAGTGTTTTACGACTTTTCATCAGTTTATTACAACTTGTAGATTCTCCAAATGAGTATGACTGTATGAGACAAATGATTTTAATTGCGTGTTTAGTGGATCTAACAAATTATTCTCAAATAAGGATGTGATTTCAAAATTTGGGTGTTCACTACGCATATATCATTATTTTTTTTTCCTAAGAAACACAAATATCATTATAATTAGGGCTAATTACAACTTACCTACCTGTGGTTTGGTCGAAATTTAAGTTGCCTACCCGTGGTTTGAAATTTGATGCTTTACCCACCTGAGGTTAGCTCAGTTAGGGTTCCATAACCCATTTCTGTTAAAAATAGGGCTAAATATGTAATTTTGCTCCTATTTTATGTCTCTCTCCTCCCAAAACATAAAACCCATAGTATCTTTTTGTATATAGGAATTTTACAATATTCTCATTACTCATTAATATCTAGGTATCCTGAAATGAATTATCTGACTCTGAATCCTTGTTCTTATGTAATTTTATCTTTTTGTTAATCTTGGGTTGCTTTGTGATTTGTCAAAACTAATCTTATCTACTCACTCAAAAAAAAGAAAAGAAAAAAAAGATGAAGTTAATCTTATCTTATCCACAAGCCTAGGGCTATCCAACAACCCGTTGGACCCGATCCACCCGCCCGACCCGATCCGACCTGAAGACCCACGGGCAGATCTGAATCACTAGACGGGTCAGATGCGGGTCTGATGAGTTTAAAAATCGGTTTAACAGGTCGGTTTCGGGTCTCTTGAATTCTAACCCGTTCAAACTGACTCGACCGCCCATAATTCTAAAATGATTTTTTACCTGGTACCTTCTAACTTTGCTGAACACACCTCAGCCCTCAACCCACAACCTCTTTCTCAAAAACAAAATACACGCCTAAAACTTAGTTTTAGAAAAACTCTCTCTCTCTCTGTGATCTCTCACCCTGATATCTCTCTTAAATCCTTGACCCACGCCTTCTTACTGCCGCCGTCTCCCGTCGTTGATTTGTGCTCTATTGCCACCCCAAACCCTAGCCTCCATTATGCCGCCGTTGTCGAGTTGGACCTATTGCTGCCGTCACTGACTCAAAGGTCACCTTAAAACTCCACATCATGATGAATCCTTCCCCTAATCTACTTGAAATCTCCTCTGATCTTTGCAGTCTATGAGTTAGTAAAAAAAATATTGTTTTTTTTATATAAAAAAAATGTACTGATTTTGTGGATGTGGTGATGGTGGGGGAAGGAATGGTAATGGTGGTGGTGTGGGTTTAGTCTTATCTCCCTCTTTTTCGTTTCAATCTCATGGATCTATTGTTTTTGACTTGGTTTGTGTTATTTGGATTTGGATTTCTTTTTTGTTTTTTTGGGTTTTGATTTCTTTGTTCTGGGTTTTGATTTCTTTGTTTTGGGTTTTGATTTCTTTGTTCTCTTTGTTCTGGATTTTGAATTCTTTTTTCTGGGTTTTTGGATTTTGATTTCTCTGTTCTGGGTTTTTTTTTCTAAGATATTTGTTCTGGGTTTTGATTTGTATCTTGTTGTGATTCAAACCCGAAATCACCCGATGGTTCCGACCCGTTCAACTAATGACCCATGCCGCCAGGTCCGACCCGAACTTTCGGTCGGCCGCAGGTCCATATTCTCGTCACCCGATTCAGTCGGGTCGGATGCGGGTCAACTCCAAACCCGATCCGATCCGACTTGTGGATAGCCCTACACAAGCCAAGATGTTTAGAATTTTAATTTTTTAAATTTAGTTATAAAAAGTTGATGCTCTCGGTTGGCATCACCTACTTTTTGGGGTCAACCATGAATATTGTGGTGAGAAAGGAGGAAGACCCATTCCGAAGTTAGGCCAGGCCCAATGGAAGGTGACCTAGCTAGGAAACGTGGTCTAAAAGCTAAACTCCACTATCTTTGCCAAGGACACGAAGTAACTCAAGGATGGACGTGTTGCCGAGCACCAAACTAGCGTTAGGCACAAGTTACCAAGTGATCTTCTCAATGTAAAAAATTCAGGCCCCACCTCTGATAAATGATGTGACAAAAGAAATAGTGCTATGGACATAGGAAACCACTTAAGCCCTAAGGATGGTAGGGTCTACACACGTGTGAAATATTCTGCTATCATGAGGGCTCCACTAAGAGGAGAGTATAAAAGGGGGAGGGGAATACAATTTTAGGGGTTTTGGCGAAATTTGAGTTAGTGAGACACGAGAGTAACGCGAGAATACAATTTTGGGGACAAAGGTCCTGCTTGGATCTCAGAAGGGAAACTCGGCCAACTGGGCGTATCCTCAGCCAGACTTAAATCTAAAAAGCCCAATGACAAATTAGTACTAAGGCATGATCTATCATAGCATAAACCACTTTTTGGATCTCCTATTGTGGGCCAATAACCTTACCCAGGATACAAATACATTGGGGCCTTAAGCCCAACTAGCCCAAGGTTGTTGGGTAAGAAGGTACCACAAATATTATTAGATGTCCCAACTTCAACAAAAACTTATATTAATGATAGTCAATTTCTATAAATAAATAAAAAACTTAATCTTTTTTTTTCTCCAATGCTTATCTTTTTGTTTATATGATGCTAACCTCGTTAATGCGCAATCCTTCCATAGGTCCCTCCTAGAGTCCCATTTTTATTTTTTCTTTTTCTTTTTCCTTTTGGATTATTTGATGGAATCATTGCTCCAACCCACATTTCTCTATTGAGAAGTTCTGCATTTATAATATTTTCACAACAAATCATAAGTGATTATTAGTTAGTAGTTATTAGTTTTAATTTAAACTTACTATTAAAGTTACGTTTTTGCCTCACTAATAACAACCTATAACAATTTGCTACTTATAATTTGCTATGGAAATATTATAGACTTAACATTTCTTCTCTTTCAAATACACCAAATTCAGATCTAACCGGAGTTCCATGTTCTAGTCCTTCCATCTTTTCACTCTTTTCCAATAGCCAAGTTCCTGTCTTGTATTCATTGGGTATTAAATTAAGGTGTTGTTACGAGTAAAATCGAAGATCATATTAGTTTAAGGGATTAATATTCTCTAGATTTTTTAGGGTAACTACTAACTGGTCTACAAAATTCCTAAAATTCTAATAATTTATTTTGAATCAAGTTTATCGAATTCTCAACAATTTAAATAGATACCAAAATAATGATATCCAATGTTTTTAAATATTAATGAAAGGTTAAAATCTAATCCACTCTTTTAAAATAAATGGATAAAATTTTAATTGAAACTATCTTAAGAATTTTAAAGAATATTTTTTTTTTAGAAACATGTTATATTGTAGCAGCCCAATATAATATGATCATAACCATGGATAAAAAATATTATAAATGCTCCATAAAATATGGAATACGTAGTGTCATATATATTTACAACCAACCGTCAAATAAAAACAGTTTCCTTATGGAGAATTAGTCATCACACAAAATCTTTCTCCTAAAAAAAAGGTTATCATCACACAAATTTGTGAATTGATGACCTTTATTTTGCAGGTTTAGCATCATCATCATCAATTTGCTTAAGTGGCCATGGTCTGAAACCTTTGCGTAGAACCTTCTCAATCTCTTCAAGGGACACACCTTTGGTTTCAGGAACCAGAAAGTAGATAATAACAAATCCAATGGCCGAAAAACCAGCATACAAAAGAAACGTGCCCCATGAACCAAGATTCTCTGTGAGTGTCAAGAAGGTCATGCTGACAACCAAGTTGGCCGACCAGTTTGACATAGCCGCGACTCCTCCTCCAAATCCTCTGAACCTGAGCGGGTATATCTCCGCATTGACTATCCACGGGGCGGTTCCCATTCCCGGAGAGTAAACAATGATGTAGAATGCTAGTAGTATCACGGCGAGTAACCCTAATTTGCTAGGGCAACCCTTATCGTACCAGACACGATGTTCATTTTTACACACTTTTCCTACATCCTTTTCATTATCCAAGCAAGCTCCTGGATCAAACTAGTTGCAGACAAGAGAGAGAGAGAGAGAGAGAGGAGAAAAAAAAAAGTCAATACATGAAGGTCATAAAGCACATTGTATAAGAGTACGAGTAGCTATTAATTTGTAGATTAATCTTACAAATTAATGTGTTAAGTTTTATAAAAACAAAAAGAGTAGTTCAAAATTTGATCTATTATTTTGGAGAACCATTGACAACTAAGATAACCAAATATAGAAAATTGTCTGCACAGTCTTATATTAGTGTTCTTAGAAGTATGATGATCTAACCACCGCGCACCTTTAGTGCGGTGGTCACTCTACAAGTATAAATGCTTATGGAGTGTAGGGGGCAAGAGCCGGGGTTCAAGTTTTTAAGAGGGAGCTTCACACACATATACATTTAGATTAGGCTAGAGTAAAAATTCTATCTTGTATAAAAAATAAAAATACAATAAAAATAAAAAAAAGAAGTAAGATGATCTATATATATATATATATTTTTTTTTTTTTCTGATAATTTATATTAGTTTTTATATTAATGTTCTTAGAAGTTAGATGATTTATTATGTGAGTGTTTGATAATTTAACTTTGAAAAAAAATTTGATCTATTTATTTGACAAATAATAACTTTTTTTTTTCTAAAATTATTTTGGATATATTGCCTGTTTGATCTTTTTTTTTTCTTTTTTTCTTTTTTTTTTTATAAATTCTGAAAATAGAATAATGGTAAGAAATTGTACATAAAAAATGCAATTTTAAAAAAATTACAGTTTGATAATATAGGGTTTAATTTAAAGTTTTAAACCACCCTCCAATCAAGACTTAAAACACTTTCTTGATAAACAACATTGCACGACAAATGACAAGAAGTTTTTAGTTTTATCATATCTTGTATTGGCAAAAATTCATGCATGTATAAGGCACTAGATTTCCTCGTTTCATTAGGTCATAGGAAACTAATGATACTCATGAAAACCACATATCTAGATAATAAAACGAGTAATATCCTTTTATGGTTAAAACAAATTGTCGTGACACTAATCACATTCATTATTATGTTAATTTGTAAGTGTATATTAACAAAATTGGTGATAACTTGAGCATTTTCTAAAGAGTGTTATAATAGTGAGAGCAAGAAATCTGACCTCGTCACTTGCTGCACAGAAGCCACATTTTTGTTTCAAACAGCCCATGCAATTCCAGCTGGAAGAATCAGGGTTTGAAGTGTATTTTTCGCATATGGTGTTGTTGCCAAAATGGGTTGACTCATAGCTGTTGATGTGTGGTGCATTTTGAGAAGAGATATTAAACACTAAACCTAACGAAAGAAGGCCAACGACAATGAGGACTAGAGAAACAAGCATCAATCTTCTCCTCCCAAATCGATCAACAACTAGCAAGCTGATGAACGAACCCAATGTATTCAACCCGGTAGTAACAAGAGACAGTCCCATAGCCACAGTCTTTGAAGCATAACCAGCAAGTTGCATGATAGTTGGAGCGTAATACATCACTGAATTGATACCAACAAATTGCTGGACAACTTGGACAGCGACGCCAGCGGCTAAGGCTCTTCTTACTTCGGGGTGTTTCATGGCGCTACGGAATTTCGTGATCAAATTATTCCCTATAGCAGCTTCATTAGCTTCATCTTCCTCAATTGACTGCTTCAAGAGCTGTAACTGTTCTCCAACCTCATCAGCTGGATAAATCGTTTTCAGACCTTCTGTGGCTTTTTCTATTTGGTTCTGGTAAAAAGAAAGTAAAACAAAAGAAATTTAAAACTAATGAATAATGATTCATGAGTTTGTAATCAAAAATAAATAAAAGAAGTCAAATTGTTACTATATTCGGTCAGCATATTATGTAATCTCACAGGAATGGTCAGAATTTACTTCTTCTAATTCTAACTTCGGCTAGTTTTATTTTATGCAACTAATGAATTTTATATACCTTCAATTAAGCTATGGTATACAATCATGTACATTCATCTAATTACATTTTATGAGCAAATAATATACGTTCAGTTTTGTGATTCATGTAGAGTACAAGTTGTGCTATGTATTGACTCAAAGTTTTTCTGTGACAAAGGAACTCCTAGGAGACTAAATATGAACCCAAAATATTTGTGTATGGAATCATTTAGAGCAAGGATCAGTAAGATAAAACAAAAACTATCTAGATCAAACCTAGAAATATTCACTATAAGTGATATAAATTAGGGAGATTAGAGAGAAGATGGTCTGAGAAAGAAGGATTTTCTAAACAGAAAAAATTTCATTAGGATTTGGCTGTCACAACATACACCTATAAAAGAAAACAATAAAATGACTAATTTAGATAGAATTGGACTTGTTTATACTGTATGTGAATAAATAATAATCAAGATGCTAAAATTGTAAACTATTTATGTGAATAAATAATGAACAAAATCATAAAAATTAACAATGAACTAGATTGCTGGTTAACATTTTGCAATGAACCCAAAATTTGGGCCTCTTCGACCAAGTAGAAAGCCACACAATCATACCTACATTCAATCAGCATAATCCTACTACATTTTATTAAAAAAAAAAAAAAAAGCCAATGTTACATTCAATCAGAAATCAACTAAAATTCAAGGCAATCTATCTTTAACCTATTATATAGACATTCTAAAGAGCTATGAATTTTAAAATTATCCCATATATGTAAAATCAGAATTGGAACCATGGAATTATACAAGCATACTTTTAATCTATTAAACTATATATGGATATAAAAGTTGCATATAAATTATCTCACATTCTTGTATAGCCAACGAGGAGTTTCGGGTAGTGAAAGCATTAAGAAGAATTGTACAACCGGGGGAACTCCGGCCACTCCAAGCATCCACCGCCAAGTTCCCGGAACCTGAAAAAGAATCAAAATATGAGAAAACAAAATAAAATAATTACAAAAAAAAAAACCTTAAGTCAAAGTGAAGAGATTTTGAAATACCGAAGTAAAGGCTAAGTTGATACAATATGATACGAATTGTCCAAAGGTAATCAAGATACCGTTCATGCTTATCAAAGCTCCCCGAATTCGAGTCGGGGAGGATTCAGATATGTATAATGGCGCTGTCATAGATGCCATACCGACACCCAATCCGACAAACACCCTACCGATCACAATCACCCATGGAGCTGGTGCAACTGCCATGACCACCGCCCCTACGAAAAATAGCACATCAGCGGCTAAGATTGCCTTTTTTCGTCCCAGACTATCGTTCATCCAGGCTCCAATAGCGGCACCAAAGATGGCAGCTCCGACTGCCATACTCACAATCAACTCTTGCAGCCATGTATTTTTGTCAACTGATCTGAAATCATCACGTATATACAACATCGCTCCAGAGATCACACCTAAAAACCCAACATAAGAAAGAACAAGATGACAATATGAATCACAATGAAACCACCGGTTTATAATCCACTAGTCACGTGACTTGCTTAAATAATACACAAAAGTTGTTTTATTAATCACCACACGATGAGTTTATGGAAATTCCTTTAAACCCGTTTGGAGGAAATTTGTGTGTGTCTAACATATTCACAATGAAACCAAGGATGAAAAAATACAAGAGAAAAAGGGATAGGGTGTACCAGTATCATAGCCAAAGAGGAGACCACCAATACCAGCGGTCATAGCAAGTCGCAATATATGTGGAGTTTTCCATGTAGTTCGAAAAAACTCAGAGAACTCGGTCCTGCTCACAGCCACAACACCTCCTTCCACCATTTTTTGAGCAAAGAAGATCCTTCTTTTTTTCCTTTTTTTAATCAGAAGATCCTTCTGAATAGCCTAAAACAACATATTATTATAACAAATTAACTAGCATTCACGCAAACAAAGATATTCTACATCTAAATAACAAGAAACAAAAACGACAAGAAGCATGGGATTGTAACAAAATGAAACAAAAAATTTTAAATTAAAAAAAAAAAAATTATATGTTCGGTGGGAGAGAGGGAACTGTTTCAGAAAAATAAAAGATAGAAAGAAAACCCCCCTTTTTTTTTATTAGGACTCAGGATTCGAAGCCAACTTCTTTCTATTAAACACAAATTTGGTTTAAATATCACTAATAAACTACTAAACGAAGAAGATAAAAAAGATTTACAAAAGATCGAAGTGCCAATTATTTCAACGAGGAAAAAAACTAAGAAAAACCACAAAGATCACTTATCCTTGTGCAGTTTTGAAGAAACAAATTTTGTCTTTAAAATTGAGTTTTCAGAAAGCATGAAAAAGTGGATGTTTGAGACGTAGGATCTTAATGCAATTGAAAAAAAAAATGCAATATATATAACATATTATTACCTTGGCTATTCGAGCATTCCCCAATGACTCTGAATTATCGCTATTTTACGTTTGCCCTTCTAATAATAATAATTAAAAAAAAATCCAAATAAAAAAAGGAATATAATTTGAATCTATATACAATTCTTAGTCAGCTCTAACATGTAAAAGACCAAATAATATACGGTGTTCTATTATCTAGGAAGTAGGAATAACTTCTGAAAAAGAAGTAAATTTTTACTGATTCTTGTATAAACCTATCACTAAACAATCGGCCACATAAGCAGTTATTAAATTTTTTGTCAATTTGTTTTATGTCCCTAGACTATCTATTTGGATAAGCTTATAACTACTGCGTGAAGGAAGAAACGTTTCAGGAACAAAACAAATTCTAAGGAGCAGATTGTTACTGGTTGTTATTGTTGAGACAAAAAAAGTAATCTTAGTAGTAGGTTTAAATTTGAACCAATAACAACTAAGTACCTATAATTTATTGTGAAAATGTTGTGAACGCTGCACTTTTCTAAAAATTAAACATGTTTGAACATTTCTATTAAGAATGTTTAATACAACTAACCACCTATGAATTTCTCCTGGTTCCTTTCTACAGAAATCAATGCATGATCAAATTCTGGGAACGTGGAAAAATATACAAATGCAAATAATAATGAGCTTGATCAATAAAATTACCCAGTGAATCGGAGGTGCCGGCAGGAGTTTTTTTTTTTTTGAAGGCGGGGCCGGGAGGAGTTCGATTGGTGTGATTCCAACAAGACTGAATGCCTTTCAATATTAAATTTATACTTGTGTTTGAGAAAAAATACTCTGTGGCTTAACACCTTTCTCTCCTCAAATTTTCTATTTTCTTCAAACTGCGTTGGCATTACGTATATATTAGGCTTTTTGTTGACTAAAACACGACACAGAATTTCAACTACTAACTGTAATTTAGGCAAAGATTTTGCAAGTCCTAGATTTTTTAGTTGTGATAGGCTTATCTAGAACTAAACCAAATACTCCCTTGTTGCAATTAAAATTTTCCAAATAAAAAATAACTAACAGTAAATAAGATAAAATATTTCATTTTTTCGTATTTAATCAAGTTTACGTATTATCAGTATTATTATGAGCTGTCTTTTCTTATAAAATCATATATATCCACGAAACTAGGGAATATATATAGGGGATTTTGTCAAGTTATTAGCATTTCACGGCTTTTATCCAGTGCGTCGGTGAACTGGACACATTAAGATGTGGACATGTGTCTAATTTTCCTAACATGTTTTATAAAAGCTTAACCCTTAAACAAAGAGAAATGTTACGTACACAATATTTTCACAATAAATTCTAAGTGACAAGTTGTTAGTCGTGGGGCAAAAAAGTAATTTCAGTGATATGTTCAACTTAGAACCAATAACAACTAACAACCTATGATTTGTTGTAAAAATGTTGTGGACGTAACATTTCTCTTTAAAAAATGTTAACTAACCATCATTATTTTAGTAGAGAGGTGCTACGTCCACAACAGTTTCACAACATTTTCATAACAAATCATAGGTGTAAAGTTGTTATTGGTTCTAATTTGAATTCAAAACTTAAATTAATTTTTTGTCCATCCGTAATAACCAATAACAACCCACCATTTAGGATTTATTGTAAAAATGTTGTAAAAATTTTAAATGTAAAAATGTTGTTAAAATTGTTACTAGTGTGGAAACTTTCAATCAACTTATTTTAAAATGGATAGATAAGATAAGATTTTGAAATTGAAATTATCCTCTCAAAATAGACTCAAAAATAATAATAAAATATATAAGAATTTTTAATTTTGTTTTTAGATAATTCAATAGTCAAAACAGAGAGGAGAAATTTGAGCTATTGATGGTTGTTTTTCTCGGAAACACAAGTGTCAACAAGTTAAGATACAAATCATTCATTTGTACAAGTAATCAGTATTCAACTTTTTTAATGGGATAAAATAGGATAATAAGTGTGTGTGGATTTGGAGTGTGCCATTAATCCCAACATTTTCTGTTGGGTAACCTGAGGAGGTGATTGGTGGGTAGGGTCAGTGTGCCCATGAATGGATCCTACAAGAGTTGGACCTGTCCCTCTTTTGGAGGACAGAAGTTGGGTCTGTCTTAGCTTTTATAGGTGGCTGTGTTGTTAGTTACCTTAAAATCTGTCAAGGATCATTAGTTACCTCAAACTAATTCAAGACAGATTTACTTAATCTTTTTTTTTTTTTTTTTTTGTTGTTGAGAAAAACAGATTTAGTTAATGTGATTCATTGAATCCAACGTTCAATGATGGAAATCATGTAAAAAAAAAAAAAGGACATCTAATTCAATTTATATGACAAAATCCTTGTAAGATTGGCATATTATGGCTATCTAACGTGGTGGTATTCTGTTCTTGCCTTTTCTATTTTCAACTACGAAGCACGGTTGCGTTTTCGGGTGCGGATACGAGACTCGGCAATTTTTGAAAAAGTTGAGTGCAGGTGTGGCGGGGTGTGGTGATTAAAAAATTTCTAAAAATATTTTTATTTATACTTTTAATATATTGCTAAGCATACTTTTTCACTTTATATAAACATATACCAAATTTAAAAGCAATAGTAGATAATAACAAAAACATGATATTCATAAATTAAATACAACCCACAAGTTTGAAACTAAAACATTCCATGATGTTCGAAAATTAGAATACAACTCACAAGTTTGAAACTAAAACAAAATAAAAGATAATCAACAAGACAATCAAAGACAACAATCATCATCTTCAAGATCAATAGCTGCACTTCGAACTTCACTTTCACTAGTAGTAATACTAATGCTAGTATTCCCAATAACCATGGCCTCCAACTGTGGCTCATCAAGTGTAAGGGCAGCATTTTCAAGAATTCCAGCTCCTCCATGTATGTCGCTCTCACTCCAAGAGTCTCCTACAATATCTCACATCTTTGTTGCTGTACTTATGTACTCCTCATTGCGCCTTGACAAGAGTCGAAGATTAGAATGCACATATACCAAATCCTCAGCGCGTGCATGAGCCATTTTGTTTCTTTTTAAAGAATGAATGAATTTGTATGTGCTCTAATTCCTCTCAGCACATGAGGATGAACAAGGTTGTCCAAGAAGTTTAAGAACAAGGGTTTGAAGAGTTGGAAATGAGGAGTCATGGTATTGCCACCAAACCAAAGGTTCTAAGGCCCACCTATCTGTCAAGGCAGTTGGTGAAGGAAACCTCCCTCCTGAAAATGCAGCAAACTCAACTTTCACCACCCTTAAGTCATTCACATCTTCAAAGTATCGATTCAAACACTTGCTCCTTTCCATAAAAATTTCATGATCTCAATGTGGAGAGATGCGTTTTGAATTCTTCGAAAGCCATTCAATGGAGTAATACCTAGTTAAATATTAAAAAATAAATATAGATAAAACGTGTGTTTTACTAGAAGGGGGAACTAAGGAAAATAGAAAATAAATGTACTTAGAATTTAAGGCATGAGCCAAGCAATATAATGGTGTACAATTTTTAGTCCATCGATCAATGAGTATATCATACACCACACCCCAAAATGAGCTATACTTATTATCTTCCAAGCCTTCGTGCCGATATATTGCTGCCTTCACCTTCTCTATCATTGAATCCCACATCTCATGCATAAGATGAAGACAAGGCTTACCTTTGTCGGCTACTCGTAGCATATCATAAATAGGTGCTGTGAATTCAAAGATATAATCAACAATATCCCACCAAAGATCACTTAGAATCATATCTTTCACCTTTTGAGCTTTTCCAACATCATCCTCCCTATAAGAAGCCCATTGGTCACTAATAGCCATGGCTTGAAGGCATCTTTTTATCAACTTCAACATTTTCAGCATTACAACAACCGAAGCAAATATAGTATCAGCAACTTAGAGTAGTTTTAATGGACAAAATTCATTAAACATAGCAAACCTCATTGAATGGTTCATGATAAAAACACGTATGAAGGATGCATCATTAGCAATACGTGTAATCCAACTGCATTCCTCATATGTAACTTCATTCTTTTCAGTATTTTTTGTTGCACAAATATTCTTCAAAGCTAGATTGAGAGTGTGGACAACACAGGGTGTCCAAAATATTTTAGGATACTCACCTTCAATAAGAGTTCCAGTAGACTTCATCACACTAGTATTATCAGTGATGACTTGGACAACTTTTTCATGTCCAATCTCTTTTATAGCATCCTTCAACACCCCAGCTAATGTTTGTCTTTGAATTCACTTGACCCATCAATTGCCTTTATAAACACTGGACCCCCATCTGATACAGCCATAATATTAATAAGAGGCCTTCTTTGTGGATCTGACCATCCATCAGAAACTATACTTACACCATTTTCAAGCCAAAAGTCCTTAATTGGTTTCAAAAGTCTTTCAACATGAGTTTTTTTTTTTTTTTTTTTTTTGCAAAAGTGTTGTTCTCAAGGCATTGTATCTAGGAGAAACATAACCCTGAATGCTATGGATAGCAGCATATGCATAGGAACTACGATAATATGGGTTCCTTGCAAAGTTAAACGGAAGCCCACCGGTGTAAAACATCCTAACAATTCTACTATCCAATTCATGTCTAGCATTATTTTGGAATGCTTTCTCCAAAGGAGAATTCACAGTCACCTTCCTCCTCTTACCATCAATCGGATTTGTACTATCACTCCCTTCTTGTCTTCGAAATGAGAGAATAAGTATAGGCCCATGGCTTGGGGGAGGTGGGGGTAAGGGAATTTGACTTCTTCGTTCTCTCTCTAACTTATCATTCTCAACTTGATCATGCATTCGCTGCATTTCCAGCCTATGGCTCGGTGTCACCTTAGGGCATGCTTTAATACCTTTATTAGGAATTTTTAATAAATGAGCCTTAACCCTAAAATAGGATCCCAAAAATACTACACCACAATAGCTTCACTTAAAGTGTGTATTTCCACCAGATTTAATAGTAGAACCAGGTGGTTTTTCTACTTTATTCACATACTGCCAAAGAGGAGCTTCATCATTTGGCACTTCTTGATTAGATAAAGGTGAAGTTTCTGTGCTAGTAACTTCATCCATTGCAAATTCAATAGATTCAATTTAACCTACAAATAATAACTATTAACTAAATAAATTAATAATAAATCAAACCCAAGTCACAACATTACAGCTTATATAAAAAGTTAAAAAAATCAGATCACAGTTTACAAATTCACAAATCACAATGAGTAATAACTATTAACTAAATAAAAAATCAAACCCAAGTCACAAGACTCACAACATCATTACATTACAGCTTATATAAAAAATTAAAAAAAATCAAATTAGGTGAGGTGAGCTTTAGACTAAAAAAATCAGATCAACTTGAGCTTAAAAAAATTGAAAAACGAAGATTGAAAGCTTTAATTTGATACCTGAGTTGAGACTCTTGAGAGTGGGTCGAGCTTGAGAGTTGAGACTTGAGTTGAGTTGAGAACTTGAGATTGAGAGTGGGTCGGTGAGGTTGTGAGTGAGTTGAGAGTGACAATGTGTGAGTGTGAGAGTGAGATTGTGTGTGTGACTGAGTGGCTGAGTGTCTCACAAGGGAGACGGAGAGTAGAGACAGAGAGGCAGAGAGCACAAAGACGAGTGAGAGAGAGCTGAAGTTTGAAGTGAAGAATGCGTGAGAGAGTTTAGGGTTTGTTATTAAGTTCAAACGGTGCGTTTTGCACCTTTTTTTTTTTTTTTTTTTTTGAATTTTGGCCTGAATCGACGGTTTCGCTCGATACGGCTTGAGTTGGTGCGAATCAGCCCGATTCAGCGCGAATCGGCCTGAGTTTGCGCCGCGTCGGCGTGAGTCGTGAAATGAAAAAAAAAAAAAAAAGCTTGATGCGGCATCGATGCGCAGGCAATGACGTCCCTCGTGCGTCGCTACATCGAACGCGGGTGCGGCGGGCATTTTGCCCCGTCCGTGCATCCCAGATTTTCAAATCTAGGGTCAAATTTCCACAATTTTCACTTATGTTTTTTTTTTTTTTTTTTTGAGAAAAATAAGTATTTTAACACACACACTGAGAGAGAGGAAGATGCTTTAAAGAAACTGATAGTGGTGTATATCCAAAAGAGTCTAAGGATAATCGTACAAGTTGGCATTACTTACAAAAGCTAATTAAGAAGTTTTTAGTTGAAGTTTAAAGGTATCTATCTATATACTATTAATAACAAGATTTCTTATTTGAGTTTCAACTTTTTGCGTACTAAAATACCCTAATACAAATTCTTAAAATCTCTAAATTAAAAAACATAAACTGGTTAAAAGAGTAATTTACTGTTCCTAAGTTTTAGGCTTTTTCTTTTATCTTCTCTATTTGGCCTAAAACTTAGGACATTATCTTTATCTCATTTTTAAACATTATTCCATGTTACCTTATCACTTTCTTTAAAAACAAAATACACATAGTTATTTGTATATCACTTTTAAATATTATAACATTAAACCAAAAAAGCAAATAATTAAAAAAGACAATTATTCTACACGCAAAGCGCGTGTGATGAGTCTAGTTATATATAATGTAGTTCTGCCCTACAATTCTTTCTCTTACATATAATGACTTTTATTTGGAAGGAGTGTGAACAGGCAATTCATAAATAAGTTTTATCATGAACTTAATTAGTAAGATTTTTTTTTTTAGGATATTTATCGTATGTAATGTCAAGTTATTTAAGCTGAGATTCTCAACTGCAAAGTTTTTTTCGAGCTGAAATTTGAAATTTCTTGGATCTTTGAAATCATAAGGATTTAAACAAACAGTAGCAAAGAGAGAATTTTTATTTTAGGAGGGGTGGGGGTTAAGTAAAATTTTATTTTTATTTATTATTTTTTTATTAAAATTACAAGAGGGATAAGGGGATTTTTTAAGACCCAGGTCCCCCATAGCCTGCCTTCCTTCTCCATTGTGGACAGGTGGACTTGGAACCAAGAAAAGACCAAGAAGGGCCATGGTCGCCCTTGGAATTTTAAATTTTTTTAATAATATATTAATAGTTGTTTTTTTTTATATGACAATCACAAGCAAATATATTAATAGTTAATAGCTTAATATTTGAATGTTTTGGTCTAAACATTTCATATTTGGCCTCTCCAAAATTGAAAGTCAACCCCCAATATTGAAATTTGGCCCGTAAAAACCCAAAAATTAAAGTAATCACCTAACTCATATCCATAATTCGTGGTCTCCATCCAAAAAAAAAAAAACCCTTTTAATAATAATAAAATTGATTATAAAAAATGCTGCACTGAGAGAGAGACCTCTCTCTCTCTCTCTCTCTCTCTCTCTCTCTATATATATATATATATATATATATTCTTCTTCTTTTTTAAGATAGTTACAATATGTGGCTAACTTGCAACTTAAACCATTTTCTTACTAGACTCTTCAAACACTTTGTACATAAGCAGGTGCTAATTAAGTTACAAGACTCTTGACTATTATAACACTTTAGTTTTATTTTTATTTTTTATTTTTATATAATTTATGTAGGCATAACACTTTAGTTGTTTGCTTATTTGAGACCCAAAATTAAAAACACTGAGGCTTCAAGATTTGGGTGCTACTATAAGATGATTTTACAATAAAACAATATGACTAATTAGATATTTATTATATTGTAATAAATTCTCAGTTACGAAAAATAAATTATCGACTTAGTGAACATAGTAGATTTTCTTATTCTTAGTTCAACTTTATATCTTCAAAATGCACATAAACCTCAAAATGCACATAAATTATTTTAGAATTGAATTTTTTTTTTTTGGTAGATATGTTTTATTTGCAAAAAAACATAAATCATGAAAAACTACTATTTAAAAATGAAACTTTTTAATTATAAGCATAATGTAATTTGACATATGGACTTCAAAAAATTGTTAAATATTATTGATGTGCTAATGAGTAAGAATTAGAAAATCAATACCCTAAAAATTTGATTATAGGGTGGTTATAGAATATACTATTTAAAAAAACAAAGTTTTACGACAAAATGCAATTTGGTATTTTAATAAATTCTTTAATTGTATATTAAAAAGGAAATTGTTGTGGAGTTTAGTATAAAATCAATCATAGTTGAGTTTTGGGATTTAGGAGAACATGGAATTCCATTTTAATAATATTTAACATAAATGATTGATTTGAAATGTAGTAAGACATGGACGAAGTCAATCTTCGACCAAATGGGGTTGTGGCTTGGTGTGGCCCTTGTAATTATTTTTAAAAAAAAATAGTATATATATTATATGAGATTTTAGAATTTGAGCCAAAGATTTTAGAAAAAAAAAAGATTTTTTGTTTTATATTTTATTTGAAAATTTTTTAATTATAAAGAGATACTATTTTTCTTAATACTAAATTCTAATATATATATATATATATATATTTTGTTCATAGTTAATATGACCCCAAATTCTGTTTCTCAATTTGGATACATTCCTCATATTCCAAAAGCTTTAAACATGTTTTTGAGAGAATGTATCCAAATTTATATTGAATATAGGAAAATCTGTTTTTGATATTCTGTTTTTGATATAGGAAAATCTATTAAATTTATATTGAGTTGTACTTTTCAATTAAGAATTTCGGTGAATATATATTCTTGATACATATAATTGCAATCAAAACCACAAGCTTCTCAAGAGTACATATCTTTCTCATATTCCTTCTTCTTTGTAGCTAGTCATATTTCCTAAATTTTCAAATGAAAAATCATACTGGCTTATAAACTAGCATTGCTTATGATATCATCCACAAAAGACTTGTCTTTTCCCAATATAAACTAGAGATAAATAATAAAACTCTTTTAACTCTTTTGATGGACAAATGAGCTTCATTTCCTTGCCGTGGAGAACTCAAAATAAAACACCACTCATTGCTAAATAATATATATAACACCTATATATTCACTGACCAATGTGAAAGCAATGAATGTTGGATTAAAACCTCAAAAGGGCTACCACAATGGAGGCATTCAGATCACCCAAACTATGAACTTTTGACCATAAAATTTTGTGAAAACTTGGAACTTCAGAAGATGTTCAAACTCTTCTGGAAGTTCATTAAAGTTTCAGATTGACCAACCACTTAGGGGTACACTCCACCCTTCATTATTTTATTTTTCTCACCCAGCCATCATCACTACTTATAATCCATTTGAATATAATATGCGTAGGTTGAACACCTTTTGAAAACACGAGCAACATGGATAAAATGACTTGGCTATGTTGTAATTTTGTAATAATATATATGTACCAAAGTTTGAGTAATTATATCTTAATATTCAAAGTCTCTTAGATAATCATCTCCTCTCTTTTCTTTCTCTTTTTCTTTTTTCATCTCTCTTGAGTGGGTCCAATGCAAAGACTCAGTCAAATATATCCAATTGGCCAATAACTACCTAGTAGTTCTGGCTAAGTGGCTATATTGGAGTTTACTAACTGTCACTTTCGGGTCAAAATATCAAACAATCTTCAATAATAATAATAATAACCATTATCCATGGCACAGTTGTTTTGATTGTTTGGTGAGAACTGAGAAATTATAAAGAACTTAAGAATATGTTTGATCAAGTACTAACTCGTTGTGGCCGCAAACAGCTCCATTTCCATGCATGCGTTTGATGTGGTACTATCTAAAATGAACCAAAAGAGCTTTATGGATCAGTCCAAGGAATCAACACCATTCCCTTTTTATTTCACAAAACTGCCAACCTATTCATATTGTGAGCCAAAAAAATTAATTTCTCTAAAAGCATGAACTATCAAAAAGTGTTAGAAAACACCACGTAACGATTAATGTTATGTCCACAATATTTTTACAATACTTTTACAATAAATTTTAAGTGGTAAGTTATTATTGGTTGTTATGAGTGAGTAAAAAAGTAATTTTAAGTTGTGGATTCAAATTAAAACCAATAATTACTTGCTACATATGATTTATTATGAAAATATAGTAAATATTTTGTGAAAATGTAGCACCTCTCCCATATAAAAGACAACGACTTCAATTGACTAGTGAGGAAATATAGGCAGAGGATTGAGGAGGAAGAATGACATTAAGAGCTTCTCCTTTGCAAATTAGAAATTGGAACCCCATTTCTTTTTGTCTTATATATGTAGTGCCAGCATTATAGCTTTTGTCTCTACAATTTAGGGATCACAGAAGGGGCTATCCTGACAATTTCTATGTCTGCGACTAGTAGCATCGATTTTCTAGTGAGAGAATATATCTGATTGGGCAATACCCCATAGCTTTTTAACTATTTTTTCAAGAGAAATGTTACGTTTACAATGTTTTCACAACACTTTCACAACAAATCTTAGGTAGCAGATTGTTACAAGTTGTTACTAATGGGCAAGGAAGTAATTTCAATGGTAAATTCAAATTAAAAACCTGTAATAACCTGTCACCTAGGATTTATCTTAAAAATGTTGTGAACATAATACTTCTATTTTTTCAAGCTATTTTATGATTAGATTACCTCCATAGATTATCATAGTTTTAACATTTCAATTATTCATCTTTTTTATGAGATATTAAATTAATAATTCAAAAACCATGTCTTAAAATTTAAACCAATGTGATTTTTTTATATTAATTAATTTAAATTAATTATTTTAAGAACCAATCGAAATCAATTAATTACAATCACATGTTTTAAACCATAGTTCTCAAGAATACATATATATTGATTGTTAAAACTTGAAGCTTTTGATATGGTGGTCTAATTTTCTCTTTCAACAAATCGTTTTGAATGTCACCGACTCTTGGTTACAAAAATGGACTAGTGTGCAATTTCCGTAAAATGAGACCATAAATTTAAAAAAAAAAACTAGAGAAATAAAAAATTAAGTGACTTAAAAAAGCAAATCATAGTATTTGTTTTATTTTTCTAAGTATTTATATTACTAATGGAAGTAGATAAATTTATGATGAAGACTTGATTTTCACCAATCCTAAGACATGAAGGGCATAAATTTATCTATTACATTTATAGAAACATTAAATAAAAGTGTTTTTTTTTAATGCAATATTTGAGAGGAGTGTCATTTTGTAAAACCTCGAGGAAAGTTGGCGTTATGAACCGAATTTAAATTATGTAATACTCCATATAACTTGATATTTGTGAAAATTACATCTTGATTATGAATTGATAATAATTATTATTATTAGGAGATAATTAAATGAAAGAAAAATCAACCCCATTTGGGTTTAAACTATGGAGTGAGTCGCAACAAAATTTATTCTTTGGTCATCAAAACTAATTAAGGACCCCTTAGTAAGGGGTTAGATTCCTCTAGCTGTGAGGCACTCAAGCTAAGAAGAAAGATTAGAGTACCTCTATCAAAAGAGTGGAAAGAAGAAAATTCTATGCAATTGCAAAAACACTCTTAATTTGTTATCTCACATTTGGGAAAATGAACCAAAATTTGTACACATGATAATCATTTTTGGTCTTCCATTCAAAAAAATGCAATTCAAAAATAAACCAAATAAAAAAGAGAACCCTAGAAGCCATCTTCCAAAACAATGAATGATGCTCTGGGAATCTATTTGACCATGGAAAGTTCTAATTGTCATGACTAGAATGAATGCCAATATATATCTAAATGATTAGTTATTTGTCACGTGAAAAACAATGCTCCAAATATTCAGTTGAAACTCAAATAATAATAATGTTGATGGTTGAAGGATCCCCCAACTTGTTTGAATGATATATACAAGTTCATGCACAATCTCAAAGAGTTAAAATTGTATGGTCCATATTGTATGGGCCGTCCTACCTTAGCAAGTACTATAATTTGTTTCCTTTACGCTTTTCGATGCCCTTATTCATCGTTCATTTTTTACGAAAATTGTAGAACTGTGAAAATGAGTGAGTGAGACAACTTAGACAAGGTAGTGTGGTACACAATTTTTGTGATCAGTAGCTGTTTTGGAATTGGAAATTTTGGATATGGACTCACTGTTCAAGGTTTCTTAGTCAAAAGTAGGAGAGAGTATTACATGTTTCGGAACGTGCATCCTCTCTCTCACAAGAGGTGGACCCCACATGTGTGAGATCCACCCCATTGTGAAAGAGAGGATGCATGTTTCCGAAACATAATGAATTTTCTCCAAAAGTAGATGACTCACGGAGCTTGTACAGTTGCTCTACAAATTATTAGCCTTTCATTTTTTCTTATTTCTTTTTAAATTTTTGGACTTTTAATCTGAATTGCATGCATGAGAAGAAGCTAGGTGATAACTGATAAGGTACACCGTACATGGCTCAGATGAGTGGAGGTTTTGTATTAATTAAAATGCTTTGGGTTTTGGATTGATTTATTTTCATTAAGATATTATTATAAAGAAAAAGTTAAAGTATAATTATAGTGTATTTAGGTGGGAAAAAAAATGATGTTTTTAAAAGGTATATGGTTAAGGCTAAAGATAAAGATAAGTATAGTTTTAAATTAAAAAAGAAAAGTTTCTATCTATGGAAGCTTTTTATGTTTTTTAGGATATAAATTATATAATTCAATTGTATTGGCATATTTTAAAAAAAGATAAAAGTGTACATATATCTAAAAGTAACCGTAATTCATGCCCACACAGATTAACTAAATTTTTCTTTGAAATAATATTACTGACACAATAGTTTTCATATTTTAAAATTTTAATTGTAGTTATATTGATAAATTTTTATTAGTTTTCATTTTTTATTTGAAGTGACAACTTATATTACTAATTTTTATTGTGATGAAATAATTATTACTTTATTATTTAAGTATGTTTTGTTGCTCATTAAGGAGGAATTTAATAAGTCACATTAAATTAGGAAGTAATAAAAATTAATAAACACATACTTCAAAATTTGCTTGACTCTGTAAAAATAGTCAATCAATTGTAATAAAAAAACTTAATTTTGACCATTACAGTTCAACACTCATTAGCTAGATCTATAAAATATGAGTTCGGCTAACGGATGGCCTTAAAGTATATGTTAATGGATCATTTAAAAAAAATTTGTTATCAATTTTCATGAAAAATGTTAAAAAATCAGTTCTTTTTTCTTTTCTAAAAATTAAAAAAAAAAATTATTTCTTAAATCAGTTCCATTATATTATGGTTAACGTTTTCTATAAAATATTTTATTAAAATTTTGATGACAAGAAATTTAGTTGTTTTCCGTGACATCCTGAAACAAGATTGACAAATTCCCTACTCTTTTATTTTATTTTATTATTTTATTGGGATTTTGTGGCAAATTGCTTAATTTGATAATTAAAGTACTGTTGTATAATTGACCAGACAGTTGAAATTGAATGCCACCAGCCTTGTCTGGAAGGACTGCCTTATCGTCCAAATCAATAGCCACTCGTGCATTAATATTTAATATGGTGTAAAACACTGCCGACGCGGGCATTCCTCTCTAAATAAAATATTCCCAAGTGTTGTTTCGACTTTTATCAACATGCCGCTTGATACTTTGAATGAGACTCTGAAATCGAAACTGGTACTGGTCAAGAGGACCACCAAGAAAACCCAAATTTTGGTCAAGACTAATCTTCTGAAACAAATTACTTGCTTCCTTTCATGCAAAAATCAAAATTGTGGGGCTAGACTTTGACAAAAGGTACTGATTGATGTGATGATGACACGTTTTAAATCTAGTTTTTTTTAAAAAAAAAATTATATATAATAAATAGATGCATGATTTCCTAATGTATCTTAAATGCTTTCCCATGAATCAATTCTGTTGTAGACATTAGACAACGATTTTTTACACCGAAGAAATCAAATTTTCCCACAGGCTATCCACTTGAGTCCTGTCAAACATAGATAGTACAAATCTTTATAGGACACACACTATGCTGCCATTTGTGTATTTGTCAATTTTTGTTATATATTTAGATTTATATATAGCACTAGCACTAATACTTTATAAAAAGGAGAAAATTATTGTGTACTCTCGGAATACTATAAATGCGTACTCTTCGCTCTCACATGAATGGTGGGTTCCACTAATTAAATTCATGGTGAGACCCATCATTCATGTGAGAGGAAAGACTACACATTTATAGTACTCCAAGAATACCTAATAATTTTCCATAAAAAGGACGGATCATCCCCTATTTTTGCGGGGGAAGAGAAAACAAATGGGTCAATTTGGAGGAAAAGATTGTTAGTTTGGGCCCACCATTTCTTGTTTGCCCGGTGAAGGAAGGGTAATAGAAAAAAGACAAAATCATGCTAACATTTCATCATCATTTAGTCATTTTAATAACTCAAGTTAATTCCACAAATTAACATCTCAACCTTTTCACTGTGTTTGGTACTTTGGTTGCAGCTGATGAGAGGAAAAGAAAAGAAAAGAAAAGAAAAGAGTAAGGAGAAGAAAAGGAAAAAAGAAAAAAGAAAAACAATAATCCCTTTATATATGTTTGAAAATGAGGAAAGAAGGAGAAAGGGAAGAGAGGAATATGCTCATATTTCCTTTGTTTGGTTTGCAAAAAAAGAGAAATGAAAATAAAAATATGATATATATTTTACTTTTGTACCCAACAAAGTAGAGAGAAATGAAAATTTATGAGAAAAAAAGTAACGTTGTGTTTGGTAACAGTTTTTATTTTCTATTTTTAAAAACTTGTTTTTGGGAATATAAATAAAAAAAAATTTTCTTGTATTTTTGAAATTAAAAACATGTTTGGTTAGTTAAAATTAAAAAGATAGTTTTTTGAAGAAAAAAAATATAAAATACTAAAATATGTTGTTATTAAGATTTGAACTCTAATGCTAACTCATTAAATGAGAAAAATTCATTAAATTAAATGCGTGTTTTCATTGACTTTTGAAAATTAGAAAGTGAAAACAGTATTTTGCATGTTTTCAATTTCCTTCACAAATTGAGTTTTGAGAACAGTTTTTGTTTTCTGTCTATTTTGAGTTGCCAAACAAGTTTTTTAGTCTCAAAAATAGAAATTGTTTTTGAAAACAGAAAATAAAGGAAAAAAAAAAAAAAAAAAACAGTTACCAAACATATCCTAAGTTTTTGAGTTTCTAGGGGGTATTTGGTAGAGGAGTTTGAGTAATGTTGTTTTGGTGTTTTTGATATACATGTGGGTGAAAAAGTGTGTGAAAATGTGTATAATATTGTTTAAAATACTCAAAAGTGTGTTCAAACTAAGCTACCAAACACCCCTTAAAAGTCAAAAGTTGTGATTACACTTTTTTTAGTGGAGTTTTCTCTCCATTTTCAACCGAATTGGGTGGACAGAAAATCTAGGTGCGAATTGATTTACTTTCCTTCACTCTTACTCTTTTTCTCTTCTCTACTATCAAGCAAATAGAGAAAAAGCCTCCCTTTTCTTCCATACCCTCCTCTTTCCCTTTGGAAGCCCTCCTCTTTCTGTAGTTCCAAATGTTGAGTTAAAAATATTTATTCTTCCTTTCTCCTCCCTTTCAAACCAAATAAGTGAAATCTAAATTCTTATCTTTTTTACATTCATCTCCTTTCCACATCCAAACACATCAATGGAAAAACATCTTCTTTCCCCTTTCCTTATCATTTTTCTTCCCTTTCTCTTTTCATTTCCTTTTTTTCCCCAAGTGCAACCAAAAACAGCATTAAAGTCTCAACTCCCCGACTCTCGCCTCTCGCCACCCACATCTATTCATAAAAATGAAATGGGTAGTATTGTGTCAATACGCTTAATAAATGATTCCTGTCAAGGTTGAGGGTTTTGACATCGTTATTAAATAAGTTGGTTAGAATTGACTCATATAATTGAATACCCTCATCTTGACATGAATACGACTCTGCTAACACAAATTTATTATTATTAAGTTAAGTTTTTACTTAACATAATAATAAATTTTCGTAAACTTTTGGATTAGTTTAAAATGTTTTGTAATTGGTTTTAAATGAATTTGAAATAGAATGAGATAGAAGTAATTTTACAGTTTGAACTTTGAATTAGTTTTAAATTAAAAGAACACTTGGCACAAAATTAGAAGATGTGAAGTTTAATTAAGATAATACTTGACACAAAATTAGAATGCAATTAAAATATAATTAAATTATTTTATTGAGTTTCCAATTTAATGAAAGAATTGATAGACATAAAACTCAGTAATAATGAATGTCTACTTTGTGTGACTTATGTGTTGCTTATGCTATCAATATCAACAAATAATTTTTTTTAAAGGGAAATTACATTTTACCCCTCTAAACTATATCTTAGATTACACTTTGCACTCTAAACTATTTGAATGCACGTTTTACACCCTAAACTATGATATTTGTTACACTTTACATCCCAACATTAGTTTTACTATTAAGTTAGATGGAGATTTATAACACATGACTTGCATGTGATTTTTACTTAGGTAGCACATAGTTTAAAGACAAAAACACCCTCTTTCCAATCAATTAAAAGCAAAAGCTCTCTCTCACGTGCTAGCATCTTCTCCTCCCCAAATTTTGTCTAACCCTAAATCCCCAATAGTTCTCACGTGTGTCCAGCAACAGCTCTTCCCCTCTCTCTTCGCCAACAGCTCTTCTCTTCTTTTGAAATTGTTCAGTTGCTCCTCTAAAACATGATGGTCATCATCTTGACATATTTTTGTTTGTTTTGAATACAGATAATTATGATAAAATTCGAGAGATAATTAATGCAAACACATACAACCAACATCTGGAAAAAAAACCAATCTGGGCCTACCATATGAGATATATATATATATATATATATATATATATATATATATATATATATATATATGGCATTCTTTACAACACCTGGTGAGGGGTCAAAGCATATGTATAACACAGTAAAAATCTATAATAATCAATAGAGAAATGATATGTCCACAACATTTTTACAACAAATCCTAAGTGGTGGGTTGTTACTGGTTGTTATTGTTGAGGCAAAAAAATAGTTTTAGTGTTAGGTTCAAATTTGAACCAATAACAACTAACCACCTATGATTTGTTGTGAAAATGTTGTGGACGTAGCACCTCTCTAATCAATATTAAAATAAAAATTTGAATGGATTCAATCTTGACATACTTCTTTAAAAGTTCATATTAGTCTTGTCTACCTTATATTATTCCCCAAACTGTCTCTGGACTTCATGTTTTAGATAGTTTTTTTTTTTTTTTTTTTTTTAACTTGATTTAGATTTCCATTTTTTTGCAGCTTAGTATTATTTTACTTAGTGGAGCAACTGAACAATGAGAGAAAGGAGAGGAGTTTACGCATGAGAGCGGTTGGGAATTTAGATAGATTTTGATTTGGGGAGGAGGAGATGCTACGCACATGAGAGAAATATTTTGTTTTTAATTGATTGGAAAAATGGTGTTTTTGTCTTTAAACTGTGTGTCACTTAAGTAAAAATCATATGCAAGTCATGTGTTACAAATTTCCATCTAACTTAACAGTAAAACTAACTTTGAGGTACAAAGTGTAACAAAAGTCATAGTTTAGGGTGCAAAGCGTGCAATTGAATAGTTTAGGGTGCAAAGTATAATCGAGGGTATAGTTTAGGGTGGTAAAGTGTAATTTTTCCTTTTTTTAATGTAGTTTATTTTTAGCTAGCTTCTTTGGAGTAGTTTATTTATGATAAATAGATAGTGGGGAGGATGAGGTAGGATTCAAACCACATGTATGAGGCACCATAAAAGATACTATTATCGTTATGTAATCACTTAAAATTATGTGAGAGTTTATTTCCAAGTTTGTTTAGTTTATATAATTTTTAAAACATTATTCTTTTAGGTACTAATGCATTTTTGTCCGCCCAATAAACCAAGAAAGAAAAAGCTCTTTCAAACCATCATTAGAGCATTCGTATTGGGCATACTAAATGGCATATGTAGGAAAATTTTATCATTTTCACACAAAAACCAAGCTTCATCCGAACTTCTAAAAATCAACTATTGCAAATTTTTTTACAATAGTGCTATAGTACAATTCTACCTTTAGAATTGCACTATAGCACAATTCTAAAAAAAAATATTAGTTTTTTTATTCCATCTGTCTTTTTCTCTCTTTATTTTCTGTGTTTTTCAGTCCTCTCTCCTCCTTCAGTCCTCTCTCCCTCACTCCCACTCTGTCTCCCACTCCCTCTTTCTCTTGGTGTGCAGTGGTGGCCTGTTTGTGGTGGATCTCAGCCTGGCAAGGTCACGGTGGTGGTGTTTTTTTTTTCTGCAAAGTCCCTCTTTCTCTCAGTCCTCACTCTTTCTCTCATCTCACATCTCTCTTTCTCGTTCAAGGCTTGCACCAGAGCTGGGTTGGGTTCGTGGTTTGATCTGGGCGTGGTGGTGGGCTGGGATCGGTTGATGGTGGGTTTGGATCGGGGTGGATCGACGAGCTGGGTTTGCTGGTGATGGCTCCGATGGCTCCAATGATTTGGATCTGCATGGATCAGTGATTTTTTTTTGAATGGGTTTGCTGGTGATGGCTCCGATGGGTTTGACAAAGGTTTGAATCGGAGCTCCGATGACTCCGATAGTGATTTTTTTTTAATGGGTTGATCATTGGGTTTGATGGATTTTTTTTTTTTTAATGTAGTTTTGGTTTGATGGTGGTGGCGATGGCTCCGATGACTCTCGTGGGTTTGGGTCTGGGTTTGCCACCGCGGGGTTGTGAGGATCGTGGGTTGTTGTTTTTTTTGTTTTTTGTGGTGTTGATGGTTTGGGTTTTTTTTTTTGTTTTTTTTTTGTTTTTTTTGGGTGTTGACGGTAGATTATGGGTTGCTGGTGGTGGCGGTGTCAGGTGTGTGTAGTGCAGCGGTGGTGGGCTTGTGGGGATGGTGGTTTCAGTAAATTTGTGGTTCTTGTACAGAAAGAAAGAGGGAGAAAGAATAAATAATGTGTTGTATTGTAAAAGAGGGTGGTTGTGAAATATATTATTTTATTGTGTAGAAATATTATTTTAATGAGTAGATTAGGAAAATAAAAGTTGGGATGTTGGGAGTGTTGTAAAATGGTATGGTATAAATGATAAAGTAGGTTTTGAGATGATAAAATAAAATAGTGTGAAGATTTCGGATGCAAATGCTCTTAAGTAACTAAATATAAAAGAGGTGTTTAAAATATAAGAATACATGCCAAAGTGAAAGTGACCACAAGATTATTCTCTTCCACACCAAAGCTGCAAAGCATATACCATTGCTGTCGACCTCACTTAGCTTATATACATGGCTTATAAATTATACAGGGTCATGTGCCAATCTTATCATCGTAGCCACTATGTTGATGGGAGGTCATTGTGGCTATGGCTATGAGTCTTGATTTTATGACAGAGACAAAACAGCTTGGTAGTTGGGTTAGTGACAAAGGAAAAAAAAACAGAGTCTTTATAGTTGTCCACATAGGCATTGGGTAGTAACCCAAGTGGACAAGTGGACATGGGTCCCAATGAAATCATCAAGCTGATGTCACACTGAATTTCAACCTGACCTGGCCGCCATGCCCATGAGTCGTTTGACTCACGTGTATCAACTACTACTCAATCACTCAATTTTGGGTCCCATTATACAATTCCCTTTTGAAGTGGCACACCAATGTTCATGTAATTCTACCCTCTTTTTATCTTTATCATTGTTTTATTTTATAACTTTGTCAGTGCTATATATTTTTTTAAAAAAAACTTGTCAATTTTCCCTCCTTTGTCCCTATATAAAGGCCTAAACCTTTCCAAATGTTGTATATATGACCAAATACAATACCACTCCATTCAAAGCCCTCTAGTGTGTGTTCAACCTTCAAACATATCAAAGTTTTTCAAACCAAAAGAATTCAATTCAATTCAATTCAGCATGGATTCTTCATTCTATCAAAACCCATATCCTGAATTTTCCTCCTCTTCTTCTTCATTCAACTCATCAGAATCTTTGTCATGGAATAATTACATGCACAATTTTGAAAATCAGTACCTTCCTTTCAATGAAAATGACACCCAAGAAATGCTTCTTTATGGTGTCTTAGCTGAAGTCACTAAAGACTCATCCGAAACCGCATCTTCAGTTCACGTCAAAGATCATGAGGAGGTGAATTCAAGAGCCAATGAAGGGGGGGAGCCCATGAAGGAAGAGATTTCCTATAGAGGGGTTCGAAGGCGGCCTTGGGGAAAATATGCGGCGGAGATAAGGGATTCTACAAGGAATGGTGTTAGAGTTTGGATAGGAACTTTTGACACTGCTGAGGCTGCAGCTTTGGCTTATGATCAAGCTGCATTTGCAATGAGGGGATCAATAGCAGTTCTCAATTTCCCTGAAGAGATAGTCAAGGAGTCACTCAAAAAGATGAATTATGGCTATGAGGAGGGTTGCTCACCAGTTTTGGAATTAAAAAAGAGGCACACTTTGAAGAAGAAATCAAAGAGCAAGAAGAAGAAAGAAGAAGAGATCAACTCAGGGTTGGAAAATGTGGTGGTGTTTGAGGATTTAGGGGCAGACTATTTGGAAGAGCTTTTGAGTATTTCTGAAAGTGCTAGTCCTTGGTGAATGAATCATGGTCATCATGACTCATGGCCAGCATCAAAATTAGTATCTCTGTTAATTTTTCAGATAAAAATTGACCACTTAATTTCTTGGATATCTTTAATTTTTTGTATCTTTCTGTAAAATTATTCTGATAATGGAGGATTCAACTTTCAATTACTACGTGGGACATTTGATTTTGAGTCAACGTGGACATAGTGACGGCAATTGTACTAATTCTATTTCTAATTGGTCACCTTAACTGTTGTGACGGATATAAATCCATTTGTAATAATTAATATATTATATGTTCTGTCACACTCTTTCTTTTATAACTCAGAGATCTTTCCAAACTTTCTTTATGCCAGTAGTTAGCCAGAATCAAATTTCCACAATTTTTTTTTTTTCCTTTTTTTAACTGTCTAACTTTTTTAAAAACAATAAATGATACAGTCAAATATTTTAAGCCATTTTGTTCATCAACTACCATATTGGCCATTTCACGTTACACTTATAAATAATGGGCATGTTAACGGGTGCATTTAAGACAATTATTATATTATAAATCATTTTAGAAAATTTTTTACATTACTTTTAGGATAAATTAAAAAAATTATCAAAGTATTAATTGTTTTTTATTATATTTTCATAAAATCTTTCCTAAAATGATTCACTAACAAATGGCCTTATGACATCCATTAATATTTTTCTAAAATAAATACAGATTTTATTTATTTAATTTCTGCCTGGCCGAAATTAACTCTGGCCTATAAATGAGTAAATATAACATGAGAGGGAGGAATCCAAATCTTCTATCCCACTTTTCCTGCTCCACCAATAAAAAGCTTGTCACGTGTTAACATAATTAATTAAATACTATCATTATTGACTTATTAATATTATCATTATTAATTAATGGTAGTATTTAATTAATTAGGTGAATACGTGGTAAGATTTTATTGGTGGAGTATAGAGTGGAGCAAGAAAAATGGAACAGAAGATTTGGACTCGGGAGGGAGGGGTAGGGAAATTTTGGCCATTAATTAAGGGTTCGAGCTATATTTAATAATTTTGGCACCTCTTTCCACTTATGATGATTTAGCACTGGGATTCAAACACCCACCAACCCCTATCCCCTATTCACCTAACAAGAAAAGAAAATTAATGGAACTTTCACATTTTATCATCAATTTAATGAAGTTTGGTTACAAGTTCATGTTACTAAATTGATTTATCTTTTTTTTTTAAGAAGAAATTTTTTTATCTTGTTATAAGATTTAAAAAAAGAATTAGAAAAGTTATATAATATTATAATTGTATACATTATGTTTGAAAGTTGACATTCAAAAAAAAAAAAAAAAAAAGATAGTGCATGATTTACAAATTCCACAGCAAGTTTGTCATGTACATCTTCTTCTTTCTTTTTTGGTTTTTTGTTTTTTTCGTTGGTCATCAAAGCTATCCTTGTCTTAGAAAATGATAGAAAGACTCGTCGGTCAAGGCAGCTGATGGTATTCCTTGTGAGGCCTTAGCAGCACCATTAGTTTAGTATCGGCTATGCTACTATTAACTTCTTCTCGGTGGGATCCATCAAGCACTCAGACCAAGTGTCAAGTGTGTGTATTAATTGTAATAAATTTGCCCCAATTCCAAGCCAATTTTCATTTTCCCTTTTTTGCTTTTCAAACAGGGCCATGAAAATGATTCCCATATTTTGTGTTGATCTTCAATTTGTTCCCAGTAGATTGGACCTTCTATAAAATTATAAAAAAAAAAAAGAAAAAAAAAAAAAAAGGAGAATATCTTGTGTTGATGTCATGACTTTCAGTTATTTTCTGATGATGTAAAAATTAATATTTGACATTCAATTAGTTATCATTGTTCAGATGAGAGAAATATTAAACCCATGCCTAAAAATGTTCCTAGCAAGTTTCCATATCATTTTCATATTCTCTAGTTGCAAAATAAAATTACGTAAATTATTCAATACTATCAGAGTAATGCTTTATTCATTCACCCAAATATTGGGTCTAAACTCTTATCATAAAAATAAAAAGTGAGACTTACTATCATATATCAGAAAAGAAAACATTATTATAAAGTACTACTAATTACTTGCAACAAAAAAGAACCATTTTTTTAAAAGTAAAATTTAAATTACATGACACCATGCACATTTTTAAATAAAAGTACTTAAATTTATTGTGAAATATACTACATAACTTCATGGCAAATGAAGAATATTCTCTTATGAGTTATTTTATCTCTCTTCTTTTTTCTTTTTTTTTCTTTATTTTTTTCTTTTTTTATTTTTTTTTTAATCATGGTTAGAAATTCCTAAATCTACCCCACCCCTCGTCCAACCCGGGTCTCAAATTACTCACTTTAGGTACTTAGTACCAAAGGAAATACCATTAAACCATTAAGGTCATCGACTATCTCACTCTCTTCTAAACTTATAAACATTATGCTCAACAAATTATTGGGTTAGAGGATTTTTCATAATCCAACCCAAGTAATAAAAATAATAACAAGAACATAGTGTTGCTTATTACTAGGGGAATTTAAAAAAGAAGGAAAAGATCAAAGTGGAGGACTTGGAGGTTCCATTTGACCAGGGAACAATTTGATTTATAGTTTTTTTTTTTTTTTTTGGATTTTATAAATAGATAGTGGGGGAGGGAAGGATGCGATTTGAACCATAAACAAGAGATATTAAAATATAATTTGACCCATTTAAAAATCGAAATAGTCCTGGATCATTATGGTTTAGGCTAATTATATATATATATATATATATATATATATATATATATAAAATATGGCCCAGTGTTTTTCAATTGTTTCACATTTGGGACTGGCTCCATTAAGAAATATATGATTGGGCTGGGGCCTTCAGCTCATGGTTTTCATTGGATTATTAATTTTCTACCTTTCATACAAAACATCGGGCTTCGTTTCGGAAAAACCCACTCTTCCCTTGTTGACTCTTTCAGCCGTTGTTCTAACATGGGCCTATCATTTGGGCAATGGCCTATTAAAGTCGCAGCTTTAGTTTTTTATTTTTTATTTTTTTAAGAAACAAGTGGCAGCATTAGGTTGTAATTTGAATGTTTTATATATGACACACTATTTCTTAATTAAATACAATTAATATATGAACAATCAAACGGTAGATTTTTTATGAAAAAAAAAAAAAAACACTCATCTGCACTTTTTTTAATTAAGAAAAATGACAACATATAGGCTTGATTATTTGGGTTGGTCTCTATATCAAATCTTGGATTTTGCATACCAGTTCTTGGTGATGAATGATATACAATGAGCATACATCTGCAGATGGTTTTGGAATTCCTCTAACATGTTTCTATTTTGCCAAAGTATCTAGTCAATAATGTTTAATAATGTGTGATATTTTATGGACCCAATTTTGTATTGATTGTTTCAAGACAAGCAAAACCCCCTAATTTGATAAATAGATTACTTCGAGGGAGTCTAGACCAAGACATCAATTGGTTTTTACTATATGTGGAGTTTTGAACCCTAAATCTGTTATTCGACAATAAGAGACTTTATTAATTGAACTAATTAAATAATAAAATCTGAAGCATTGAAATCACTAAATTCCATTCTAGACTCTCTAGTGCTATTTACTTGGTATTATTTTCCTCCACTTTAGCTTATTTTTCAAATATTAGGATTTTGTCAAGTGTCTTCATTATTTTGTACTTCAATTAGAATATTTTGATGCTTTCAATGGAGATGTCTAAGATTCAAACATTCTCCTGCCACCTCCCCCTCTCTCAATGTTGTAACTATTAAATATATAAAAAGATTTTAATCTCTAGAAAATCAATGAAAGATATATATATGGTGAAGAAGAAGCAAGGTTTTTATTGATGAATTAATTAAAACAACTTGCTTCAAGTCTCATTTAATTCACATATGAAATTGGATACAATGTGACCATATTGAATCATTAAGAGAGAGAGAGAATAAATTATCTCATATAACTTTAAAATACTAGATTCAGCCATCCGACCTTCGGGAAATGGAAAAGTAGGAAACAAACTAAGGAATTTAACAGTATTTTTTATAATCGATTAAGCAAACAAACTAGGAAGTAAGCATACTAAAACCATGACGGTGGTGGAGATGGTGACTACGGTTGAGATAGTGATGATGGCAATGACAGTTGGGGCGGTAGCCTTCATTGTTGAGGAGGCCGTTCAAATCCTGGTCTCTTTGGCTCCCCATTGCCATTATAGCGAAAAAGGAGGCTCTACGAAATGCTAAGCAACATTAAAAATAGGTGGTGGGGGTTAACTAGTACTAGGGACTCTCTATGGGATACAATACAACCCTCAATTTATGATAAAAACCATGGGATATAAAATTTTCTCCAAGGATAGAACAAAAGCATCTTGGAGGAAGCTTAATTTCTAGAAAAACCACGAAAGATGAAACATCAAGGTAGTTGATGTCAGAAATATGGGTTTAAGGAACAGTTTCAGTGTATTATTCTAGATAGTCTACTAGATGATCAAAAAAATACAAAAATACAAAAAAAAAAAAAAATGTTTAACTAGGAATCTTAATCCTAATTATATATCCTAACTATATTGTATTATATAATCTTATAAAGCTATCCCTAATATACCTCATTCTTTTAGATTAATTGGATTGGTTTTTTTTTTTTTTTTTTTTTTGGTTTATTTACATTTGAAGGCTCCTTCCAATGGATAAGATATTTAGCATCACCACGATATATTAAATCTCTTATGGACTTAATTCCTTATGAGAAAGATATGATATATAACTATGACAAAATAAGAATTTCTCCCAATGCACCTCAAGTTCTATGCATTTCTTTTTTGTTTCTCCTGTTTCTTTTGTATTATTTTTAGTTTCTATTTTTTTTTTTTTGGGGTAGTATGACTTGCAGTTATTCACTCGGAATAGTGCTTGTTTTGAGTCTAATAACTTTCAATTTCCTTAATAAATTTGATTTTTTTTAAGGAGAATATAAATTTGTTTACTTTTGTGATGTGAACTTCAATTTTAATTTAAATAATTTTGTAATATAATTTATTTTTTAAGATGATTGAGAGTAAATTGATTAAGTGATTAACCAATAAAACTCAACTGAACCTTGTTTAGCACTCTTAAATAAGCATGAAGTTTTGTTTTTTTTAGAAACAAACACACACGCACACAAAGAAGATAAAATAAGATTCTAATACAATAGTACACCACAACATGGAAATATATGCCGAAGCTTTTATAGACAAGACAAAAAAGTCTTCTACACTTAAAATATCATAATGCCTAAGTGACTTTGATTCATGCAATAGCAAGCGCTTATAAGAGCAATGCTACACTAAAAATTAATTGATGTATTAGTCTGATGATAAAAACAATTATAATGTAGTAGATGCCATAAGTGAAAATCCTATTATAAAAATAAAAAATAAAAAATTTGAGCAATGGACCATAGTTCCCAATAACTTCTACGTTTCCATTAATCTCTGCTCAAGTCAAGTCGTCTCTGTATACAAACTTTAAAGGATTAGAAGATTCAGAACTTTTAATGACCGGTCCCATTATGAGATGCTATTATCATTTGATCATTTTTGTCCGATATTTTGGAAATGTAATATGCATGATTATTAAATATGATCAGACGCGTTTCCCATGTAACTAAAATGAGATAGTAGCAGTCCATGGATCAAAACCAACGTGAGCAAGTATGATATAAGTGACACCCATTTCTTACTACGAATTAATTATGAAACTTTGCTTGGGTATATATGATTCTAAATATATACACGTATATTGCATGTGATGAATGGTTTTGATTTGTGACTGTTGATAATATGGCAGCCTTAATCGTGGTAGTTAAACTAAAACATCAAGGTGGTTGGGCGCTAAAGCAATTAGTCTATGGATGAAGCTTCTCTCACAAAGAGAGAGAGAGAGAGAGAGAGAGCAAAAAGTTTGAACAGATGTTTATAAATTTTGGAGACCCCTGATTATCTTTTCTTCTGCTTCCTTTCTTAGATTGAGTATCCAATTTGTCAATTTTTTCATCTTGTTGTATTTAGAAGGGAAAATATTGTTACATATAAACTAATCCACACACTCTTACACACATGCCAGAAATGAACTGAAATCAATTTCAGTACATTTCTGGTGTATGTGTAAGAGTGTGTGGATTAATGTATGTGTAATAAACACTACTTGTAGTTAGAATTTATTTTGTGACACAAAATTATTTCCTGTACGTAGTCCTGTACATGCACCAAGGAGCAGACCTATGAAATAATTTTGGACCAAAATAACAACATATACCTAATAAAGCGTGCAACAAACTCCTGGCTCATGGAAATCTTTGTACAATTCATCACCAAACATTTTGCCTGTATTCTTTGCATGTTAGTAGGTTGTATTTCACATTCAAATTTCGATGAAGGAACAACGAGGAGATAGAGTTCCAATGGAAGAAGAGTTGCTTTTGTTGACTCTTCTTCCTTTGAATTCAACACTTACAACTTTAGCATAGCTTTCTTCCGTCCTTTACATTATACCTATTTAATGCAATGTATTTCTTTTGTCTCCTTTGTGTAGCATAGGTTAGTATTGATCAATTTAATACCCATTCCTTCAAAACACCTGGGTGTGAGACACCGCATTATATGGATTTGGTCCTAGATACAATTTAAGGAAAAAGTTATGTGGCTTTGATTCTAGTTACATTTTAAATATTGAAAATTACATAGATAAGTACTAATCTATGAACCATTGCTCTAATTCTAAAGGATAAGTTACAACATGTAAAGGGGTTAGTCACCCACCTTACCTGGTGAAACTGATCTTCTAGGTTATGTTTGCCGATATATTATTATGTCACATCTCCCATACAAACAATATGTTATGCATTAGATTGTAATCATTACTTGAGATAGATCAAAAGCAATTGAAATAAGAGAAACAAGTGATTGTGTGTACTTGGTGTTAATCCTAGATCTAACATGTGACTAGATCATGAAATTCAAAAGGTAATCATAGTGGTTGTGTGTGATTAGTGACAATCCTAGATCTAACATTTGACCATTTTATTGAATTTGAAGGATGAACATTGTGATTGTGTATGATTGGTGTTAACCACGAATCTATCTTTTGAGCATGATGAAGGGAATTGAAAACTAGCATGTTTTTTCATGGATTTAACAAAATCTAGAATCAAAACCTAGTGAGATGCATGAACATGTAAAAAATAACCAAGAACATACGAAGAATAGTCAAGAACATAGCAACAAACTAGCATGCTTTGATCCTAATTATCATCACACAACACAAACAAACAGGTTTCTAACACAAATCTAAACTAACCTATATACAAATCTAATAACAAAAAAAATGGGGTGGGGATTCCTCCAAAATCGTAAAGGGGTGGCATTGAAAAAAAGTCGTATTCCGAGACATAAGAAGACTGGATTCACGACAATATTTTTTTGTTTCCTCTATAACCCTAAGCTAATTACTATAGAATTCTAAAGAGAAGTACAAAAGTATTCACTCAATACCCTAAATCTCGAGAGGACTATGATATGACAAGCATTCTTTACTCTCTTTTTCTTTAGAACTCTAAGGGAGTGATGTGCTTTGGAAGGAGAATCTCTCCCCTTTTATAGTAAAGGGAGATTGAGAGTTGACATATGTGGGGATCAAGCAAAGCAAAAAATGAGTAGGAGCCAAGTAAATTTTGGTTATTCACAAAGCTTCCTATAACATACAATAGTGTTAACTTTAAAAATCACATCTCACTTGTTTTTTATTGACAACAATTCATTCTTGGGCCCACATTGAAACTCGCAAGGTCTACTTTTCAGTTAAAAATATATCATTTAAAAATTTGTAGTGGCTTAAGAGATATTAACAAAAGAGTGAGTAGAGATTATTTCTTGAGGATGAGTTTCAGCACAATTAACATTAATAAGCCCCAAATTAACTCCATTTTAGTATTAATAGGACTCAATTAACTCCATTTCAGCATTACTAAGCCCCAATTATTATTAAATCAACCCCTTTAAAAGAGTAATTTCACCATAAATTCAGGGATCATATTATTGCATGACGACCAGATTAATCTAGTATGCTCATTATTGCCATTAGTTTTAGTCCAAGCCAATAGGAAATTATGACATGACATTGGTTTTAAATTAAATCCACATGGAATCAATCAAAATCAATTGTGTGGATGCATCTTAGCCGTTAAAGTTTCATTTCATAATATCTTTTAATCTAATGGTTCGATTAAGGCCTGTGAATTTTTGTTTTGATCTTAAATACTTCAAGATTAGTTTTATGAGAAGCAATGGGAAATCTAACCGTCAAAATTATGACTTTATCCCTAAGGATTGAAATCATCTTCTTTAACCCTTGAATGAGGTTAAGTACGGGTTGTAAAATAGAGTGTTTATACTAGATATAAGCCAAAATGAAGAAAGGAACTCCAACCTTTATGCAGGTTAATAAGAATATATATGTTGGTCAAAGGACTCAAGAAACCAGCTCATCAACATAAAATCGCACATCCGTCCATTGGAACTATCCAACATCAAAGCATAACCTACAACATAATTATTATATTAATTAATTACTCTTTTTTTAACTAAAATACAAATTACTTCATTGACTCTTCCCATTAGTAAGTTTCATGCAATCAAAATCAGGTTTTATTTAATTTTAATGTTAAAGTACCCCAACAATCCATGATATTCAACGATCCTGAACAACTATATCAATTGATATAGTTGTTCAGGATTGTTGAATATATTTAATGAGCCTGGTTTTTGAAAACAGCCCAGTCAGCCGAGATGGACCTAAAAGATGTAGACAACATGTCCCGAGCTTAAGGATCAAAACTCATGAAGTTAAGACTTATTTACTAGTGACTACCAAAAATTCTTTGTTCTAAACATTTGTTCTTTAAGGAATTTATTTTAGAGTAGCCACTGATATTTTCACAACTCATCTCTTAATAAAAGTCTAAAAATTCTTCATGATTATATGGTACAGAATCGTCTAAATGGCCAATAAACTTGGTACGTGGAAAGCTTCCATGGACAAAATCAACAAGCTGAAATTCTTACGCTTTGGGATCTGTTCAGAGCATGTCTTTGACGGACCACAGTATTGTTCCCAAAAGTTGAACACTTGATAGGGTTAAACTTAAACCCCTTATTAAGGGAGAGAGAGAGAGAATTGTAATGAATTATCTTAACATAAAGTACTCGATTAATGAAACACAATAGTAGAATAATATTCAAGGAAATTCAAATTTCCATACTTTTTTTCTCTTTTTTAATCAACATGAATAGAATACAGGTAGTAGTAAACAAACATGGGAACTTAACTATATTCTTTATAATCAACAGGAGATATAAGTAGGCGTGTACTACAGTGATGGTGGTGGTGATATCGTTCCTGATGGTGGTGGCGGTGGTGTCACTGGTCGAGGAGGAGGACTTTTGAAGTGAGTAGGAATATTGATAGCAGGAGGTGGTGGTGCAGGAGCAGATTCCCGGTGAGACACTACCTTTAATTTATAATAAAAATCGTTGGATAACACAGAAGCAGCTTGAACGATGTTGGCCTGGTAACTAAACTGTGATAGTAGCAATCCATGGATCAAAACCAACGTGACCAAGTATGATACAACACCCATTTCTTACCTTCAATTGTGAAACAATTCTTGGGTATCTTCTTTTATATAAGGTTTGATTAGTGGGCTCCAACGTGACCAAGTAGTGTGTAGATATTACTAGACGAATAGTCATAATCGTGGTAGTTAAACTAAAGCAATTAGTCTATGGATGAAGCTTCCCAGAGAGAGAGAGAGAGAGACTTTGAACAGATCCTTATAATTAAATTTCGGAGACCTTGATTGTCTTTTCTTTTGCTTCTTTTATTAGGGGAAAAACTTTAAGGGACCGTGGCATTTCCATATTTCTAGTCAGAATACATTACTTAAGACGTTAGAATTTACTTCCTTCATGGCATGCGCACATCACATACCTACTACAAGGATATTATAATATAGCGAGAAACTCTTACACGTTTTGGAAATCTTTTTTCTAAGCAAATTAATTAACGGATGTAAACTAGTTTAGAAGAATATCTTGTCTTAATTATGTGTCCTGTGATGAAGGCCAACTAAACTCCATAATGTGAAAACAAATCTGTTATCCGACATCAAGTAATATTTAATTTATATTAATCTTTCTTTTTAATTAATGGAAATTTATGAAATCTAAACTTAATACCTATCTCATCATTAAAAATCCTTTGAAAAAAAAATTATACTGTATGTTTGGACTCCCTTCTCCTTTCCCTTATACTTTTAATCGTGACCATTTGAACCCCACATTTTCATTAATATGATAATCAAACCTCCCAGTCTCATTTCATTAAATTTTATCCAAAGAGAGAGAAATTTGACACCAATACGTAGTTATATATACAAAAAGGTAATGTTCTTAATTCCATTTCGTTTCAACAGGAAAATCTCATACTGGTATGTAACTTGGAATAGTAACACCCTTTGTTCCACCTCGAATAGAATTTCAGCCCATTTCAGTGTGTTTCGAGTGTTCCAACCTTCTAAGATGTGTCAGTTAATTGCAGCCAAAATAGAAGATTCAGCTAGTATTAGAATTTGACGTTAATATGAGAGAGAGAGAGAGAGAGAGAGAGAGAGAATTTGAGGTTGTGGGTCTGATTAGAAAGAGAGTGAGAGGGGGGAAATAAAAGTAAGAGCTACTGCCGGTACTCCCAATGACCAAAGAGAAAGTGAGCTTGAGCAGACTAGTCTTGGTCCTCTTGGAGGGATTTTTTTGGCATTTAGCATCTCAAGGCTTTGAAACTCGAGTTCAATATGGAACTCATGTTTCTAAAACTCGAGTTTTAGCCATTCTTCTACTTCTATAATACTCACGTCTCACGTGAAAACATTGTTCCACGTCTGTTGTGTGACAATATTGGAACTCAAGTCTAAAATGTTCAAGTTCTGTCACCAAATTTGAGTCTCTAAGACTCAAGATGCTAATTTATTCGAGTCTCTAAGACTCAAGATGTTAATTTACAAAATAGTTTCAAAAACTTGACAACTAATAAAATTGTTAGAAAAAAGCTAAATGCCAAAAATTCCCCTTTGGAAGGGTATGCTAAAAGAAGAGAGAGAAGAAGATAGATGAGATTGAGAGAAGGATGGATGGGAATCGTGGGATACTTCTTGGAATTATCCTATGTTAGAAATGCCGCACATCTATATTTAATTGCCCAAAACAAAACCAAATTATTTTTGCTTTTAATTAACTAATGTTAGTATTCTGATCAGTTTATTGGTTTAAAAATCACTTTATTAGAAAATTGATTGAAAGTTAAAACTCTACATTAAATTCATTAACTTATATAATTATTTAACTAAATAATAATAATAACTAATAAATAATAATTTTATTATAAATAAATAAATTAGTATCAAAATATTACGTTCTAATAGACAAACCAAAATGAATGCCAAAACGGTATTCATAACTTAGCAAAGAAGCACTGATATATATATATATATATATATATATATTTTTTTTTTTTTCTTTTCTGAAAATAGTGTTGCCTTTTTTGGTTGGAGAGAGAGAAGATGATTTCTTGATGAATTTTTGCCTTTTTGTGAAGTCTCCCCCTCTCAAATGTAAAGAAATAAAATGATGAGCCATATGGATTGAAACATTGCTTCTTCGTCGTTTGTTTTTTTTCTTTTTTCTTTTTTAATTTTTTATTTTAAAAGAGCTCTCGCATAGAATTTAACATGGTGAAATGGTAAATGGACACCACACAAGTGTGTATTTGTCACAGTCTCACACGTATAAAACTAAGTGTGCGTTTGGCTCCAAATTAAAAAGTCAACTTATTTTATTATTCAATTTAATTTTGCTATTATTTATAGGCCCCACTACACTTTTTGGTACTATTCATAAGTCCCACTGTACTATTTCAGCTAACTTTTACATTTATCTACATTACTTTCAGCAAAAAGTTTTCAATTTCAGCAAAATAAGCGAATTCCAAATAGACCCTAATTGGCCTTTTTTTTTCTTTTTTTGGATTTTCCCCAAATCCTTTTTATAATCGCCAAAGTCCAAATTCTATTAAAATATAAAAAGAAAAAAAGAAAAACCTATAAAATGATGACCTTTTAATATCTTTCCAACTATCAGGATTTCATTCTCTAGAAGATTAATGACAGGTAATTATGGTGAAGGTAAAAGTAAGTTTTTTTTATTGATAAATTGATTCAAAGAAAGTCTTGAGTTAAACTATATATGAACTTGGTTGTTATGCATATGGGAGCTTAATTTATTGAATCAATATATATATGAAACCATGCCCCCTGAGAGAGAGAGAGAGAGAGAGAGCTTTTTGTATTAGATTCATGATATGGAGAGTACGCAAAGAAAGTAGCTAGGGATTTTAGCCATGATTCATGATATGGAGAGTACGCAAAGAAAGTAGCTAGGGATTTTAGCCATATCCCTTATAATCAAGTAAAGGTAGTAGGCACACAACAATCATGTTGATCGAGACCATGATGAATCTGATGATGACATGGTTGTTGAGACCGTGTTGGTGTTGATGATGACAGTATTCGTTGTGTTGATGAGGAATTTTGAAATAACTCTCAACAACATTGGAACTAACCGTTGGAGGATAGAGCTGGTGGTGGTGGTGGTGGTGACTTTGGTTTACGATGTGGTGGTAGAAAAGGATTTTTACCTTGATTGCCTCGAGGTGGTGGGGGTGGAGAAGCACTAACCTTATGGGATACGACCTTAAGTTTATGATAAAAATCATGAGAGGCATCGCCCATGTAACTAAAATGAGATAGTAGTAGTCCATGATCAAAACCAAAGTGAGCAAACATGATAGGACTCTCATTTTTTACTGCCTATATTGTGTAACGGGGTTTGGGTAATGCTTTTATACTTGTAGATGCTAGATGGATGGTCTTTGAGACACTTCATAAGCTGAAACGTGTAGGTTGGGTTCTAAATCAATTAGTCCATGGATGAAGCTTCCTAGATAGACAAAGAGAGAGAGAGAGAGAGAAACATGTACGTTGGATGAAGCTTCCCAGAGAGAGAGAGAGAGAGAGAGGAAATATGCAGGTGATTGATTTTAGAAACATGGATTTAACTATTTAAGTCAAAATGGCGGCTATAGAATTTTTTTTTTTTGGGTACTTTACTACTTAATATGAAGAAAGGAACTTCATCCTTTATGCAGCTCAATGAGAATACGGCCGGTGGTCAAAAACTAAAGAAACCCGCTCATCAAAATAAACAAGCACAACCGCCCATTGGAACTAGCCAACACTCAACAGCATCATCAAAGCATAACCTACAACAAATTTATTACATCAATATCTTTCTTTTTATTTTAACTAACATACAAAATTACTTCATTGACACTCCTCCCGTTAGTAAGTTTCATGCAATCAAAATCAAGTTTTATTTATTTTTAATGTTAAAGTATCCAGTGGCGGCGCCACGTTGAAATTTTTTTTTTTTTTTAATATAATAATTAATTTTTTTTATTTGTTTACCCTTAAAAAAAATATTAAGAACACCCTCAACCAAAAATTAGGAACACCCAAAAATTAAAAAATTAAAATTATTTGTTCTACTTTCAAGCCAAAAAAAAAAAAAAAAAAAAAAGCCCAAAAAAATTTTTTGAACTAAAATTTGAAAAAAAAAAAAATTTGACAGAGCAAGCCCACAGGAAAAAAAAAGCCCAACATCAATCCTAAACAGCAGATTACAAACCCAATCTAACGGAAAAAAACAAGGTAGCAAACCCACGGATTCTAAAAAAAATAATAATAAAAAACCAAAAACGCGATTAGAAGTTGTCAAAACAAATAAAAAACCTCAAATGTCTAAAATTTTTACCTCTCTTTTTCTCATTCTTGCTTTGCTTTTTTCTCTCAACTCATGCTCTCGGCCTCTTTCATTCTTTCTCTCCACTCCCACTGTCAGGGCCGGCCCTAGACCAAGCTTCCTCCGATCTCATCTTTTTTTTTTTTTTTTCCGCTGCTGCTGAGTGCTGCGTTTGGGTTTTGATTCTGCAGAAGCAGAACTGAAGAATGGCTGGTTTTGAGTTTTGAGTCTTTTGAGTTTTGAGGTACTGCCTTTCTTTAGACTCTTCTAGTCTTCTTTAGATTTGTTAAAGATAAGTTTTCTCTGGGCAGTGGACTGGACGTTTCACCACGTCTGGGCCTTTTTCTTTTTCTTTTTTGTTTGGTTGTTAAGCCTGCGTTTTTTTTTGTTTTGCTAAGCCCGCTTTTTTTTTTTTTTTGGGTGCCATCTTGGCAGGCATCCTCTTGGCTGGGCTACGGCCCTGGGCTTGTACAGTATTATGTTTATTTATTTATTTTTAATCTTGTGTTTTTATATATATATATTTTAGTTATTGGGAATATAATGAATAAATCTTTATTTATGCAGGTTGAGATTGCTAAAAATTTGTTATTTTTCGGTGAAACTACAATAATACTTTTTATATAAATCAGGTTTTATTTCTCATTTGCTCTACGCTTGAAAGTTATTTTTTATTTTAGTCATTGTAAATATATTGTTTGATTAGAAATGTCTACTAGAAAATATGCATCTAGATATGAAAAAATTAAAAAAAGAAAAAAAGAAGAAAAACTAATTGAGTCTAAAAAAAGATCAATGGATAAATTTGTTATTAGTAATAAACAAAATATAACACAAAATTTAGATGAAAATATCACAAATGAGCAAGAAATTCACCAAAAATGGATTTTAAATGAAATATATTATAATATAAAAATATTAAATAAATATTAATTTAATTAATACATAAGTATAAACAATAATTTAATTAACCAATAAGTAATTGGGGGAAGCAACTAATAAACAATAATTAATAATTTAATTAACCAATACATTATAAAAGACAAACAAATTAAATTATGTTAGGCTAAAAAACAATTAATAATTTTATAATTAATGAAACAATAATATAACAAATTATAGTTTATAAAGAACAAACAAATTAATGAACAACTAAACAACAATAATTAATAATTTTAATAATATTTCAAATGAACTTATTGTTTATTATTTATTCTTTTGCTAGAATTATAGACAAATATTTGATAAGAAAACCACATAGAAGACAATTGTAAACTTTATGTCTTTGCATGTTTTTTAATTGTTGTTGTTGTCAATATACAAAATTTTCTTTTTATTAAATCGTGTAATTTATGCTTGTTGAGGAATACCCTGAAAAAAATTTCTGGAGCCGCCACTGAAAGTATCCCAACAATCTATGATATTTAACAATCCCGAACAACAAAATCATCAACCCTGGATCATGAAACAGCAACTCCAACATCATGGTCAGATTATTTAAATTTACTATTCAATAGTTGAATATGTTTAATGAGCTAGCCTGGTGTTTGAAAACGGCCCCTTCGGCCGGGATGGACCTAAAACAACATGTCCCGAGCTTGAGGATCAGAACTCATGAAGATATAAGACTTATTAGTGGTGACTAAAAAAATTCTTTGTTCTAAACAATTGTTCTTTAAGGAATTTTCTTTTTTCCTTTTTAATCGACATCAATAGACCATGGTAACTTAACTGTATTCTTTATAAGCATTCACTACAGTCATGACACTAGTGATGGTGGCGGTGATAGCAGGCCCTGGTCATGGTGGTGGTGACATATCGTTCCTGATAGTGGTGGCGGTGATGGCAGCGCGGAGTCACTGGTCGAGGAGGAGGACTTTTGAAATGAGTAAGAATATTGATAGCAGGAGGTGGTGGTGCAGCAACAGATTTCCGGTGAGACACTACCTTCAACTTATAATAAAAATCGTTGGATAACACAGAAGCAGCTGACTGCGATAGTAGCAGTCCATGTATCAAAAAACAACGTGACCAAGTATGATGTGACAGTGCAATTGTGAAACAATTCTTGCGTATCTTCTTTTTATATATTTATATATATATATATATAGTTAATCATTTTAACAATTTTATTCAATAAAATTACCATTTGTCTCTCTTAACAATATAATTGATCATTTTAAGAGTGATGCTATAATTACAAACTTATTTACAACATTTTTATAAACTATTGAGGTAGCAAATTCTAACTTATTTGCATCTAGACTCATCACTTACATCAATTTTTTATTTATTAATAACTACACATCACATTAGCAATTCGTAAAAAAAGTTTGTAACTCTAACATTTTCTAAGTTACTGTTTACTAACCAAAACTAACCCGGTTTTGGTTTATGGTTTTTTTTTTTTTTTTAATTTCATAATAAAAAAAAATGAAAAACTGTTATTACAAAAAAAAAAAAAAAAAAAAAAAAAATTGATAAAAATAAATAAATAAAAGGAACGACGTCGTTCCCTAACAGCTGAAAACAATACACAAAACCCAACCCACCCCAACGATACCCTGCCTCACCGATTTCTGAGAAGGGAAAGTTTCACTGAGGAGCAAATTGTGAAGAGTACTGGTTGGGAAGTCAAAGCGAGGCTGGAAAAGGTTGCCCTGACAGGAAACACTACCCTCTACAAAGATTTGTGTACTAATTGGGGGTTCTTGAGGGTTGAGAATAAAAACAATTCTATAATTAGTTTTGATTTCAACTTTGTTTCAGCTCAATGTTGTATTCTTGTATCTAGACCAAGGTTGTAGCAGCTGGTTTAAATTGTTAGATTGGTTTGCTCAGTTGAAAAACTAAAGTTTCGGTTGTAGCTGTTGGTTCAAGTTGTTAGTTGGTGTTTCTATCCCCAAAAAAAAAAAGTTTTAGTTGTTGTGGCTCTGTTTTCACTAATACAGCTTTTTGAGTCCGGTCGATATAACAGTTTTGAAACTCGGAAATAGGAAATACAGAAAGAAATAGATTGTTCAGACAATAAACAAGCGCAATTAATAATTCTACTTGCACGTATTGAATTCTCTATCATGATACAAGCATCAAGCATGCTTGGGATTAAAAATCAACAAAACCGCAGAGTTTTCGCATTACTAATCCCTCGCCATTCTCTTCATGGAAATCTCCTTCGCATTATGCAGTTCATCAATATATTCATCAGTTTCACTCAATTCATCCAAATCGGACTCAAAACTCCTCATTGGACTCCTCGTCGTCATCAATATCTTTTGAAGACTCATGTGTCTTCCCAACGATCTCTTCCATCAACTCCTTGTCAACCTCCTCATACTTGCCTACCAATTTCGTTTTCAAAATCACTTCAAAAATCGATGGTATTGCCTCTGCATTGCCCCTGTCCAGATCTCTCCCTCTCCTTATCCCGATCTCTCACTCTCTCTTTCCCCCTCTTTCTTTCTCCCTTAGCTAAGTCCCTCAGCCCCTTAATTGTTTTCTCAGAAATCGGTGAGGCAGGTTATCGGTGGGTTGGGGTGGGGTTGGGTTTTGTTTTTAATTGTTGGGGAACGATGTCATTCCCTTTTTTTTTTTTTTTTTTTTTAATAACAGTTTTTCATTTTTTTTAATTACGAATTTTTTTAAAAGAAAGAGCCCAAAATGGTGTCGTTTTGGGCTGTAAATGGCAACAGAAGGGTAACGGAGGACTGAATTGACAAAATTTGAAACTTAGAGAACTGAAATGACAAAACTGAAATTTAGAGAACTGAAATGACAAAAGTTGAAACTTAATGGGTTAGTTTTGGATTTTAGCCTTAAAAAAATGTAAGGAAAGTCTAAAGTGGTGATTGGTTTGTTTAGAGGGAAGTGAAAAATTAAGGTAGAAAAGGGCAATGGGCCATCAGCCATATGGGTCATGTCATTATTAAGGTATGTATAATGAGTTTATTTGGAGAAAATGAGCTTTTGCCCCTATTTAGCCAAAAAAAAAAAAAAAAAAAACAGCAATATGTCCCTGTTTCCAAACTAATTAGGTCCATGTCCCTGTTTTAGTACTCAATAATCCAATAGTCGGGTTATATAAAGAACTCGATTATGCCGAAGTCGAGTTTCTTTGAATTTGTTTCCACACTGGATTGCCACCGTGGCCTTTTCCGCAATAAAATATTCCAGCTAGACTGTTCAAAACTCGGCAATAAGAAAATCAAGTTATATGCAGAATAAAATGAAATTTTGAATGTAATGTCTCCAAAACACTTTGTCTCCCTCAGTCCGATCAGTAGCCACCTCTGTCTCCCTCAATCCGTTCTGTCTCCCTTAGTCCGTTTAGTACACCCTTTGCAAGTTCAATCCATCTTCAAGTTGTCTTCTTTCTACCTGTAGGCCGAAACTCAACCCAAACCCTAACCTAACTGTGACCTGCAACTCTCACCATAACACTCACCTGCAACTCTGACCATCAAGCTTAGAAATCAAAGTTAAAGGATTAGAAACGCATTAAGGTAATTTCTAAATTCTGAGTTCAATTTTTTTTTGCCTTTGCATTTAATCTGAGTTAAGTTTGGCTTGTGCATTTAATCTGACTTAAGTTTGGGTTGTGCATGTACTCTGATTTGAGTTTGGATTCTTGAGGCTAAAGAGTTCTTAATTTTTCTCTATTAGATTTTGCTTAATTTGCATTGATTTGGGTTTGCCTGAAATTCCTAATTTCCAATAATTGCCTGAAAACATCTTAGGCAGCTGTTAGACAAAAGCTATAGCTACGTTGAAATTGAGTTTTAATGTAAAGGTAAAATAAAAAAGGTAAAATTTTAGTTTCTTACTTTCTCTTGACCTTTTCTACCAACCGTAAGAAAATGATCTTGGTCATGAGATACTACTAACTAATAAGCATTATATGTAAACGTTTAATACATGAGGTGACAGTCCCTTGACTTCTCACTCAAGGGAATTGCAATGAAATTTGATATCCGTTTGGCATTGCTGCAGTCTGGAATTCAAAAATTTATGGAGACAAGGTTGTGATGTTGTTGTAAGCTTATTGGCAGCCACAGAATTTATGAAGAAATTTGGTATTGTGTGGAAAATTTTCAAGAATGAATATTTAGTAAAAGATAAAAGCAATGGTTTCTAAGTATCAATTTTCATTTCAAACTGTTAATTATATAGCAAGGATTTGGTGGATGGCTTTTGTTAACAATGTTTTTATGGTTCATAAAGAAAATCTTTTTTTGTTGAATAGTTCATAATGCCCATATTTCCTGTGTCATTTGTTTTTTATATGATTTATAAACACTTTAAACAAATTTCTGATCATAGTACTGTAGAAGAACCCGTGTTGTTCATTGGAAATATCGAAAGATTTCATATTTAATCCAAGATAGTAGGTGGTGAATTCAGAAATGTATGGATAGAAAGTCATTATGAGTTTTGGAGACGTGGGTGTGAATTTTCAATCAGGCGTACCTTGTGCCATTTTCTGATGACAATATATAAACTTTTAGTAATTCAGAATTTTTGTGTTGGAAAAATATATTTTGTCATGGTGAAAAGGTGTGATTTTTGTTTTTTTGAGTATTGTGCTTAGAATTTAAGAAGAAAAGGAAAAAAAGGAGGGGGTGAATTGCACCGGGTGTAATACCTCCAAATCCATGCACAATCACAACACCATACAGAGAGGAGCCAGTAGAATCTCACCTGCTGTCTGCTCTCTACTCCTATCCCTTCCATCCTTGTTCACCTCATAGAGTCACTGATTCCTTGTCCTCTCTCTAGTAGAAATAGTGAGTCTTACTGCGCTGACCCAAACGAACTGTTTTGGCTCAACAAAATCTCATACAACAAAAATTACAATTCACAGGTTCCTTCACTCTCTATTATAGGTAATAGATTCATAATCTTTACATTTTGGTGGACAAAGCAGATAAATAAGAAAATAAACATATCATGCATACTTTAGATTTCACTATAAAAGATAGGGTATCCACCTTTCATCCCTAATGCACAAACTTTGTGAATTAGTGGTAGGGACCACTAAATTAGGTCTTCCTACATCCAATGCAGCTTGTTTGATAGCTCTAAATAAGCACTGAGAACATTTCCAAAGAAAGCTTCTTATACAAATGACCAATCAATATTTACTCTTAAGAGCAACTACAAGGAACAACAAAATAAACCTTTCCAATGACAGAGATTACCCATTCATGAGCTTACCTTCAATAGTTATCCAAGCGTGATAGCATATAAAGATAAAAGAGAACGCAAAAATCAACCCAGTGGTGTACATGTAATACCAATAGTGCAAACATCTGCCCAAAATAAACCAATAAGCATCTGTTTTTCAAGCTTTCTGTTATGTTCAAAAGTTCAATTCACATTCTCTCTTAATTTTTCTACGGGAGCCTCATCTCAGACCACGGTCTATAGTACATATAAGAGAGAAAAGTAACTAATCACATAGACATATGTTAGGATAAGTGCCCTTAAATCCTATTGTAAGATGCTATGTATAATATTAAGTATGACATTATATATGACTTAATATTGTGTTTAATAAAGTTGTTTTATTATTATCTGAAATAATGGTAACATGAATATTCGGACATTATCAAATAGTCCATGAGATGCATAGTATATGATTTATGTGATTTAGTCACAGAAGATATAAGTCACAAGTTCTTTGTAAACTCAGAATTGTAGTTCGTAGTCGATGATGAAATTGGGCATTTCATCTGCAAAGATAATAACATATCAATTACGATGATTTGTCTTGATCATGGAAGTGGAGACTTCTAGTTGATATGTTTTAAGAGTTAAGACATATTGAACTGGACTGCTGTGAGATTTATTATTCTCCTAACGCCTGTCAATTGAATAATAAATCTCACGACTTATATTTACATGAACTCTTAATCCTGAGAGAATAATGGACATGATCATGAGGTGTAGGTTGCTTTGATATATTAGGAGTGAGATATAAAGTAACGGTCAAAACCTTAGTATGTTGGGCAGCCACATTTAGTGTTGATGGAACATATATTCTCAAGATGGAATTCATAATCTCTTAACGGAGATACAAAATATTCCCTTGAGATAAGTTTAATGGGTTTGTTATTCAGAGAGTTAGGCCTAACCACTTTAGTAAGACTAAAGTATATATTTATGAAATTGGATTTCATAAATATATGGTGAATAACTTAAAAGGATTAAACTGGGTACTCAAAGATTAAGATGTAGTAATTTACAAAGTGGCAGTCTACATTCATGACTTTATATTACTACGAATATTTTATGAAGGGGTTGCATGTACAATAAAGTCTTGGGATATAATTTATAGATAAAGCCTAAAGTGCAACTATATTTATATAGTGGTATTAAATATAGTTAATGGTAACTTTGGATTTATTAAGAGTTGACAAAAAAGCCCAAGGCCCATTGGAGCTAGTGTCTTATTGGTCTCTTTTGGTCTCACTCCAAGCCACATACTAGAGCCCAATTGAAAAGGCCCAAAAGGCTAGCCCAATTAGATAATCAGTTATAAGGAGAGAAACATACAGATTTGTTGGTAGAAAACTTTTTACATGAAATGATGTATGTGAGTGTTGGACACTCTTTAATTATCTCTTGAACAAATTCATATAACTGATTGAGAAACCACACATCTTGGGCGTTAGTGGAATTGGAGTGAAGATTAAAAGTATTCCCAAGTGCTTCTGATCTTCGATTTTGAAATTCACCACACCAAGGTACACTCTCTTGTTCTTGTATTCTGAAATTTACATAGTGCTTGTTATCAATTGCGAATGAAGTAGATCCATTATTTTTCCGTTACGCACATACATATTTCCTTCAAATGGTATCAGAGCGGTCTTTAATTTCCAATCTGTTTAACATGTTTTGTGAGTTTTAGAATTAGAGATGATAGTTTCATATTGTTAGAAGATTATGTTTTAATTTTCTGCATGTTGTTGAAACTATGATTTGATGAAAACTGAAATTGATGTTATGATGTTGTTTAAATTTAAATTTAAGTACATTAAATTGAATCTTAAGGCTATAGCATCAATAGAATTCAGTTTTGACATCAATCTCTGTCTGGAATGTTCATATGTTAGTTGTTTGTTCAAGAAAAACCGTAGAAAACTGCCTTGGAAAATTTCTGGAAATTCAAGTTTCACGATTTTCGATCGATCGAAAATCACTTTCGATCGATCGAATGAGACAGTGATCAGACTTTCTTAAATAGATTGATTTTCGATTGCTAGTCGATCGATCAAATTTGTTTTTCGATCGATCGAGAGGCAATTTTGATCAATCCAACAAGTCAGATGGTCAAGTTTGAATTTCTTAATTTTTTCGATCAATTGAGGGGCATATTCGATCAATCGAAAGAAAGAAAATTAGAATTTTTTCTAAGTGTTTTCACATGTAAAAGGAGTAAAACTATGTGTAATTAGATTATGCATGTTTACTAATTAAAAACCTTTCCTTTAAAATATCTAGTGGGAGAGAGATACAAGGGTTGCATCTCACGGTCTCCATTGTTGGTTCATAGTAGTGTGGAATATATACTTTGTCTTTGCCTCGAGCTTAGCATTCCATGCGGAGAGTATTTATTTTATGGTCCTACAAGATTGAATTTCTTGGTCTATAGTGGTTTGATCAAACACCTTGTCTTAGCCTCGAGCTTTGCATTCCATGCGGAGGGTGTTTTGTATCATGGTACTACAAAATAAGCCTGTTAAGGGAATGAAATGTGGCTACACATGATTCTAGACAATGGTATACACTAGACTAAATATTATAGTATCCTCTATGCTGAGTTCTTACTATAATTATTTAGAGGCCAAATGTATAACGGCATATTTTTAGTGTTTGATAAGAGTTATCATGATAGCACTAATAATGAGAATAGTTCTCAATCAATCATAGTATTTTATATTCACTCTATGCTGAGGGATATTGAATATGGGATTGGGTTGTCGTTGCATATATTATATTATGGTTTTGTTAAGGTTCCATACTATATGTTTATATGCTAAATTAATAGTGTCCAGTTTACTTATTATATTCATGTTTATTGTTTTCAGATTTGAACATGGCATCATTTAGCCCACTTGTTACTATTCTTAATCAAAAAAAACTGACTGGATCCAACTATGTTGACTGGAAAAGAAATTTGGACATTGTTCTTACTGCTGAAGAGCACAAATATGTGCTTACTAAACCATAACCTAGCTTTCCTTCATTAGATGCTCCTCTTGAGGAAAAACAACGATATGATTGTTGGCAGAAATCTAATGAAATGGCCAAGTGCTACATCCTAGCATCTATCTCAAATGTTCTACAGCATCAAATGCAAGATGTAGAACTAGCTTCAGACATTATGTTAATTCTGAAGGAGATGTTTGGTGAGCAAGGCCGTTCTGCAAGGCAAGAGACCATGAGGCAAATTTATAATACCAAAATGGCTGAAGGTAGTTCAGTGAGAGAGCATTGTCTTACAATGATCTCTAATCTGAATACATTGGAAGTTTTAGGTGCCGCTATTGATGGAGAATCCCAAGTGGATATGATACTCCAGTCACTACCAGAATCATTCAAGGAATTCAAACTTAACTATAATATGAACAAAAAGATTTATACTTTGTCTGAATTAACGAATGAGTTGGTAGCGGTGGAAAGCATCCTTGGTACTTCTAATGTTGAAGCCAATATTGGTGAAACTTCTACTTCTCAACCTAAGTCGAAAGGCAAAGGTAAGAAGAAGAAGAATAAGGACTTCACCAAGCAAGAGGGTAAACAAATTGCCTTAGGGGTTGCTGACAAAGGAAATAAGCTCAAAGGAAAATGTTTCCATTGTGATGAGAAAGGACATTGGAAGAGGAATTGTCCAAAATTCAAGGCTGCCAATAAAAGTATGAAAAGTACATTCCTTCTAGAAATATGTTTGGTACAGAATCCCACGGATTCCTGGTGTGTGGATTCAGGTTGTACTAATCATATCTGCAATTCTTTGCAGGGGTTTCAAGAGACCAGAAAGTTTAAAGAAGGGGAGTTGCTTCTTACTTTGGCTGATGGGAGCAGGATTCCGGTTGTAGCTATTGGTGTTTATAATCTATATTTTGAATCTAGGGTTTTAATATTGGAAGACTATTTGTATGTACCTAATGTTCGTAGGAATTTAATTTATGCTACTTACTTAAGTAAAAATGGATATTGTGTTATCCTAAAAGACAATGTTGTAATAAAGAAGGATAAAGTGTTTATCTGTTCTGGCAATATTGTAGATGGTCTTTATATTTTAACTCCTGATAAGTATGAATTATATAATTCTGAATTAGATAATAACTCTCATGTAAAATATTAAAGAGAAAGTTTCCTTTTACTAGTGATGCATATCTTTGGCACTTGCGTTTAGGTTATATTAATTCAAACAAAATTCAAAGACTGATCAAAGATGGACTCCTAGAGCCCATGGACTTTGATGAATTTCCAGTTTGTGAATCTTGTTTGGAAGGTAAAATGACAAAACGACCTTTTAATATAAAAGGTAGGAGAGCACAAGATTTGCTAGAACTAGTGCATTCAGATGTATGTGGTCCTATGTCAATCCAGGCAAGAGGTGGCTATGAGTATTTCATTACTTTCACTGATGATTACTCTAGATTTGGTTATGTGTACCTAATGAGACGGAAGTCCAAAGCCTTTGAAAAGTTCAAAGAGTTTAGGGCTGAAGTTAAGAAGCAATTAGGTAAACACATAAAAGCCATTCGATCTGATCGAGGTGGCGAATACCTTCTTGGGGATTTCAAGGATTACTTAACTGAAAATGGGATTGTATCCCAATTGACTGCACCTGGAACTCCACAACAAAATGGTGTAGCGGAAAGAACGAATAGGACTCTTTTAGATATGGTTAGGTCCATGATGAGTTATTCAACTCTACCAATTTCCTTTTGGGGATATGCCTTGAGTACTGCAATGTATCTTCTGAATTTAGTACCTTCAAAGTCTGTTCCTAAAACACCTGTTGAGTTGTGGAATGGGCGTAAGCCTAGTATGAGACATCTCCATATTTGGGGTTGTCCAGCACATGTGTTAAAAGGAGAGTCTGACAAGTTACAGCCTAAAACAGAAGTGGTTTTATTTGTAGGGTATCCAAAAGGAATTGTTGGAAGTTTATTCTATAGTCATAAAGATAATAAAGTGTTTGTTAGCACAAATGCCAAATTCTTGGAAAATGACTATATGAATGATTATACTCCTAGAAGTAGAGTTGTGTTGGCTGAAATAAATGAACCTGTAAATGAACAACCAATGGATGAAACTAGGGATGATGTGGCTGTATTAGATACACCACAAAATACTACTCATGAAACGTCTAGTACACAGGTGCCTCGTCGTAGTGGGAGAATTGTTCTGCCTCCTATAAGATTCATAGGTTTGGGAGAAACTTATGAAGCTATCTCAAAAGAGGCTGAATCGGATCCTTACACTTATGATAAAGCAATGAATGATATAGATGCACATCATTGGGTCCAAGTTATGAAATCTGAATTAGATTCCATGTATTACAATCAAGTTTGGGATCTTGTAGAGGCGCCTAACGGCATTAAACCTGTTAGTTGCAAATGGGTTTACAAGAGGAAGAGAGGGATAGATGGAAAGGTTGAAACCTTTAAAGTAAGGCTAGTGGCGAAAGAGTATACTCAAAAAGAAGGTATTGATTATAAGGAAACCTTTTCACCAGTAGCAATGCTTAAATCTATCAGAATTCTCTTATCCATTGCTGCTCATTATGATTATGAGATTTGGCAAATGGATGTCAAGACTGCATTTCTCAATGGCAATCTTGAAGAGAAAATCTATATGATGCAACCAGAAGGTTTCATAGCAAAGAACCAAGAGCATATGGTATGCAAATTGAAAATGTCCATTTATGGACTTAAGCAAGCATCTAGGTCATGGAACATCAGATTTGATCAAGCAATCAAGTCATTTGGTTTTGAACAAAATCTTGATGAACCATGTGTGTACAAAAGACATCAAGACAAAGTAGTAATGTTCCTAGTGCTTTATGTTGATGACTTTCTACTCATTGGAAATGATGTAGGAGTAATGTCATCAGTAAAGGTTTGGTTGTCAAGCCAATTTGATATGAAGGACTTGGGTGAGGCTAAATTTATTCTAGGGATCAAGCTTTGGCGAGATTGCAAGAATAAGATGTTAGGCTTATCACAAGCTAGATATATAGATAAGGTTCTAGAACGGTTTAGCATACAAAACTCCAAGAAATGGTTACTTCCTTTCAGACATGGAGTTCCTCTGTCTGATGACCAAAGGCCTAAAACTCAAGAGGAAGTAGATATAATGAGACAAGTTCCTTATACTTCAGCAGTAGGAAGTCACATGTATGCCATGCTTTGTACTAGACCAGATATTTGTTATTCATTTGGCATGGTCAGCCGATATCAATCAAATCCAGGACCAAAACATTGGCAAGCTGTAAAGCATATTCTCAAGTATTTACGGAGAACGAGAGATTATATGCTTGTTTACCGTTGTGAGGATTTAATACCTGTTGGCTATACAGATTCAGACTTTTAATCGGATCTAGATTTCAGAAAGTCCACATCAGGATGTGTATTCACCTTGGGAGGTGGAGCCATAACATGGAGGAGTGTCAAGCAATCTTGTATTGCGGACTCCGCCATGGAAGCAAAATATGTTGCTGCTTGTGAAGTAGCAAAAGAAGCTGTATGACTCAAGAAATTCCTTTTTGACCTTGGTGTAGTAAAAATGGAGCAAGCTCCCATTACTTTGTTTTGCGACAATAGTGGAGCAGTTACACAATCAAAAGATCCAAGGAATCACAAGAAAGGAAAGCACATTGAGAGGAAGTACCATATCATTTGAGATATCATTGCTCGTGGAGATGTGGTAGTAGCAAAGATTGAAAGTGCAAATAATCTAGCAGATCCGTTTACCAAAACTTTGCCTCAAAAGACTTTCGAGTCACATTTAGAGGGAATGAGAGTTAGATTAGTGCACAATAATCTTTAGGGCAAGTGGGAGATTGTTAGGATAAGTGCCCTTAAATCCTATTGTATGATACTATGTATAATATTAAGTATGACATTATGTATGACTTAATATTGTGTTTAATAAAGTTGTTTTATTATTATATGAAATAATGGTAACATAAATATTCGGACATTATCAAATAGTCCATGAGATGCATAGTATGTGATTTATGTGATTTAGTCACAGAATATATAAGTCACAAGTTCTTTATAAACTCAGAATTGTAGTTCATAGTCGGTGATGAAATTGGGTGTTTCATCTGCGAAGACTATAACATATCAATTACGATGATTTGTCTTGATCATGGAAGTGGAGACTTCTAGTTGATATGTTTTAAGAGTTAAGACATATTGAACTGGACTGTTGTGAGATTTATTATTCTCCTAACGACTGTCAATTGAATAATAAATCTCACGACTTATATTTACATGAACTCTTAATCCTGAGAGAATAATGGACCTGATCATAAGGTGTAGGTTGCTTTGATATATCAGGAGTGAGATCTAAAGTAACGGTCAAAACCTCAGTATGTTGGGCAGCCACATTTAGTGTTGATGGAACATATATTCTCAAGATGGAATTCATAGTCTCTTAACGGAGATACAAAATATTCCCTTGAGATAAGTCTATTGAGTTTGTTATTCAGAGAGTTAGGCCTAACCACTTTAGTAAGACTAAAGTATATATTTATGAAATTGGATTTCATAAATATATGGTGAATAACTTAAAAGGATTAAACCGGGTACTCAAAGATTAAGATGTAGTAATTTATAAAGTGGCAGTCTACATTCATGACTTTGTATTACTACGAATATTTTATGAAGGGGTTGCATGTACAATAAAGTCTTAGGATATAATTTATAGATAAGGCCTAGAGTGCAACTATATTTATATAGTGGTATTAAATATAGTTAATGGTTACTTTGGACTTGTCAAGAGTTGACAGAAAAGCCCAAGGCCCATTGGAGCTAGTGTCTTATTGGTCCCTTTTGGTCCCACTCCAAGCCACATACTAGAGCCCAATTGGAAAGGCCTAAAAGGCTAGCCCAATTAGATAATCAGTTATAAGGAGAGAAACATACAGATTTTTTGGTAGAGAACTTTTTACATGAAATGATGTATGTGAGTGTTGGACACTCTTTAATTCTTTCTTGAACAAATTCATATAACTGATTGAGAGACCACACATCTTGGGCGTTAGTGGAATTGGAGTGAAGATTAAAAGTATTCCCAAGTGCTTCTGATCTTCGGTTTTGAAATTCACCACACCAAGGTACACTCTCTTGTTCTTGTATTCTGAAATTTACATAGTGCATGTTATCAATTGCGAATTAAGTAGATCCGTTATTTTTCCGCTGCGCACATACATATTTCCTTCAACATAAAACACAAAGGCACAACTAGCTACTCACCTTGGCATTGTACCTCATTCAAACAGCTTGGTCTCTATGGTATAATACGTGCATACCTTGTGGAACATAAAAAATACTACTCCAAACACATAGCACTGAAGTGATAAGAGGAAATGATGTAAAGGAAATAAAACATCATATTTTTCAACTAAACATGATTATATTTGAATAAAACAATTAGTTAACTCACAGAAGATTGGGGGCAGGCATTGTTTTCAACACTGAGCAGAGTAATACAATACAAAACTCCATCACATCCCTCAATGCAAAAACTCAATCAACAATCAAAAGCCACCATCCAAAAATCAAAATTAAAGGTAACAAATCTAAATCACAATAAAAGGAAAGGAAAGGTTTAAAGGAAAGAAAAGGACCCTAAATCAGCTGAAATTTTGTAAGAATTACGTCCTACAATGCAAAATCTCAAACAACAACCCAAAAAAATGCACATTAAAGAAAAGAAGAAAAATACCTTCAATGATGAAACTTTGATTTTTGTTTTTTTGAGTATTGTGCTTAGAATTTAAGAAGAAAAGGAAAAAAAGGAGGGGGGGGGGTGTGAAAAGTGACTTGTGGCTTTGTTGGACTTTGCCCCCATCTTTTTAATTTTTATTTTAATGCAGGGTGTACAAGCTTAGTTGTATGTTGATAATCAGTAGTAAATGATTTATTTGTGATGCACTGTTGTTGATTCTGTAGTTGTTGCTCTTTCGGAGATCAAAGGCATATGTATAGACATAACCCACCAAGCTTCCACATAAGTAATTGAGATTCCTTGCAAATACAGCCAACTTGTGTGTTTCAAGTCCTATATGAATAATAAAATCACAGTGATTAACTACTGGATTGGAGGTTTAATTTGTTTTGAAAGGACCTCTTCTAGTTGTCTGTCTTTGGAAAGTGTAAATTAGTAACCCTATTCGGCTGCACTCACCTCTAGAAATTTTCATTAGATGTACGTAATATGGTTTGTGGTGGTAAGTTGTAATGTCTGAGGGAATTGTAATTCAAGCCAGAGACTAGGATTTTATTTTTTGGAGGGGGGTGGGGGAAGGTAACACTTCAAAGCATGTCAGAGATATAATGAAGAAATCATTTTCTAACAGAGGAAAAGATTTTCCAGAGGATCTATGCAGACTTTGAGATTAAGGGGAAGGTTCTTAAAGTAGTTAGCAAACCATTTTGTGCATCTTTGATCTTTCACTGCTGCTGAGTCCCCCATTAATGAAACTTAAAAAAGCTCTTTTACCCTACTTTATATGGTAATTAAATCTAGTCTTAATACGAAAAACAAATATAAAAGTTCTATAATTAAATCTAGTCTCTACTTTATATGGCCTTTAGGTAGTTACAAATGCAGCCTAAGATCTTGAATCAACGGAGGCAGAGTATAAAGGAAGAACCAGAGAAACAAGTTAAAGTCCATAAAACACCCCCTCCTCCCCACCTTTGTTTTTCTTTTCATATCATGCTTCTTGACTTCATTGAATTAATAACCCAAAAAAGAAAAAGGATATATATTGATTTCTTGATGCTCAATGCAGATGACAGACAATCATATTAATTCCAAACAGATTACAACAAGTGAACATCCAACAAAGCATGCTGCAAATCACCTTAATTAAAATAATTTATAATGATTTTGACACTCAACTTTTATGATCATAAGAGGAAAATTTGTTAAGGACATATTTTATGTAATTGGCTAATCCTTTGATAAAACGCACTTTATTTGTAATTGGGTAGATTTAGGATGTGTTTAATACTTTAAAAAACATGTTGTTCAAGTCAAGTATTAAAACCATGAAGATTGGACTAAGAAACAAGTGAAGAAGGCCTGTTCATTAAAGCTGGACAGATTCCTGACTCTCAACAGATAATATCTATCGAGGTTTAATGAGTCTCGACAACTCTCGACAAATACTATCTATTGAGGTCCTGACAGCTGCTTGATAGATGTATCTATCGAGAATTATGATATTCAGATTTCTAGATCTGATTTTCGGCCCATGCTGACATGTATGTGTAAGGTTTCTTATCTCACAACCCTAGACATATATAAGGCTTATTTTAAAGGCCGTCACACCAAAGAATACAAGGAGAACACATGCAAAAAGAGACCGACGTCTTATTCTCTCTGAAAGAAGCTACTGCGTCTTTGCGCCTTAGGGTTTTGTAACCAAGTGCTTCTTGATCTTCATTGTTAATGAAGTGAAGAACTTTGCAGCCAACAATCTTCTTCAAGTTGGTGTGTTAGTCACGTACTGGGAGCCGTGCATCTTTGGTTAGTCACGTACTGGGATCCATGCAAAAGGGTGGCGTTCATATATTGAAGAGTTCAGAGGTTCTGAAGCGGTAAAAGAATTCTGCTGTAAGTTCATCTATGGGGATTGTAGAGTCTAGGGACAAAGGTTTTATACTAGATCTGAAACTTCTCTTTGTTATAGTGAATTGCTTTTCGAGAAGGTTTCCCCCCAAGTTTTTTACTGTGAAATTAGTTTGTTTCATTAGTTTTTCTAGGTCATCATATCTTGTCTTATTTACTTTTCCTCTGTGCATGATTTTGTCATGACATTGATGTTAGTTTGTTTTAACAAGATTTATTCATAATAAATCTAATTACCAACTTGGGTTTAAAACTTGTTAATTCTATCAATTGGGGTCTAAATTTTCCAATAAGTGGTATCAGAGCGCGTACACTCCGATTGGATTAATTTCTTAAGTATGATCCTTGACCCCCGTTGTCATGGATCGTGGACAATCTCTTTTGATTCCTCCTTTATTTGATGGCACTAATTATGCGTACTGGAAAGTTCATATGAAAGTTTTTTTGCAAGTTCTAGGTGAACAGGTATGGCAAGCTGTTGAAGTTGGCTGGATTAAGCCAAAGGAAGCGCCGGTGGATTGGGATGAAGCAACAATCAAAGTGGCAAATTTCAACAGTAGGGCCTTGAATGCTTTGTTTTGTGGGTAACTAATGAGGAATTCAAGAAAATATCATCCATAGAAGTTGCCAAGGAAGCATGGACCATTCTTGAGACCACCTATGAAGGTACCAAGACAGTAAAGACTGTGAAACTTCAAAGACTCACTAGTAGTTTTGAAGAAATAAGGATGGAGGAGGATGATACCTTTGATGAGTTCTATGCTAAACTCAAGGATATTGTGAATTCTGCCTTCAATCTTGGAGAATCTATTGCGGAATCCAAAATTGTTAGGAAAATTCTTAGGTACCTACCTGAAAGATTCCATGCCAAGATTACTGCCATTGAAGAAGTGAATGACATTGATCAAATTCCTTTGACTGAGCTTGTAGGGAACCTTCAAACGTATGAGATGGGATTAGGTTTGATGTGAAAAGGTGGAAAGAATAGAAACTTGGCTCTTAAGGGTATAGAGGGTATAGAGGAACAAATTGATGACTCTGAAGATGAAGATGAAAGCAAAGATGAAGATGGTGATGATGATGAGGAGGATGAGGATCTAATTTTCATAGCTAATGAGATTATCAAGCTTCTTCAATATAGGAAAAATGATAAGGATAAACCTCCTAGGAAATCTAAATCCTCTAGGAATGGCAAGAATAAGAAACCCCTTATCTAGTGCCATGAGTGCAAAGGTTTTGGTCATATGAGGATAGAGTGCCCAAACTATCTTATGAAAGAAAAGACCAAGAATTCAAAAGATAAATGGTTGGTTGCTATCTGGAGTGATACTGAGAATGACTCGTCTGATGAGTTTGTGGATGAATGTGGTCACTTTATGGCTTTTGCTGCCACAACCAATAAGGTGACTGTGGAAAGTGCTAGTGACAGTGGGGATTCTTCTGATGATGTAGTACCTAAGAAGTTGACTCTTCAGGAAGCCTATGATAAGCTATGTACTGAATTTATAAAATCTGAAAAGACTTCTCATTTTTATAGAAAAGAGCTTAATTAGGTAAAAACTGAAAAAGCTGATCTGTTAGTCAAACTAGATGAGACTACAAGGTTAGTTGAAACTCTTGTTGTGGAGAACACCTCATTAGAAGAGAAGGTCAAGAATCTTGAGGTAGAGCTTAGTCAAGCTAGAACTCAAATAAAGAGGATGTCTAGTGCAAAGCTTGATGAGGTATTGAGTGCTCAAAAGCCTAGTTCTAATAAGACCGGCGTAGGATATTCTGTCTCCTCCGGCCCCTCCTCTTCCATGGCTTCTGGATCAAGGACTGTCTTTATGCCCCAATCTGAGAAAAGTAATAAAGGTATGAAATCCAAAATTGATTTGGCTAATTCTAAATCCTTTGTTAGACATCATGTTTGTCACCATTGTGGTGCTTCTAGACACATTTGTCCTAATTGCTTTAAGTTGTATCCTCAAAAGCAAGTGTTCAAACGGTCACAGGTTTCCTTTTAAGGACCTATACCTTTGTTTGGAGAGTTATTAAAAATTTTGAGCTTTTAAATTCAATTTCAGGAAAATTTTAATTCTTCTATGTCCTTTAGTAGACATACTAGAACACGTGTCTTTTTATCTTCACCGCCAAAGACTCGTGCTGTGTAGGTGAGAAAGGAGTCTAAAACTTAATTGTCTTTTTTGTTGTCCTCTACTTTAATTCTTTCTATCTAAAGTTGGACCCTCTTTACTTGATTTCTAATCTGCTTTTGGAATCATGCTTTCATGCATATGCATCTTTCTTTCATGCTTTCATGATGTTTGTCTGTTTTTGTTTGGTTGTTTTGTTTTTATTTTGTTTTGTTTTCAAAATAAATAAAAAAATTTGAAAAATCAGAAAAATACAAAAATAGTGTGTGTTTTGTGTACATTGGTACTTGTGTACTTTGGAAGGCCATTGAAACGAAGTTTTCTAAACTTTGTGTCATTTGTAGCTTAGATGAGCATCTCTATGCACAACCAAGCAAGTGAACTTTGTGGCTCGTGTTTGTGATAAGTAAGATTAAGTAATCTCTTGTACTTAACACTCGTATCACTCTTTTTGACGGAAAGGACTAGAAAATCCTAAGAGAAAGGCATAAATAATCATCTCACCACTGTTGCCCGCCAATCATGAAATGATATCTGTATGCTTCGGCATAGCAAAAGTGTAATGTCAAAAGCTTAATATCATTGGGTATTTATTTTCTTTCTCTTATATACCCATGCATGGTTTGTTTAAAAGAAAAATATGCAAAGAAAAATAAAAGCAAAAGAATCAAAATGCTTTATATATGATTGCAAGCGTGTCTTCTAGGAGATGTGGGAGTTATAGGATGTACCTCGAAAGTGATAGTCCCCATCAAGCGATTATGATTGTGTGTGAGTTAAAGTGATTTTCTCATATCTCAAATCGTCATAACATGCAGACACTTATGCAATCTTGCAATGTTTTTTCACACACAACACGCAATATTCTTTGCTACTTTTGATACATATGCAGGTACAATGTGATTTGGCCATCACAAGGAATACATGTGTTAATGTATGCTCACTAAACTGTCTTGACTTGTTTTTGAAATATAAAATTGGTTAGACTTGTTTAGTGTGTGCGTGTGTTTTGGATCTAAATGCTTGTCATTTTTCTTGTTGAAAGATGATTTTGAGAGCTTAAAATGTTGTTTGGATCATTGGTTGTGTAGCATGCTTGATTGCATTCATATCTATGTTTTTCTCTTCTTGAAAAACTGTTTTTGCATATCTTGACAACTTCTCGATACCTCTCGACAGCTAAGCTATCTATCGAGACCTTTGATCTTCTTTCTCGACAGAAGTTAACGCAATCTCAATAGCTTCTTGACAGATTCTCGATCCATCGAGAAAGTTTCTGTCTGCTCGATAGATGCTTGATAGCTTTTCGATCCATCGAGGTTGGCTTTTGCTCGATAGCTGCTCGACAGCTTCTCGATCTGTCGAGATCCTCTTGCACGCATTGTTTTTCACATGTTTTGCATCTTTCTATTATCTTGTCATCCATAACATCTTATGTCATTACATTCATGCATTTATATGGATTCTTTGTGCCCCTTTGATCATCTTTATGTTTCTCAGGTGAAGTTTTATAACTTCTTGTACCCTTTGTCAGTCATGACAAAAAGGGGGAGAAATTGTGGTTTCTTTTTAAGATTCTACATGCTAGGGGGAGAAATACATGCCCTTGTAAAGGGGAGTTGTGTTTCATCTTGTTAGAGGGAGTGTTTACCTCCTTGTTGTTTTAGGAGCTTCTTTTAGCTTCTTGTACACCGGTTTTGTGACTATGTTTACATATATTGTGCTTATCTTTGATATATATATATATATAGATATATATTTGATGATGTATGTCTTCTTCACCTATCTCTCCATGTATTGTTTTTTTTTCACTCTTTATACACATGTTTCTTTATGTATACAATCTTTTATTTCTGTTTCACACTAAGATGTCATGATGAGTTTTGTTTAAAGTGTTTCAGAAATACAGATTGTCAAAGTCTTCCATGTCATGAACTCTCTTCTTGCAAAATTTTTTAAGAGTTTGTGTTAGGGTATATTTTATTGTATTCAACAATTGATTATGAGTTGAGTGTTTTATGACTTCTCTCATATGTTCATTTGTTTGTTGTGGTTTTGTCACGGATTGCCAAATAGGAAGATTGTTAAGGACATATTTTATGTAATTGGCTAATCCTTTAACAAAACGTACTTTACTTGTAATTGGGTAAATCTAGGATGTGTTTAATACTTCAAGAAACATGTTGTTCAAGTCAAGTATTAAAGCTATGAAGATTGGACCAAGAAATAAGTGAAGAATGACTGTTCATTAAAGCTGGACAGATTCCTAACAGCTCTCGACAGATAATATATATCGAGGTTTAATGAGTCTCGACAGATACTATCTATCAAGGTCTCGACAACTGCTTGACAGATATATCTATCGAGAATTACGAAATTTAGATTTTCAGATCTGATTTTCAGCTCATGCTGACATGTATGTGTAGGGTTTCTTTTCTCACAACCCTAGACATATATAAGGCTTATTTTAAAAGCCGTCACACAAGAGAATACAAGGAGAACACATGCAAAAAGTGACCGACGTCTTATTCTCTTTGAAAGAAGCTACTACGTCTTTGTGCCTTAGGGTTTTGTAACCAAGTGCTTCTTGATCTTCATTGTTGATGAAGTGAAGAACTTTGCAGCCAACAATCTTCTTCAAGTTGGTGTGTTAGTCGCGTACTAGGAGCCATGCATCTTTGGTTAGTCACGTACTGGGATCCGTGCAAAAGGGTGGCGTTCATATATTGAAGAGTTCAGAGGTTCTGAAGCGGTAGAAGGTTTCTGTTGTAAGTTCATTTATGGGGATTGTAAAGTCTAGGGACAAAGGTTTTGTACTAGATCTGAAACTTCTCTTTACTATAGTGAATTGCTTTTTGGGAAGGTTTCCCTCCAAGTTTTTTATTGTGAAACTAGTTTGTTTCATTGGTTTTCCTGGGTCATCATATCTTGTCTTATTTACTTTTCTGTTGTGCATGATTTTGACATGACAGTGATGTTAGTTTGTTTTAACAAGATTTATTGATAATAAATCTAATTACCAACTTGGGTTTAAAATTTGTTAATTCTATCAACCGGAGTCTAAATTTCCCAACAAAAATTAAACCAGTTATAAATAAAAATAAAATTGAATGAATTAGTGATATGAGCATAAGCAAAGTATTAGGGATTTGACAAAAGAATATTCAACAGGGAATGAAGATTCCAAGGTCAAAGAAAGGAGGTATAATAAGAGACTGTCCTCTATACATGACAAACATGGGTCAATGGATCACACAACAAAGATTAAAAACTAATCCGAGTGTGCCCGCTTTGATACCACTTGTTAGGGAAAAAATGAGTTAACCCCTTGCAATTAATTAATTAATTACCCAAGTTAATTAATTAGATTCAATTACATACAATAGCGTGGTAGTACAAACAAATCACCAACTAAACTAAATGCAGCGGAAATTAAATTTGACACGGTGATTTGTTTACGAATGGGAAAAACTACCAAGGCAAAACCCCACCGGGTGATTTTAAGGTCACCACTCCCAAGAATCCACTATAAACAATCACAAGCGGTTACAAGTATAAGGAATCTTACCAAACCCTTTGGCCTATCCCAAAATACCAACCTACAGTTGAACCCTTACTCCAATACCCAATTGGACTTGTATTGTAGTGGCAATCTTTCCGTTCAATGCACGAATCCCAGTACGTGACTAATCAATGATGCACAGATCCTAGTACGTGACTAACTCCAGTAACTTGAAGAGGTTGTTGGCTGCAAAGTTCTTCAGTTCATCAACAATGAAGATCAAGAAGCTTTTTGGTTACAAAACCCTTGGCGTAAAGACGCAGTAGCTTCTTCAGAGAGAATAATGAACTAGGGCACTTTCTGCATGTATTCTCCTTGTATGACGGCCTTTAAAATAAGCCTTATATATGTCTAGGGTTATGAGAAAAGAAACCCTATACAAATATACAAGCATGGGTCGAAAATCAGATCTGAAATTTCTGATTTCGTAAGTCTTGACAGAAACAGCTTGTGTCAAGCTTCCACATTAAATCTTGATAGAAAAGATTCTGTCGAGACTTGTGTCGAGCTTTAATGAACAACTCTTCTTCACTTGTTTCTTGGTCAGATCTTCATGGCTTTAACACTTGACTTGAACAACATATTTCTTGATGCCTTAAACCCATCCTAGATCTACCCAATTATAAGTAAAGTGCATTTTGTCAAAGGATTAGCCAATTACATAAAATATGTCCCTAATAATCTCCCCCTTTGGCAATCCGTGACAAAACCACAACAAAACAAATAATCATGAGAGAAGTCTTAAATCACTAAACTCATAACCACTTGTTGTATTACAAAGTAAATCTATCCCTACTACAAACTCTTGAAAAACTTTGCAAGAAAAGAGTTCACGGCACTATAGACTTTCACAACCTGTCTTTCTAAAGCAGTTAAACAAAACTCATCAAGGCATCATGTGTGAAACAGAAATAAGGATTGCGTACATAAAAAAACATGTGTATAAAGAGAGAAAAGAAACAACACGTAAAGGTAGGTGAAGAAAAACATATATCATCATCATATATGAAAATAAAATACAATGTATGCCATAAAATGGTCACAAGACTGGTATACAAGAGGCTAATGTAAATAAGGAAGAAAAAAAAAGTACAAAAAGGAGAGAGAGAGGAATGGGAATGGAGAGAGAGGAATGGGAATGGAGAGAGAGGAATGGGAATGGAAAAGTACTGAAGGATCCGCGTGATAGCTGAAGGAAAGATGAGCTTATCACGAGTAGCGGTATCCTGATACACATCTAGAATAGATGTGATGAAGTAAGAGGGAAAATCAATGGTGAGACCCTCCATCAAAGACAAAAGAAAATGAGCAAGAGGCTCGATGATGGAGTTGTAATGTGAAAGTGGGGTGAGAGTGAAGGTCATCACCATGTTAAGGAATCTTGGGCCTTTTGCAAAACCCGAGCATGGAATGTTTAGCTTACCACCCCATATAGAAGGAGTCTCACAAAAGTGAGAGATAAGCTCGTCTCTGGACACAGTCCGAAGACGATCACAGCTAGGGTAATCAGGATGCGCTACCCTAGGGACATGTAGTACCTCGGATATAAGATCCGGAGTAACTACGATACGTGTACCTCTGAATGTAGTAACAAACCGAGGTATAGAGATATCAATGCTGTGTATGTTGGAGTAAAACTCCTGAATAAACATGATGGGACACCTCGAGGGTTTCTCAAGTAGAGAAGCCCAATCCCAAGTCCGAATGACTTCGAGGAGAGGAGTGTTGGCAAAATCTGACAGAATGACTTGGCGTTTCGGATGAACGCCACGGGTTTGGAAATTCTCAGAGAAGTCTTTCTTGGCCTTCTCATCACGGAATTGGATGTGAGATGGAACAGAAGAGGATGACTCGGAACCTTGAAGAGGGTTCCGAGCCGAAGTGGATTTTCTCTGTTTGGGTGCCATAGAGAGGTTCTATCCGAGAGAGAGAGAGAGAGAGAGAGAGAGAGAGAGAGAGAGAGAGAGAGAAAGAGAGAGAGAGAGAGAGAGAGAAGACAGAACAAAAACACAACACAAGTTCAAAATAGGAAAGACAGAAAAGAACGTATGCATGAACATGTGACGTGTAAAAGTAAAGACATCATGGGTAAAACCCAATCCAAACCTAACAGCACTCACAAGTTTAATCAAGCACACAATCCTAAAATGCATGAAACATTGTTATAATGTATAGAAGATGCAATGCATGAACATATAACAAATTTCACAAAGCCCAACCCAAAAACAATTCATGAAAAACTTAAAAACCCCAAAAATTTTGAAAAACCCCAAAACCTAGGACTAAAATGCATGAATGCATGAAAAGAGAGAAGATGAGAACATTTACCAAGTGTTTGGAGCTTGATCTAGGCCGAAGAACACGAGGGTGAGGAGATTTGCGAGTGAGAAAGAGTTTTGGGTCGAGAGAGAGAGTTTTCTATCGAGAGAGAAGTGAGAAAATGAAAAATGAAATCGCGCCTCAGCTATATATAGAAAACACAGCTCGATGGATCGAAAAATCTATCGAGAATCTGTCGAGCACTAAATCTCGATAGAAGTGAATCTATCGAGGATCTGTCGACAACTAAAGGATGGTCTCGATGGATCGAGGATCTGTAGAGAATCTATCGAGCAGACAAAGAGCATAGGAATTTTTCTCGTTAGATCAAAGAAGCTGTCGAGATTCTATCGAGAAGAAACCCAGAAATCTTGATGGATCAAGAATCTGTTGAGAAGATAGATAGCACAGGAAAAAATCTCGATGGATCGAGAAGCTGTCGAAAATCTATCGAGAGCAAAGCAAAAAGGCTCGATAGAAAAGGATGTGTCGAGGTATCTGTCGAGAAGCTGTCGAGCTTAAAGAAAATGAGTTTTTCAAGGGAGGAAAAACACATAAAGATGAATGCAACAAGCAAGCTACTTAAACAAAGATCCACTCAACATGTTAAGCTCTCAAAACATCTCTCAACATATAAGCAAAGCATCCATAGATCCAAAACACACACACACACACACACTAAACAAGTCTAACCAATTTTATATTTCAAAAAAGAGTTAAGACAGTTTAGTGAGTATATATTAGCACATGTATTCCTTGTAATGGCCAAATCACATTGTACCTGCACATGTATCAAAAGTAGCAAAGAGTATGCGTGTTGTGTGTGAAAACATAACAAGTGTGCACAAGTTTCTCATATTATGACGATTCAAGATATGAGGTGATCTAATACACTTCACACACAATCATAACCGTTTGATGGGGACTATCATCTTTGAGGTACATCATATAACTCCCACATCTCCTAGAAACACGCTTACAAAACCCTAAGGCGCAAAAGACGTAGTAGCTTCTTACAGAGAGAATAAGGCACTAGGTCACTCAATGCATGTGTTCTCCATGTGTGACGGCCTTTAAAATAAGCCTTATATATGTCTAGAATTGTGAGAAAAGAAACCCTACACATACATGTCAGCATGAGCCGAAAATAAGATCTGAAAATTCTGATTTCGTAGATCTTGACAGATTCAGCTTCTGTCGAGCTTCGTTCATTAAGTCTCGATAGATACTGTTTCTGTCAAGGTATCTGTCAAACTTTAATGAACATCTTTTCTTCACTTGTCAAGGTATCTGTCGAGGTACTTGGCTTGAACAACATGTTTCTTGAAGTACTAAACTCATCCTAGATCTACCCAATTGCAAGTAAAGTTCATTTTGTCAAAGGATTAGCCAATTACATAAAATATGTCCCTAACAATCTCCCCCTTTGGCAATTCGTGACAAAACCACAACTAAACAAATAATCATGAGAGAAGTCTTAAATCACTAAACTCATAACCACTTGTTGTATTACAAAATAAATTTATCCTTACTACAAACTCTTGAAAAACTTTGCAAGAAGAGAGTTCATGGCAAGATAAACTTTCACAACCTATCTTTCTTAAACACTTAAACAAAACTTATCAAGGCATCATGCGTGAGACAAAAATAAAGATTGCATACATAAAGAAACATGCGTATAAAGATAGAAAAGAAACAACACATGTAGAGATAGGTGAAGAAAACATACATCATCATATATAAATATCAAAGATAAGCACAATGTATGTAAAAATGGTCAAAGACCGGTGTACAAGAACCTAAAAGAAGCTCCTAAAACAACAAAGAGGTAAACACTCCCCTTAACAAGATGAAACATAACTCTCCCTTACAAAGGCATGTATTTCTCCCCCTAACATGTAGAATCTTAAAAAGAAACCATATTTTCTCCCCCTTTTTGTCATGATTGACAAAGGATACAATAAACTATAAAGGTTCACCCGAGAAACATAAAGATGATCAAGGGACACAAGGAATCCATATAAATGCATGAATGTAAAGAAATAAGATGCTATGGATGACAAGATAATAGAAAGATGCAAAACATGTGAAAAACAATGCATGCAAGAGGGTCTCGATAGATCGAGAAGTTGTTGAGTTGCTATCGAGCAAAAGCCAACCTCGATGGATCGAGAATCTGTCGAGGATGTGTTAAGCAGACAGAGAGCACAAGATTTTGGCTTGATGGATCGACCTATCTGTCGAGAAGCAGTCGAGGTCAAACCTAGAAATCTCGATAGAAGAGGTATCTATCTAGATTCTGTCGAGAGCTATCGAGGATGCAGAAAAGAGGTTTTTCAAGGGGGAAAAACTCATAAGATGAGAAAGCAACAAGATGGCTACTCAAACAAGCATCCAAACAACATGTTAAGCACTCAAACCACACTTCAACTCTAGATGCAAAGCATTCTTAGATCCGCAAACACTAAACAAGTCTAACCAATTTCATTTTTCAAAAACAAGTTAAGACAGTTTAGCAAGCATATATTAACACATGTATCCCTTGTGATGGCCAAATCACATTATACCTGCACATGTATCAAGAGTGGCAAAGAATTTGCGTGTTGTGTGTGAAACAAAGCAAGTGTGCACAAGTTTCTCATATTATGACGATTTGAGATATGAGAACATCTAATACACTCACACACAATTATAATTGTTTGATGGGGACTATCACCTTTGAGTTACATCCTATAACTCCCACATCTCCTAGAAACATGTGTGCAATCATTTTTAAAAGCATTTTGATTCTTTTTGCTTTTATATTCTTTGCATATTTTCTTTTTGAACATATCATGCATGGACATATAAGAGAGAGAATAAATACTCAATTATGTGAGCCAAAACATCACAATTTTGCTATGCCGAAGCACATAGATGTTATACATGATTAGCAGGCTTTAGTGGTGAGATAATTATTTATGCCTTTCTCTTAGGATTTTCTAATCCTTCTTGTCAAAAAGAGTGATATTAGCATGAGATATAAGAGATCATCTTAATTGTACTCATCACAAACACGAGCCACAAAACTCACTTGCTTAGTTGTGCATTGAGATGCTCATCTAAGCTACAAGAGATACAAAGTTTAGAAAACTTTATTTCAATGGTCATCAAAGGTACACAAGTACCAATATACACAAACACACACTGTTTTTGTATTTTTCTGATTTTTTTTTTCTCTTTTTAGTTTGAAAAAAAAAAAAACAAAATAAAGACTAAACAACCAAACAAAAACAGACAAACAACATGAAAGCATAAAAGAAAGATGCAGATGCATGAAAGCATGATTCCAAAAGCAGATAAGAAATCAAGCAAAGAGAGTCCTACTTTAAATAGAAAGAATTAAAGTAGAGGACAGATAGAAAAGACAATTAAGTCTTAGGCTCCTTTCTCACCCACACAGCACGAGTCTTTGGCCGTGAAGATGAAAAAACACATGTCCTAGTATGTCTATTAAAGGACATAGAATAATTAGAATTCTCCTGAAATTGAGTTAAAAAGTTCAAATCTTTTAATAACTCTCCAAACCAAGGTGTTGTTCCTTGAGAGGAAACCTGTGACTATTTGGACACTTACTTTTAAGAATACAACTTAAAGCAATTAGGAAGAATGTGTCCAGAAGCACCACAATGGTGACAAACATGAACAGTTTTAGAACTGCTAGACTTTCTAAAGTGAGGTCTAACAAAGGATTTAGAATTAGACAAATAAGTTATGGATTTCATACCTTTATCACATTTCTTAGATTGGGGCACAAAAACAGTCTTTGATCCAGAAGCCGTGAAAGAGGAGGGGCTGGAGGAAACAGCATATCTTAAGCCAGTCTTATCAGAACTAGGATTTTGAGCACTCAATACCTCATCAAGCTCTGCACTAGACATCCTCTCTATTTGAGTTCTAGCTTGACTATGCTTTACCTCAAGATTCTTAACCTTCTCTTCTAATGAGGTGCTCTCCACAACAAAAGTCTCAACTAACTTTGTAGTCTCATCTAGTTTGACTAACAGTTTAGTTTTTTCAATTTTTACCTCATTAAGCTCTTTTCTACAAAGATGAGAAGTCTTTTCAGATTTTATAAATTCAGTGCATAGCTTATCATAGGCTTCCTGAAGGGTCAACTTCTTGGGTACTTCATCATCAAAAGAATCCTCACTGTCACTAGCACTCTCCACAATCACCTTATCGGTTGTGACAGCAAAAGCCATATAATGACCACGTTCATCCCCATACTCATCAGAAAGATCACTCTCAGAATCACTCAAGGTAGGAACCAACACTTTACCTTTTGAATTCTTAGTCTTTTTCTTCATAAGATAGTTTGGGCACTCTATCCTCATATGACCAAAACTTTTTGCGCTCATAGCATTAGATAAGGGGTTTCTCATTCTTGCCCTTCCTAGAGGATTCAGATTTCCTAGAGGCTTTGTTCTAATCCTTTTTCCTATATTGGAGAAGTTTGATAATCTCATTAGCTATGAAGTTTAAATCCTCATCCTCATCCTCATCTTCATCTTCATCTTCGCTTTCATCTTCATTTTCAGAGTCATCAATCTCTTCCTCTATACCCTTAAGAGCCAAGTTTCCACTCTTTCCACCTTTTCCCATTAAACCTAATCCTATCTCATGGGTTTAAAGGTTCCCTACAAGCTCAGTCAAAGGAATTTGATCAATGTCCTTCACTTCTTCAATGGCAGTGATCTTGGCATGGAATCTTTCAGGTAAAGACCTAAGGATTTTTCTAACAATTTTGGATTCTGCTATAGATTCTCCAAGGTTGAAGGCAGAATTCACAATATTCTTGAGTTTAGCATAGAACTCATCAAAGGTCTCATCCTTCTACATCTTTATTTCTTCAAAACTACTAGTGAGTTTTTGAAACTTCACAGTTTTTACTGCCTTAGTACCTTCATAGGTGGTCTCAAGAATGGTCCATACTTCCTTGGCAACTTTTGTGGATGATATTTTCTTGAATTCCTCATTGGTCACCCCACAAAACAAAGTATTCATGGCCCTACTGTTGAAATTTGCCGCTTTGATTGTTGCTTCATCCCAATCCACCGACGCTTCCTTTGGCTTAATCTTGCCAACTTCAACAGCTTGCCATACTTTTTCACTAGAACCTGCAAAAAAATTTCATACAAACTTTCCAGTACGCATAATTAGTGCCATCAAATAAAGGAGGAATCAAAAGAGATTGTCCACGATCCATGACAACGGGGGTCAAGGATCACACTCAGGAAATTAATCCAATCAGAGTGTACCCACTCTGATACCACTTGTTGGGAAATTTAGACCCAGTTGATAGAATTAACAAGTTTTAAACCGAAGTTGTTAATTAGATTTATTATGAATAAACCTTATTAAAACAAATAAACATCAATATCATGTCAATATCATGCAGCGGAATAGTAAATAAGATAAGATATGATGACCCAGGAAAACCAATGAAACAAACTAGTTTCACAGTAAAAAACCTAGGGGGAAACCTTCCCGAAAAGAAATTTACTATAGTAAAAAGAAGTTTCAGATCTAGTACAAAACCTTTGTCCCTAGACTCTACAATCCCCATAGATGAACTTACAGCAGAAACCTTCTACCGCTTCAGAACCTCTGAACTCTCTAGTATATGAACGCCACCAATGATGAACGGATCTCAGTACGTGACTAACTCCTTGCACGAATCCCAGTATGTGACTAACTCCAGCAACTTGAAAATGTTGTTGGCTGCAAAGTTCTTCACTTCATCAACAATGAAAATCAAGAAGTACTTGGTTACAAAACCCTAAGGCGCAAAAGACGCAGTAGCTTCTTGCAGAGAGAATAAGGCACTAGGTCACTCAATGCATGAGTTCTCCATGTGTGACGGCCTTTAAAATAAGCCTTATATATGTCTAGGATTGTGAGAAAAGAAACCCTACACATACATGTCAGCATGAGCTGAAAATCAAATCTTGAAATTCTAATTTTGTAGATCTCGACAGATTCAGCTTCTGTCGAGCTTCGTTCATTAAGTCTCGATAGATACTATTTCTGTCAAACTTTAACGAACAGATTTTCTTCACTTGTTTCTTGGCCCAATCTTCATGGATTTAATACTTGGCTTGAACAACATGTTTCTTGAAGTACTAAACCCATCCTAGATCTACCCAATTACGAGTAAAATGCATTTTGTCAAAGGATTAACCAATTACATAAAATATGTCCCTAACAATTATTATTATTATTATTATTATTATTATTATTATTATTATTATTATTATTATTATTATTATTATCATGAGTTCCTCTCAATGCAAAGTTAGCATTGGATTTTGTGGTTGGGAGAGTGGAAAAGAAGACTAGTTGATTGGTAGCATGGCAGTACTGAAGGAGTATATTCCATCTCATTCTTTATTGTGTTGTCTTTGTGATCTTCTTTCAAAGCAAAGTTGGTAATATCATATTAAATTTGGTACTTTTCTGTAGAGTTTTCTAATTTGTTAGATAGAGAGGTTTTTGTGTGCTTTTGTTGTTGGAATTTTGGATTTTAAGTTTCAGTCTTGAAATTCAATCTCAAAGTAAGCAAAAATAGAAATACATGTTTGATCTGATTCTCTCTCTTATATACCTACAACTGTTTTTGTTGTCTCTTTGGGTTTTAGTTATAATATACATACATATAAGTTTAGATCTTTCAATTGCTTTTTTGTCTGTTAAATGGATCTTAATATGCTTTTTATGTCGTTTTGGTTTTCAAAATTTGTAAAATTAGACTCAATTGAGAAAATTTTGTATTGGGTTTTTGTTTTTAAATGGTTTATCACATTCTGTTTGCAACTAAACTGTGTATTGTGGTTTTATGTGAATTTTTTGGTTTTAGAATTTTTGATATATTCATTAGGTTTTGTAGAGATAGTTGACCTTGGAGTGAGGGATGGACTCACTAAGAAGCTGAAATAAACTACTGTAGATGGGTGGGATCTCATTTCAAATTCTGAGGTGAATGGGATGTATGATCCACCATGGTTAATAAATAGAGCAGTCAAAAGGAGCAGCAACACCATTTTGATTTTTCTTCCTAGTTACTTTTTTTTTTTTTTTCTGGCTTTGAGAGACCCCATTCCTTCCCTTTCCATTTTTCTTTGTTGAGAGAGGTTTTTTTTTTATCCATTTCAAGAGCATGGTTTTTGGGGTCCTTTGGTTTTCAAAATGTGACAAACCTTTACTCACATGTCATTATCTTTAGCATCTATATCTAGCACAACAAAATTGGATTATATACCTCTGTATTGTACATGTCTACAAGATACTATGCCCTCTGATGTAGACCTCTCTCTGTTACTACGATGATTCCATTGAAACTTCAATATTCATGGCGTGCAAATGATGAATATTGGATTTGTGTAATGAAATGAAGCAATCATCAACATAGCCAAAAATGCACAGCACATGATTTAGACTGAAATAGGCAAATAGGACACTTAAATCTGTTTACAAAAGTACTGCAAGCGGATATACTTCGCATACAATTTTGACAGATTATTATAGTAATAGTATTGACCAGCTTGGTCCTCAATTTCTGAAACAATAATTTCAATTTAGAACTTTCTCATTGACACACTCTTTTGTCATGTATTCACAAGCTAAAGATTGTAATCACAGACCAAAAGGGAATTCATTTCAGAAACTGTTCCAGCTTTTTGACGGATGATATAAGTATCAGAGGTTTCAAGACAAATTGCATGTTCTACCCAAAGTCTGGTACAGGGAAAAAAACATTTTGTGATGTTAGTGTAGTGATGAAGTCAATGAAGCAGGGACTTATGAGACATATGAGTAGGCGATCCACATAATAGCCTTTCTTTGTAATAATTTTTTTCACTTTTTTATGATGGCTTTTGCTTGGTTTTTTATTTTGTATTCCGCATAATTGGTTGTTGTATTATGCATAATTGTTATGATGAATATTTGTGCATAGTACTTTCAAATGATCATATCAGCAAGTATTCAGCATTCCAAAAAATATAAATTAATGAAACTGTGATCCCAAGCAGGGTACTTGGAGTGGGTACTTTCTCTTTTTAGGTAGTTGATGGGCCTGGATGGTATGACCTTTTTACCACAAATATAAGTTTATATATAGATAATTGTACTTTTTTTTCTAATGAATCCCGTGCATTGCAGGAGAGTATAACTTATCGTCAACAAGTGGAACAAGAGTTTATATTGATTTGGACATTCTTGAGACTGCTAAATTCAAAGATCAGTAAGTGCTTTGTTTTGGATTCACATTTTTAATGTATTTACAGTCTCTACAATACAGCTGAAAGCATATTTCCCAAGTCACTACAAGGTAAATAAGCTATGATCTTAAATTATTGTGCAATACTCTGGTGGTTGCCACCAGGAACAAATCAGTAGTTTCTGTAGGAAACAATAATGGTCACAATGGGCAGTTTGCAGTTAACATGAAAAGAGTGTACATTAAGGAAGGTTCTGGAGTCATTTAAGGCCTAAAGTAAAAAAGTCTAAGTGGCACAAAATATGGGAAAGTGTTTATTTGATATGAAGGTTGTTTTGGCAGTGTGTGGATAATGAGTCTTTTTAATAAGGTCCTGTCAAAAAGAAGTTCAACTTGCAACTTGCAAATTACAAATTAGAATGCAGTAATTCCTAAAAGGACACGTGCAATAGTCAAGTTTTTTGGGTTGTGATATATTAGCATTTTAAAATAAGTTGTGTATGTTTTATTATTATGTGGTATCATTACTTTTGAAACCTATTTGTTACTTTTTTACATGATTCACATTTTTAATGTATTTACAGTCTCTACAATACTATTTCTAATATCTTTATGTAATATAACAGGCTGGTGGAAAATAACCAACCAATAGTACAAATGCCAAAGCAATTCAAACCACAAGTGACAATTCAAGAAGAGATGAACATCAACAGAAGAACCATAAGTGAAATAATGTGGGACTTTGATAGTGAGGTAAGAAAAAAAAAATACCTTCAATAATAACATTGTGTCCTTAACATTGCTTTATGTACTATAGATCTGCTTTTACAAAATTTAACTATAAAATTATGAATTGATTGATATTAAATTCAATTTCTAGGAAACTATCTTTACCTGTCAAGGAAAGATTATACACATTGAAATAGAGAATTCTGGTTGGTATTTTATCTCTTGCGAAGTATGTTGTAAAAAGGTAAAGTCAAGAGGTGAATTTTTATGGTGCGACAATTGCAACAAAAAGGCATGCTTCCCAATCCCAAGGTACACAAAATGAAAATGTTTACTTTTTATATTAAAATACACAATAACTAATATGATATTAACATTATATATGTCATTTCTTTTATCAGGTATAGAATTCAATTAAAGGTTGAAGATAGCTCAGGAATGGCCATATTCATTTTATTTGATTCAGAAGCAGAAAAATTACTCAACATATCAACGAAAGACCTTTTGAACAAATGTTTAGAGGTGAGAATATGGAAGATAAAATTAGTATTTAATATTTACTAAACTTTACTTGATTGTACAATTTGAAAAATGTTACTTTTGTTAGGTGCCCGAAGAAGTCGTCCTTCTTGTGCAAATAGAAAATCTGAAAGGAAAATAATTTGTTTTCCAAATACAACTAAATGACTATAGCAAAATACAGAAGTACGTATTCTTTAATATAGCAAAATTAAAAATAAGATATTTAAGATGTATATGTTGTAATACATTCCTCAACCTGTTCTATTGCCAGCCTTACATCAGTGATACTTCAAATGAATGTAGCTTCAGCTTATCAACTGAACAAGATGGTGATTGTACAAAATTTCAAAAAGTTGATGTTCAAAGCAATGTGCAACTCACACCAACATCTGTACTCAAGGAAAACAAAAGGACATATTCAGAGACTACTACGAAGCAACAAAGGAAGAAGATACAAAAAAAAAACACTTTAAAGTTGTCTGTCAATCTCTAAGATTTTCTATGCACAGTTTGGTTTTAATGGATTTGTGATTTTGGTATTAAAGACATATTGGATCAAAGGAAATTTTTTTGCTTTTATGCACAATTTGGTTTTAAATTAAAATAGAGAGGAATTAAACTCTTATATTTAGTTATCTAAGGATACAGGTAGAGTCCTGGCTTTGACATCACTTGAAATATCAAAAGATATGATGTTAAAATATACTAAAGGTTTAGATATAGCTGAATCATCGTTAATTATTTTATTGTCACGTGAATTACATGTGACCGTTAATTTTAATCATCATTCAAAATGTGGGGTGCAATTTCCATGTTTAGGTGCAATTGAGATGGTAATGGAAAGTTATTTATATTTTGGAGTGCAAAGTGAAAGTACCCCTTTGTTTATGATGGATTTCTACAATTAACCCTATTTGTTTGTTGGAATATAAAAATATTTAATGGCCTACTATGTGCCTTTAGATGTGGTAGGTGAACTTATTCTTTCCATTATATACACTCCTTTTGTGTCATTTTTTTAATCTAGAAATATGAGAAATATATTTGGAAGGAGAAAAATGGCTAGGAACGCCCATAATGTATATTTTGTTATTACTTGATGGCTGTTACAATTCTAATGTCACATCATTTGGAGGTTCATCTTAATGTTCCAGTGATCTATCTTATTCCTTCACAGTTAAAATGTGGACTAATGTGTTCTCCTCTTTAACATTTCTTATCACTTTAGGAGCTTGGGCTGCAAAGATGATATGCACAAAAAACCATCTCATATATTTAGTTTAATTGTTTAAGTAAGTAGTTTGCACCAAAAAAATAATAATAATAATACGAATTATTGTTTCTACTATAGTTGATGCTCATCTTTTGGGGCGTTTGCTACTTTTGATGGTATCACATTTTTTTTTTTTAATTATAAATTTTAATTTTGTTACTGTTGTTTATATGCAGCTGCATTAACTGTGATGACAACCTTTCATTTTTTAATGTCAGATACCCGCAAATCCCATTGCACTGATCAAGAGCAACTTTCTTTCTGCCAAATCAAAGGTTTGTTTCCAAAACATGTTCGGAAACCACTTCAACCTTAGAAAATTTCCATTATTTAAAAAAAAAAAATATATATATATATTAATTTGCAATGTTTTTGGGTCCATTGACAATAATCATTACATGTTTTGTTTGTGTGTTGACAAAGGTTGTTGCAAGAAATAATGTATTCATAACAAAGATCTAGGCTTCCTGATGTATCATATGTGCATTCATATGCATCTAATCAAATGAATTCCTTAGATTTTGAAACTGGCAAGTTTGGGTAGAATATGGCAACTGGCAACTATGCACATGAGATGTGAGATTCATGATCTAAGGGCACCAAGAGTTCACTACAGTTAAATGATAATAATGGCCCTACACAAAGTGTGCAAATAAGAAGCTACAAGTTCTCTGTGCTGTTTCATTGCACACTTAAGGTCATTAGGTTGTTATCTTCAATTTCTGGAATTGACTTTATTTTATTTTTTCAAGGGTATGCAGTGTGCTTTTTTGTATACTCTGTGTACTTGGGTTACACCCCCTTGGACACTTATATTAACTTAAAAAATAATAATAATAATAATAAAAAACTCATGAAATTCTATATATATAGCTCTTGACACTTGACATGCTAGAGCATAAGACTTCCCACAAAAGTATACTTGTGGAGAAATATTAAGGTTTTTTTTACCCACAATTTTTTTTATTAAAAAAAAAGGAAATATTAAGGTCACTTATATTAAATATTGTACATGGCCTGTAATTGTTGTAAGAATTTGGAAAATAGGAGGGCACACCTTGATAGTTTCTATTTTGCTAGTGTTTGCCTTGTATCATTACTCTCTACAACTCTTGACACATTTTATACAATTTAAAAGTACAAAACTCACTTTGGAAGGCTTAGTACAAAACTTGGCTTAGTTGATCTGTATCTTTTTGCTTGAAAATCTTTCAAGTGGACAGCCAATTCAAAACTAGAAGAATCGTATCTGACAAAGCATATATTTCTAAAGTTATTTACAATTGGGGAATTAATACACAAGTATACAAATTGCATCTGAATTGCCAAGGTAATTTTAAATTGCATAAAGTGGAACCCAATTAGATTTTTTTTTTTCTTTTACACTGCACATCTTTTCTGTGAGCATTCTTCAAGTTCAAGGAGCATAGTACAACTCTTTCTCTCTCTCCTTTTGAGTATAGCGAAATGTGCATTTCTGTGTGTGCAGTTTCAAATCATTCTTGAGCCATTTTTGTGGAAGAAAATTAACTCCTCAAAAGTTTCTGATGACTATACACAGGAAAGGTGATAACCCTAAAAATATGTAATTTTAAGTTTTCTGCTCATACTTTTTCTCTTCTTTGTTTGTTACTATTTACAGTAGTCCCTTTGTTTTCTTATTTGCTATTTGTTCTCTTGTAGTGTGGGTGGGTTCTTTGAGCGTCATTTTGGGAAAGAGGTATTCATTGTATTGTAACACCATTAATCCGTAATACATACATTTCTATACATGAAATGATGTTTATGTAGCACAAATCTTTTGTTCTTCCTGAAATTGATAGATGGAAATATTTAATGCATTTCTAATTAGTGCTTTTCACTTGTAAGGTTGTTGATTATCTCATTGACCCTTTTGTTGCGGGCACAAGTGCTGGAGATCCCGAATCTCTTTCTGTGAGTAATGTCTAAGATCTTTGGACTACCTACATACTTATCATTGCTAAGAAGCACAAGCATAGGATTTTTTTTTTTTTTTTCAATTGATCAATTATGTCACTAACTAAAGAAGATGCCTGTGCATAAGTGTGGTGTATTTATCCTGCATTAATCTTTGTTTTTTGGGCAATCAGAAACTTTTAGTTTTAGAGAGCTGCTTTTATGAGCCATGACTTCTTTATGTTATGACTTCAACTGTTGATGCTTATTCATTTTCATTTGTTCAATAACCTCTTTTTATTGCTTTCTTAATGTTTCAAATAGATCCGGCATTCTTTCCCAGATCTGTGGAATCTAGAACAAAGGTACTGTGTACTTTATGCGATTTCTACATTTTACAATTGATTATTGCCAAAGATTTTTTTTTGACTTAACTGTTTGTTTGAATCTGGATTCGCTGTCAGTTGTGTCATTCTGTACAAACCCTGCCTTTGCCTATCCTATTGTTAGAAGAGAATTTATACTTGAGTCATGGCTCATGATTCAGTTGACCTTAAGAGATTTGTCTCTTTATAGAAGAATTTGTGATACATCTGGCTACAAAGAGTATATTTTATTATTTAACAGTTACATGAGCACTTTAAAATTTGGTCTATTTCTCTTGGTACTTGATGTCTTCTTTATCTGCAAATAACATTGTACTTCTATAGCTTCATTCCTCACTGACTTCTTGCAACCATTCTTTAGGACCTAATTTGGTACAACTTTCTGTAATTGAATTGGCAGGATGAACTATTGTGATCTATAATTATTAATAACATATACATATTGATATTCTATTTATTGATGCTTGTTTCATGATCAATGTCTATAATTGGCCTATTTTCTACTCTGTCAGGTTTGGCTCCATTATAGCTGGGCTGCTTCAATCTAAGATATCTGCCAAAAGGGTAAAAAGTGGTGAAACAAAGGGTACTTTAGAAAAAAAGAAACCTCAGCGTGGTTCATTTTCCTTTCATGGTGGAATGCAGGTACTGATACCTCTTAAGAATTTATGTAGTTTTGCATGTTGTACCTGACATCACTCAGGTGTAGCATGCTTCTTGTAGATGTAGGAATGTAATGCTTAATGTGATCTTATTTTGCACATTGCTAGTTTTTAGAATAAATACTTGGTTCTTGTATTCTGATCTTGGTCTTTTGCAGACACTAACTGATATGTTGTGTAAAGAGCTTGGCAAAGATGATGTTAAACTGAACTCAAAGGTCTTGTCACTATCTTACAGCTGTGATGGGAAGTCTGCATTAGAAAATTGGTCAGTTTCTTATGCTTCTGACCATGACAAGCATTTACAACGTTTATCTGTTGATGCTGTAATCATGACGGTCAGTATACATATTTTCTCAGAAACATTTTTTTCTCATTTATTTGCAAGACCATGGAATATGTATTTTTAACATTCTCAAAAAAAATGTATGATTTATTTGTCTGATGTTGCTGCTGCTGAAGCTTATGCAGCTTGATGCGAGTTGATTTGAAAGAAATAAAACAAGAATAAATGAAATAGAGCAAGAAAGAAAATATATCCATTTCACATGGCAGTTGTTGGATTCCTGCCAACTGCCATGACAAAATTTGATTAAAGAAAGTTGTTTCTCAAGGAAGAACCCGTGCCACAGAGCACTTTAATGCTTCTAAATTATGTATACTTACACTTTAGCCACATGACTTGCATGGAAGATGCTTCTGTATTCTGGAATGTAGTTTCACCTGCTCACACTTGCTGCATTATATATATACACACACACACACACACACACATATATATATTGCCAAGAAAGAAACATTGTTGACTGACAAGGAGCTTAAATTATTATAGGCTCCATTAAGTAATGTCAAAGAAATGAAGATCACCAAAACAGGAACGCTCTTTCCACTTGACATTCTTCCTGAGGTATCTATTCCTTAAGTTTGACTTGAATTATGACGCATCAGGTAGTAGGTGCTTTCCTTTCAGGTTGAGTATCTAAACAGAGATAACATTCCTCTAAATTGACGTTCAATTAATCTTTATACCTGTAAATGGTATAACTAAACAAGTTATAGTCTTCAACAAATACTTTTGGTACCTGAAAAAAAGTTCTTTTCAATCTTAATGATATTGCAGGTGACTTACACTGTCTCTGCTGGTCATATTGCAGGTGACTTACATGCCAGTATCTGTCTTAATCACAACCTTTAAGAAGGAGAATGTCAAGAGACCACTTGAGGGATTTGGAGTTCTTGTTCCTTCTAAGGAGCAACAAAATGGTCTAAAAACCCTTGGTAATGCTTGGCTCTGGCTCACTATACGTGAACAATCTAAATTATTCTTCTAATGTTTCAACTGTATGTAATTTGCTGTACAGGAACACTCTTTTCTTCAATGATGTTTCCAGATCGTGCACCTAATGACCTATATCTTTATACAACCTTTGTTGGGGGAAGTCGAAACAGTGATCTAGCTAAAGCTTCTACGTATGGGAAGCTTCCATGCTTTTGATTTAGCAAATAAATTATGTATCATATCCTTTACTGTTATATCTTTTACATCAAGTTCTAGTCATTCTACTTATTTCTGTTCTAATTATATATTCCCGTCAACTAACATTTTTCTCCTGTTACCTATATTGCTAGGGATGAGTTGAAGAAGATTGTTTCTTCTGACATCAAGCAATTGTTGGGAGCAGAGGGAGAGCCCACATTTGTAAAGTATAAAAACCAATATTTCTTCTTTTTCATTTTTCCTTTTTCTTCAGGTGGTAAATTTTGGAAATGAATATGTTAAATCCTGTAAATTACCATATTTCTTTATTTAAGTTTGTTCTTATATTGTGAAGTGTACTTAATGGCAGTCATTTCTACTGGAGTAAAGCATTTCCCTTGTATGGTCGTAACTATGGTTCAGTTCTAGAAGCAATTGAAACGATAGAGAAAAATCTTCCTGGATTCTTCTATGCAGGTAATCACTTATCAACTTGAAGCTTGCATGTAATAACTTGTAATTTGGATAAGCAATCATTTTCAATCTCCAGCTGGATGAAGGGCTGGCTGATCCTGCCGTTTCCTAAAGTTATATTATTATTATTAAATAACTAGAAGTTCAAATTTAGACCAATGCAAAAATCAACTTATTATAAGTGAAGGAATTCAATGAAAAGTATATGAAAATACTTATCCAAAAAAAAAAAAGGTATATGAAAAATAATTACCTTATTGAATTGAACTTATATATGAATGTGAAAGTGGATAAATACGGCTTGTCTTATTCTCCTTAATACACATCAATGACTACACTGTTATTAGAACACTTGGTATATTTCCACACTTTAATAACTAGGGTGTAAGATAGATCCCTAGAGAGCAATCATCTGTGAAGGAGAGAGTGAACAGAATCATCCAACATGTACTTAACGTTGAACATTTATTGACAAAGAAAGAACGATTATTTTTCTAGGAATAGTGCCTAACTTCAAGGGCGGTCACTTTTATGGGAAATTGCAATCAAATTTAGATAATAAACTTTTAAGATCTTAATAAACTAGCAATCCCTGTGGACGCCCATGGATTGGGCCAAACCAACTGAAGTTTCTAGGGAGTCGATGGCCAACTTTTCAAATTTAATAAACTTGTAAGATCTTAATATGCCTTAGCTTCAAGAGTTGTTAAACATGATCAGGTTTCTATTAGGCTTTTTAAGACATTCATGTAAGAAAATAACAGCACATCATACCATTATATCACTATAAGTTGTGAATATCACCATTTATGCTGTCTTAGCATGCTAGTTAATGACATTGCAACAAAAACTGGAGGATCTGTATTGTTACCGTTCTTCTTACTCTTTTCCTTGAATTCCTTGTCCTAAGGTTTGTCCATGAAATGATAGGATTACATACAGCCCTGAAGTAGAACCGAACTTATCTCCTCGTGGCCTTATCCAACTGAATTAGATGGTGTTGGGTACAGAAATACTATTTTCAAAACATTGTAGATTTTGGGTAAATGCCTCTGAATATAATGAAGCTTCTTATCCTACATTTGTGAAAATGATAAAATTATGGAAAATAATGATTTTGACTGAGAAATGTTATGCTGCTGCTAAGGAATCCTCCGAGTGGATTTTTATCTTGAATTCTTGATATTTATTTGTGTACTACATATATGGACAGAGACAAACAAGAACTGCTTCTGTCCACCGTATTATGTTATGCTCAGCTAATGCCATCAATAATTTTAATTTTTCTTTTCTGGTATGGACTAGGTAACCATAAGGGTGGACTGTCTGTTGGCAAAGCAATAGCCTCTGGGTGCAAAGCAGCTGATCTTGTGATCTCCTATTTGGAGTCTTCTTCCGATGACAAATTGCTCAAGGAAGGACCAACGTTATAGAAATAGGAAGTGTATCCTTGGTACTTAAAATGTTTTCTAACCTTTCTTCTTTGAAGAATATAAGGATGGGTTATCTCTTGCAGAATGTATACCATTCCCCTCTTTTGAAGGGTAAGCAATGAACATTATCTCTTTGTGCATGATAGAGTTACCTTATTGTGACATTTTTGTTTATTAATAAGTCCCAAGATTTTCCCCCCCTTTTTCCATTTTGTGGGATAAATAGTTCTTCCAAGATTACAATTTGATGGTTCTAATTTTTTTTTTAAATTGCTTAAAGCCGGCCGATAGGCGAAAGAGGATCCACTAGTTCAGTTTTGATTAGAATAGGCTTATAATAGAGAATGCTCTAACCTTGGGAACCAGGCCAAGCCATCCTTTGTTTGTGGTCGACATTTCGGCAAATGAGAGTCAATAATTAGCTTAATCCAATAGCAACAAAAAGAACGAAAACTTAATTAGAGGGTGTTTGGTTTGAGCATAATTTTAACTCAAAACTCAGTTTTCAAACTCAGTGGCCCGCAAAAAAAAAAAAAAAAAGTGTGTTTGGCTGAGTTTTTGAAGTTAAAAAACAATAAAAACCAGTGAGGTTGATCGCATTTATCCACCCTAGGTACTTGCAATGTACACCCTAAAACTTCAAAACTTTGCAACAGCACTCGTTGAGAATAATCTGCGGTATTCATGATGATCCTTTCTATTCAAGCAGCATTATTGCAATGATGAAAACGGCAGAAAACAAGGGAACGCCCAGTATTAATAGACCCCGAATAAAGCTTCTTTTTTTCTTTACTCTTTTTTTTTTGGTCAAAAAATAATAATAATCATTCTGTGTAAGGGAAGTTCCACTTCCACCAAGCATAAGTATAGCGAGAATCATAATCAGTTTGGTTATGATCCTCATAATCCTTTTCTAAGTAAAGCAACATAGTGATTTAGGTTAGCATCACACTTCTTTCTCAAAAAAAAGGTTAGCATCACACTAGTACCACTCCAACTTTTCCCTTTGTTTGTACGTGTTTAATGGATTGCCTCACCATATGATTAATTGCATCAACATATATGAGTTTTTTTTTTTTTTTTTTTTTTTTGTGTGGAGAAACTATAGAAGTGAGTATCTACTAAGTTGTATTTAAATTTTAAAACTATGTCATACTAAAAAGATAATATAATTCATTGCGCTGTGACATTGCCTTTTAGAATGTACTAGTATAATTTATTACTTCCACACCCACCCTCCACACACACCCCCCCCCCCCCCCCCCCGTCAAAAAAAACAAAAAAACCTTATGGCTGGAATTAAACTTACACGAACCATTACGTAGGAAAATTTTTTTTTGGGCCAAGAGCTTTATAGTTCGACTTGCAATTTTTGATATTTTCAATAATAAATACGTTTAAGATTCAATTTTCCTTTACTTAACTATCAAATTATTATCATCTACTTTACGTGTGCGTTTGCGTACTATGGTTTCCGCGTTTGCGTTTGGCTAATCTCATGACATTGTTCATGGACCAACCAAGTTGCACAAAACGCTTGATTGTTTAAAAAATATTTTGTTACAGTGTTTTTAACAATAAATTTTCAGTTTTTAGCAAATAAACGGTATCCAAACAGGTTCTACATATCACACAATTTTATCATAAAATTATTTTACATTGTCAAAATAGGATCTCAAGAACTATAAAAATTATATAAGATAATAATATAAAAAAAAAAAATTTTCTTCTAAAGTGGATAATTTGAGGAAAGGTATGGGCTTTTAAGGATTTGACTTTCAAACTTACGAAGGCAACAAAATTTGCCCTTACAAATTGTCTTGACCATCACTCCTCTCTGCCATAGCTCGCTCGCAACAATGACTCAGTGTCAGTGAGTGAGCCAACAAATAGTTTTCCTCTCTCTAGGGTTTTTCTCTCAGGGCTTCAATCAACACCAATTCAGCCTCTCAAACCACAGGTAAGTTTCTTTTAATACAATTTACAAACCCGCAAATCTTTTCTCAGAAAGAAAAAAAAAATGTTTCATTTCATATGCAAAACGCTGATACAAAACAGAATTGTAAATTCAAAAACCAGTTATGTTTGTTATATCCATACCATGCCATTTCTCAGTTCTGTTTCAAACCCCACAGAGAAACAACCTTTGACAGTCTCTTACCTCATCAACTCATGTGGGTTGTCCTTAGAACAAGCTATTTCAGCTTCTAAAGTTGTCAACATTAAATGCACAGACCAGCCAGACTTACTTCTTAAGCTTTTGAGCACTCATGGCTTTAAAAAAGGTCACATTGCAAGCTTGATTTCTAAACACCCACCTCTGATTTTAGCTCATCCAGAGAAAACTATAAGACCCAAGATTGAGTATTTTGAGTCCTTGGGTATTACAGGAACTGACCTACCTATGATTCTCTCTTCAAACAAATACATTTTATTGTGTAGTCTAAAGGAACATATAATACCCTCCGTTAATTTTCTTAGGGGGGTTATTCATACCAATGAGAACCTTATTTTTGCATTGAAGCAATATTATGCGTTTCAAGCCAATATTAAGAATGTTATGGAGCCAAATGTATCCACTCTGAGGGCTCATGGAGTGCCAGAAAAACATGTTGCAAATCTCTTGATGATGCATCCTAGGTCACTTAAGTTGAGGGCTGATTTGTTCAAAGAGGTTGTTTGTGCAATTAGAGAAATGGGTTTTGACCCAATGAGAAACTCGTTTGTTTTGGCTGTCCGTTCAATGTCAGTAACAAGCAAAGTTACTTGGGAAAAGAAAAAGGAGGTTCTTAGGAGCTTTGGTTGGTCTGAAAATGACTTTCTTTTGGCATTTAGATTACAGCCAAGGCTAATGATTTGTTCAGAGAAGAAAATTCGGAATGTGCTGGTTTTCTTGACAACTAAGGCAGGTCTGATGCCATCGGATGTTACTAGATGCCCATATTTATTTCTGATGAGTGTGGAGAAGAGAATGAGTCCCAGATGTGCAGTTCTGCAAGTTTTGATGTCTAAAGGTCTGGTCAGCAAAGATATAGATTTAGTTCGGAATTTGAATTATGGGAAGGATTACTTTGAGAAGAAGTTTCTGACTCCATTTATGGAAGAAGTCCCTGCAGTGATTGAGGCATACCAGGGTAAGATGGGATTTCAGGGATTCAGTGATTGATTGTGAGGCTTGAATCTGAGGGAAGAAGCCCTGAACTATGTAAACATGCTGGCAACAGGTGTGGGCTCACAAATTCACAATATAGTGGTTAAGCAGGTTGGATTGGAACCACAGTCTCCTTGTGTTTTCTATTTTGGATTTCAACAATATGGTGAGACCAGATTGGTTTAGCTTGCCATGAAATAAGGCTTGTCACATGGTGACAGTGATGATGGTGATAAATTTTGAAGATAGCTAATGTTAGCGTATGGTTAGTGGCAGAGAAAGACAATACATGCTAGGCCTTTCATAGGTGAGGACTATAACTTTCTTGATTGCTTTTGAATGAGCTTATGATTTACCAGTTATATGGTATAGTTTCCTTTGTACTATTTTTCTTTGCATTAGCGTTTTTTTTATCAAGCTTCAGGATAGTGTTTAGAGTCTTTAGATGATGGTGTGGCTTTTTTATTCAACATTTGTTTAGGAATTGTGGACCATGCTACGGTATAATATGTATATAGTTTTTTCTTCAGAACAATCACTCCATTGGTTAAACATTTCTTCCTCGTATATCTTAATTTCAGCTTGTCTCAATTAACTGAGATTGCAAGGAACTTAATCTGCAAAGATTATATGCTGTCTCTGTCATCTTCGTGGGAAACCTTGCCCTGTTGTGTTTCTACTCTTGTACTTATAAACTAATACATTTACAAACATATATATATATATATATTTAAATTATTAAAACTAAAGCTTGAGCATCTGATGGTCCAAAGATCACCCCCCTTGGGGAAACGCCCACCCACCACCCCAAAAAAAGGACAGAAAAATAATTGGTTAATTACTTAATTTGATATAAGAGCTTACTTATCATTAAAAAAAAAAAAAAAAGATATAATAATAAGAGCTTACAGATACACTGTAGTGTTTAGATTATATCATAATTACTAGTTACAATGGTGTTTCCATTACTGACTTTGACTTGGAGAACCAAAATTTTTGTTCTTTACGGACATGATGCATAATCTATTGATCTTTATGCTAGATTTTGGAACTTACATGTGTTCAGCATATGATTTTTGGTTTAACTGGTACTATTGATAATTAGTTGCCTCATTTCTTGGATGGATTTCTTTTAACTCACTCTCTGTTCATGTAGCCTCTCATTTCTGATAATATTTTTTCCTTTTATTATGTAAGGAGCAAGTAAATACTAATAAAGTTTGAGATCTTTTTGTGCTGCCTTTATATCTTGGTTTTTCAGTTGTTTTCTTGGGAGTGAAACACAATTGTGTAGTACATAGACATTAATGAGCTCTAGCTCAATTGGCACCTTCTAGGCTTCTCCATTTATAGGAGATAGGCGGAGAGTGAGGTCATGGATTCAAAACCCATCAGCCATCGGGTGTGTGTGGAAGTGTGGAACTTACCAATAAAAAAAATGTGTCCTACATAGACGCGCATACACAAAAAAAGGGGTAATTTTTAAGTTGCAACAGCGTTATACTTTTATTATATATAGTTTCTGCTTGCCATCTTATCCAAAAAGAAAGCGGATATTAAGCGTGCATTTGGCATTACTGATTTCTCTAGCATATTCTGCGTTTAACTTATTTTTTAGCATCAAGTGGGTCCCTTTTCACCATGGGGCCCATTCACTGTGTAAAAAAAAGCCACCTTATTTTGCCCAATATGAACCGTTTAGCAACAGTAATATTTTAAATTTTTCCCTTTCTCTTCAGCCCAGCAATGCGTATCTTGCAAGATCTCAGCTCTTCAATTTCCACAGCCCGACTCTCTCCTCATCAATGCCACAACTTCTTCATCTTCAATGCTCTTCAATTTTACATCTATCCACCAACAATCCAAATATCTGCTTCACATCTGTCTGCCACTCTTTTCTTCCTTTATTTGGACAAACCCCTACTAGTGATATTAGAGGCTGTGAGAGATCGAGAAAGACAAAGAAATCGATGCTGCCACTGTGAGGGAGATCAGCCGATGTGTCAGTGAGTTGTATTTAAATTTTTTATATTTATTAATGTGTTTTCCCTTTTGTTGGGTGTGGCTGAATTTTTAGGGTTTGTTTGATGATTATGATGGGTATACTTTGATAATTATGATGAGCATACTTTGATGTTTAAAGATTAGAGATCAATTTTTTGGGTATTCTTTGATGATTATGATGGGTATACTTTGACAATTATGAATGTCAAATATTGTGATTTATTAGTTTGTTAAAGATTATGAATCTCAAATATTGACTTTATTTTCCTTTAGAATCTTTTGTTTTAAATAGATTCTTGCTTATTCTTGACAGAGAAGACCAACAATATTCTTTGATTTGTTAGTTGTTACACCTGCAAATGAAAAATTCAATGAAAATTTGTTCATTCTTTTTTCATTAATTTGTGTCCTCTAGATGCCTTCAGTTTTATACATGGTTTCTTGCTTCTATATATTTTGGCTCATTAATTTGAGAAGCCAAAGGCAGATATTGGCTTTGATGGGTGGTTGTGGGGTGCTAACATGATAGATGCTAGAAATATATCAAGCTCTGTTATTGTTTGGTTAGTTGATTCGCTCGAATTTGAGGCGGTTAGAGATGTTTCTCAATATGTCAATCAAATTCTTTTGCTACAATGCAGGACTCAATTGCATTTAGTTGGGTATGAGTACCATCTCTTTATGAAAGATCATATTATAAGCACATCTGCAACATAGCTATGTTCAAATGATTTGAGTTTTGGTTGCTGGTTAAAATGAAATCTATTCATGGCTTTGTCTAGCTTGAAGAATTTGAGTTTGGTATCTACATTTACTATAGGCTCTGCAAAAATTGCATTTGGATTGACAGATATTGATAATTTGGGGATTTGAAGATTCATTTTGCAGCGTGCAGCTAAAGGCTTAATCATCAGTCATCACAGGAAGGAAAGATTCTCCAACAGATAATAGGTAGGAAGGGGCTTTTTGCAAATGGAGAATTGTAGTTGGATTTAGAGAAATATGGAGGATCAAATTATGAGGTGTAGTCTGTGATTTTGATACTTTGGAGAAAATTATGAGGTGCAGTCTGTGTGTGTGTGTATTTTCTGTATGTGCAGTCTGTGTTTTCTTCTTTAATACATTTACTTCCCTAGGAAAAAAAAAAGTTGAATGTGCCCTGTTCTTTCTATGCAGTTTTGCTGGTCTTGTGAAGGGCCCATAGATTTTTCATCCCTTAAACTCAGTCTATAAGACCATAGTACACACTAAACCAGTAACAGTTCCACAGTTTAGCTCTACAGTTCATACTACAACAGTAACATCTCCACAGTAGCAGAAACAGCTCCACAGTCCTCACAACAGCAGTAACAGTTCACACATCAGCAGGAACAGCTCCATAGTAGGTAACTCTTTGATGATGATCTTAACAATTACACAATTATAACTTTGTTAAATTGTTACTTTTGTTTGTTGCATGTCTTTATGTACACAATGTTTATTTTTTTCTTGAGAGACTTATGTACACAATGTTTAAAACTTGGGCTGTTATTTAAATGAATGTGCAATAATGAAAATTTACACACAACGATAAGATTCTAATTAGGAAGGTTTAATGGAACATGGCTTGGAAGGTATAAAACAAGGTGTATGTGTTTTATACCAGTAATTTTTTTAGCATATGAACTATATGAAATGATGCTTATGAGCATAGAATTTATTTGTAGCCAAAATGGTTAAGGGGAAATCGAAGAATGCTGAACAAAAAGATGATCGAACAGAGTGGAAAGATCCAATAGAACTAAAAAGCCTTTTGTGATTTGTGTGTAGCTCAAGTCCTAGCAGGCAATAGGAGCGGAGGATTTTTGAAAAATGAAGGGTATGACGGAGTGATAAAGCAATTGAAGCTGATTAACAAAGTAGTGAGTCAGCTGCAAGTTAAAAACAAATGGGATCATCTAAGAGGTGTATGGAAGGTATGGAAGCAGCTTTTTGAGATTGGGTTGGGTTATGATCCTGACACTGGAAAAATTGATGCAAGTGATGAATGGTGGGAAGGAAAGCTCAAGGTTAGTTTACTTTAGAGAATGTTGACAACCTTAATTTTTTGCAACTAAGAAATAGTACCATAACTATTGTTTGTAAACATGTAGGAATGTCCAAAAGCAAAAATGTTTCGTACAAAAGGGTTGCCGAATGCACGGGTTATGGAAATCATGTTTGAAGGCACTGTTGCAACAGGAAAACATGCATGGACCCCAAATAGTCAAATACCAAAGGAAAGCACCAACTGTTCTGGGGACTCTTTTGATAGCAAAGAATTTGTTAACCCCTAATGTCAGTCCCCTGTGGTCGTTGACCCAATGGATGTTGACTGCCCACTAGTGTTGAGAGCAGGACCGGAAATCAATAAGGGGAAAGGCTTGGCAAGAAATGTCCAACTCTTCAAAGGAATTCACAAGAGGCGTGATAAAAAGCATTCAGTTGTGCAAGAAATGTCTGACACTTTGAAGAGCATGACAGATGTCATCATTGAAAGTAAAAGTGTAAGTAGTCGTGCACCATTTACTTCCGCAGCAGCTATTGAGGTTCAAGAAGTTATGGAAATGGTGTTGAGTCTTCCTGGGGTGCAATCGCGTCATCGCCACCATATATTCAATTCCTTATTTTTCATGGAAAATCAAAGTGCGATGTACATGTTTGCAGCAAATAAGTATGATAAAATGTTCCAATTGCTTTGGCTAGAGAAACAGTACGAAAAAAAGGCTTGATCTTTGGTGAACTGTACTTGTATTGAAGGGGTTGATTGGAATGGTCATGTTTGTGTTATGTAACTGGGGCGTTTGTCTTTTATTAGTATTGCTTAAAAACATGTTGTGGGGTTAAGAACTTATATTTTATTTAATTCTGGAATGGGTTAAGAACTTATGTTTTAGTCTTACTTATGTTTTATGTTTTATGTGAACAGCCCGATTGTTAGATATTTGGATTTTTCTTGTGTTTTAGCTGATTTTTACTTGATGATTATAGGAATTCAAAATTGGAATCACATATATGCTTATTGGAATCAGATATTCAAAATTGCTTATTGTTACTTGATGATTGTTACTTGATGCTTATGGAATCAGATATTTGGAATCACATATATGATTATAGGAATTCAAAATTGGAATCACATATATGCATGTGGTATTGAAATATTCGGGTCTCTAATTAACATATATGCTTATGCTACGGCAGAACAAGTAGGATGGTAGCTAGATGCTGTTTTGGGACAGATTTGAATAAACAGTGTAGAAAATATTTGATAATAATATGTAGAAAATATGAGCTGACTTGTATTGAATAAACAATATAGTTTGGTGTAGAAAACAGTGTAGACAATATTTTGAGTCTGTTCTGTGTTACTGATTTTTAACAATAATATGAACTTTTGTTGCTTGAGTAATTTTTATATGTACAGTTTGGTTTATGTTACTACATATATGCAGGGAAATGAGTTTTGAAATAAGTAATGAGCTTGTACACGCAATATATTTAGCTGGGTATGCAAGTGTCATAGTTTACATCAAGACATATATGAACAAAGTACCAATGCATACAAATGTATAAACAAGGTATGAATGGGTACAACATATTTTACATGAGAATGAGCGGAAATGTCGCAATGTATTTAGAGTATCACACCATGTTTTTGGAGAATTGTGTAATACATTGAGCACTCAATATGGATATGAGGGTAGCAAAGGAATTCACTTGAAAGAGTCTGTGGCAACTACATTGGTGGTATTTGGTCATGGCATGTGTAATAGAATGTTTTAGGATAAATTTCAGCATTTGGGGTGAGACAATAAGTCGACACATAAAAATGGTAGTTACATTGTTAGGCAATGTTATGTCACAAGACATTATCAAGCATGCTAATCCTGCATTTCTTAATGTGCCACAACATATTCTCAGTTCTAATAGATATTGGCCACATTTCAAGTACTTTGTTATTTTGGTATCTTGATTTAATTTTATTCAATTTATCTTTATGATGAAAACACGTTGCAAATTTCACATGGTATTTTTATGGCAATGATTAGGATTGCATTGGTTTGATTGATAGGGTTCATGTCCCTATGATCTTACCAGTTCATAAGCAACATACATACATAGGAAGGAAAGGGGAGCCAACAATCAATTGCATTTGTGCTTGTGATTTTGACATGAAATTCACTTTTACATGTGTTGGATGGGAAGGGTCAGCACATGACACAAGAATATTTTTAAGTTGCCTCAATAATAAGAGTGATAACTTCCCAAAACCTCAACTTGATTTGTATTGTTGAGTTTTAATTAATGTATTAAAGTATGTGTTATGTACTAAAAATGCTAATGTAATAAACATTCTCATTTGTAGGAAAATATTATCTTGTTGATTCAGTGTACCATATGAAGAAAGGGTTCCTTGCACCATTTAAGGGGAAGAAGTACCGCCTCCCCGATTTTCAACAAGGTTGAACAGCACAAAATTCTGAGAAGAAATTTAATTATATCCATTCATCACTTCGTTTTGTCATAGAGCGAACTTTTGGTGTTTGGAAGAATAGATGGAGAATTTTGAAAGATATGCTCAGCTATGATTTGCGCATTCAAGAACGCATTATTGTTGCTACAATGGTTCTTCGTAATTTTATTAAAGCACGTGAAGACAATGATATTGGACAAGAGCTTTCTAGACGAGACAAATGTGAAAGTAGCGAGGAAAGTTATTACAATGAAATGACACATGTGATCTCTTCTTTAGATGAACCTGAGATGAAAGTGGTTCGGAACAATATCAGCATCGATATGTGAGATTCTTCCATCGTAGGACTTCCTTTGTTACTAATGTTATAATTACCATTCATATTATGGTATTTTTTTTTTGTCCAAATCTAAAAACTTGTTATTATAATTACCATTAACATTATGGTATTTTTTTGGTAACTCTAATCGATGGCTTTCATGAAATATATATCATAATTATGATATAACAAACTTGATAGTAAATTATAGTTAAGATAAAAAAAATTAGTTATTATTATTGTTGTTGTTGTTAAATATTTGTCTTTCATATTTGGAAGTCACTTTGCATATTCAAGCATTAAAATAGGGTTAAAATTACACATAAATTTTTTTCTACAATGCTTTCAACACTTTTAGCTTTTTTTCTACAGTATTTTCAGTAAAAAAACAATCAGCTAGCTTTTAGCTTATTTTGCTATAATATTTTTAGCAAAAAATTTTCAGTTTCAGTAAAATAAGCGAATCACAATCAGACCCTAAAACTATATTAAACTATTAACAAGATATTTCTTTCAATTCTTTGTACTGTGACAGCCTTTTGTACTGTCTTTGAAATGTACACTACAGTTTATAATTTCCTCCAAAACCTTATGGTTGAAATTATAAAATTAAACTTATAATAAAAAATTTTGCTCTTTTTTTTTTTTTTTTTGGGACATGATCTCCAACACATATCACACAATTCTACCGTAAAATTGGCGCACGGACACGTCTTTAGTGCCTCAGAAGATTAATAATAAGAAAAAATAAATCTCCTAAAATGAATAATATCCGGCAAAATGTGGTTTTTTAATGTATATCATGACTCTTGTTTATGGAAGCTTTTTGTAATGTAGTAAGTATGGTTACCAAAGGTTTTGTTAATTCAATAATTTGACATAACAAATTAGGCGTCTAAACAAATTGTCTTCATAACACATTGTGAAGAGGGATTACCTAGAATTTGTCAAGGCTAATGGTATGTTTTAAACGAAAAAGGTAACCCTAAATGAAACCCTAAACACTCAACCGAGGTAGATTTAGCAAATTGTTTTCACAATACGTATGAAATTCTCATTATATTTTTTCAGTACTTGTTAAAGCGATATATTCATTGTCTATTTGGTATTTAGTACTTTTCGGTAGTTTTTTTATTATATTTTTTTTGCTAAACGTGAGACAAAAAAAAAAAGTTGGGAAAAGTTAATAGATGCTCTAAAATTATTGATTTAAGAAATATTTTATAGAAAAAAAATTGATTTTTTGATAGCTTTTTATATTTTCCTTAAAATTGATATTAAAATTTTCTTAAAATAATCCATTAATAAATACTTTTTTTTTAGTGGAATTAATAAATACCCTAAGAGCACTCGAACCTAAAAAGCTTCATATTTTTTTAAGTACTATTATTTTTTTAAATAATAAACAAAATAATTGGACCAAAAACTCTTCCAAACAAATGTGCATAGGTCCATGAGATGGGCCTGACTAAATGGGTTGGACCAGATATTGTCCCAAATCCAACCCAGCTGGGCCAGTGGTCATCACTCCTCCATCTTTGCTCGCTCACAACATTGACTCAGTGAGCCAACAAATCGTTTTCCTTCTCTAGGGTTTTTCTTTCAGAGCTTCAACTCCAATTCAGCCTCTCAAACCACAGGTAAGTAGTTTCTTTCTATTTCAATTTATAAACCCACCAATCTTTCCTTAGAAAAATGTTTCATTTCACATGCAAAACACTGATGCAAAATAGAGTCTTTAATTCAAAAACCAGTTATGTTCGTTATATCCAGACAATGCCATTTCTCAGTTCTGTCTCAAACTCCACAGAGAAACAATCTTTGACAGTCTCTTACCTCATGAACTCATGTGGGTTGTCCTTAGAAAAAGCTACTTCAGCTTCTAAGGTTGTTAATATTAAGTACACTGATAAACCAGACTTACTTCTAAACCTTTTGAACACTTATGGGTTTACAAAAGCTGACATTGCAAGCTTGATTTCTAAACACCCACCTCTGATTTTAGCTCATCCAGAGAAAACTATAAGACCCAAGATTGACTATTTTGAGTCCTTGGGTCTTAGAGGACCTGACTTACCTAGGACTATCTGTTCAAACAAATTCATTTTATTGTCTAGTTTGAAGAAACAGATAATACCCACCATTAATTTTCTTAGGGGGATTATTCATACCAATGAGAATCTTATCTATGCATTGAAGCAATCGTCCCATGTGATTCGATGCAACATTAAGAAGGTTTTGGTGCCAAATATATCCACTCTGAGGGCTCATGGAGTACCAGAAAAACATGTTGCAGGGCTCTTGATGATGCAACCTAAGTCGCTTATGTTGAGGATCGATTTGTTCAAAGAGGTTGTATGTGCAATTAAAGAAATGGGGTTTGACCCAATGAGGCGCTCGTTTATTTTGGGTGTCCGTTCAATGTCACTAATAAGCAAAGTGAATTGGGAAAAGAAAAAGGAGGTTCTTAGGAGCTTTGGTTGGTCTGAAAATGACTTTCTTACGGCATTTACAGTACAGCCAATGCTAATGATTTGTTCAGAGAAGAAGATTCGGGATGTGCTTGATTTCTTGACAACTAAGGGGGGTCTGATGTCATTGGATGTTGCTAGATGCCCAAATTTATTTCTGATAAGTGTGGAGAAGAGAATGATTCCCAGATGTGCTGTTCTGCAAGTTTTGATGTCTAAAGGTCTGGTTAGCAAAGATATAGATTTAGTTTGGCAATTGAATCACAGGAAGGAGGACTTTGAGAAGAAGTTTCTGACTCCATTTATGGAAGAAGTCCCTGCAGTGATTGAGGCATACCAGGGTAAGATAGGATTTCAGGGATTCAGTGATTGATTGTGAGGCTTGAATCTGAGGGAAGAAGACTTGAACTTTGTAAATATGCTGGCAACTGGTGTGAGCTCACAATATAGTGGTTAAGCAAGTTGGAGTGGAATCACAGTCTCCTTGTGTTTTCTATTTTGGATCTGAACAATATGGGGAGACCAGAGTGGTTTAGGTTGCCATGAAATGAGATTTGTGACTTGGTGACTGAAGTGATGGTGATACATTTTGAAGAAAGCTAATATTAGTGTGTATGGTTAGAGGAGGAGAATGACAATACATGTTAGGCTTTTCATAGTTGAGGAGTATGACTTTCTTGATTGCTTTTGAAGGAGCTGATGATTTATCCGTTATATTGTATATATAGTTTCCTTTGTACTATTTTTTCTTTCAGGCATCAGCTTTTTCCCCCCAGCTCCAGGATAGTGTTTAGATGATTGTGTGGCTTATTTATGTATCATTTGTTTATAAATGGTGGACTGTGCTGCAGTATAATATGTATATAGTTATTTATGTACAAGTACTTCATGCAAAAATTGTTTGATGGGGAACCAACACTGAGTAATAGCCTAAAAATGTATATATGGTGTATTCTCAAACACATTGATTATTTGCTCCATGAGGGATCTGTAATGAATTTTTTTTTTTGCACATTACCCTGTTTTCTTTCTCCACTAGTTAAACATCTCATTCTTGTATATCTTAATTTCAGCTTGTCTCCGTTAAGTGAGATTGCTAGGGAACTTAAACTGCAAAGATTATATGCTGTCTCTGTCGTCTTCATTGGAAACCTTGTCCTCTTGTACTTGTAAACTAGTACATTGAGAAACGCGCTCGCACACAAACATATATATATATATATATATATATAGAACTAAATCTTGCAGCATCTAATGGTCCAAAGAAACCCCCACCCCCAAATTTGTGATTATGCAAACTAAAGTTTGCGGCATCTGATGGTCCTAAGAAAAAAGAAAGGTTGAATTCCATTCAGGCGGAGGGAACTAATATAGAAGGAATACCCTTCCTTGAACCAAGAGACTACCCTCTACTCTACTCCCAAACTGGCCCTAAGTCCCAATGTAAAATGAGCAAATAGTAAAATGGTAGAAGTAGAAATTTCCAAGCACTAGTGCGAAATTGCATGAAGTTTGGTATGCAAGGTAAATCAAAGTTGCATGAAATTTGGTATGCAAGGTAAACGATTTAGGAAGTAAAACACATCACCTCCGTTTGTGACTATGTCAATTTTCATCCAAATTTCTTTGTTTAGGTCTATGTTTAAGTGATTTTGTTATTTATGTAATATTTTCTTTTGGGATATGGCTTGTGTCCAGTGCTTTTTTGCATTGGACAAACTGCGATGTTGACATGTATTCAAAACTTGACATTTGTCCAAATTGTATCGTGTTAAGTGCAAAATAGCATTGGACACAAGCTTCACCCTTCTTTTTGTGATATTTTCTATTTTAAAAAATGAGAAGGATGTTTCCTAGGGTTATTAGTGCATCAATTTTTGTAATTTTTTAAAGTTTTTATATTTTGGAAATTTCCCCTTTTCTAGCGTAATTTTGTGTTTAGGGTTTGTGTATATTTTTCTTATAAGTTGGAGGTTGTAACAACGTCGAGTATTAAGTTTGTTATTATCAATAAAAACTTCAAAGAGTTTTTCTCTTTCTTTGCCTTTGGATTGAGGGTTTACTTAGGCATGCTTATGCTATTTTTGAGATAGATGTATTTTACTTATGGTTATTCCACTGCGTTATATGTCATTTATCAAATTAATGTGTCGAAATTACTTTAAACTTAATAGGTTCTTCATTTAAATGAATGCTAATCACAAATTGGCACCATTCTAACCGATGACCCTAGCACCAAGCAATTTTTTTTTTTTTTTTGATAAACTACAATTTCATTAATAAGTAAAAAGTAGTACGACAATTGCACCTGCAAGTTTTTAGAACCGCAAGAGGCAGATTGCAATTATTACAAGAGAAACTAGCTTTAAAAACAACAAAAAATTTAGCAGCAGAACAAGTTGCTAAAGAGATCTTCTAACTTAGCAAAACTCACAACTAGCAAAACACAAATTTAAATCAAAAACATTACTAATGACAATAGAAATAGACCAGTCAAATGGTTCATTCCCTTCTATTATGAAATTGCACTAATTTTTAGACCTAGCCAAGTTTAAAGCCCACAAAATTGCAGCTGCTTCGGTTTGAGCAGGAGTGCATAAGACATAGTGGAAGGGGATGCACTCACTGGCCCAATTCACTTGAGCATGTATTCTTTAATTGAAGGAATGATCAATGAGCTATTGGCTATAACCTGGATCCCTCCAGTGAATTCACTTGGTGCCCATCAAAGTTCATAGCCTCAGGAAGAATAACATAGCAGTTTAATTTGGTAACAATTGGGATTTAGATGATTTTACAGACTAATTTGTCATATAAGTTGATGTAAAATGGGTCTCCAGTTGATGCCTGGGTTTGATAAATGCAAGTATATTGGCCTATAGTGATTGTTCATTAATGGCACTCAAACCGTGGTCCGTGCTGCTCAAAACAACATCCATTGTCTTTTTCTTTTGTACTTTTAGCTATTCTTCATCTCCTCATTAGTTTTCGTTTTTGCTTTTCCCTATAAAGTTATTGTTTTCTTATATACGTATTAGGTGTTGAATTTTCAGTGAAAGCAGCAATATCTTGCCTGAAAATAAGAGTTTACTACTTTACTTTCATCATTATGTCTGTCCTTGTTTGTGCTGTGCACATGATAGGACAGATCTCGGTTACTTGACTAGCATATGATTAGCCATTCAGATTAATGTTAATCATTTGTCAAAAGGGGTGTTAATCAACATGGCAATTATGCTCATAAACAAACAAATAAAAAGGAATATAAATCATGTCAAATATTTATGAATTTATATTCTATTTTCTAGGAGGAGCCGTTACTGGGTTATATTGGTTTGCCCTTTAAGACTAACAGAGGCCATACAAGAGAAATAATGTTACATACACGATTTTTTTTTTTTTTTTAACCATATATATTTTTTTAAATATTAACTGGTTTACTCACAGTAAATCATTGCAATTTACAACAAATGAAAAAATATTATAAAAAAATTTGTGCATGCAGTCAGTATTTTAGGATCCGATTTTAAAAAACTTTTTATGAAAAATTAAAAAAATTATCAAAAAAGTTAGCTACTATTATATTTTTCCATAAAAAGTTTACTCAAATGGTTTACTAACGTATTAACTTACGTTAATAAAACTCTTTTATTATAAGAGAAATGCTTATAGTAATTTATCGGGTGATTCAGATATAATAAGGTGCGTATGTGCGAGCAAAACCAAATATTTGTGTGTTTGTTGATAAAAAAAAAATGTTATGGACATACTATTTCTTTGTAAGTAGCGATGAGTGGAGTTAGAATATTGTATAAAGAAATTAAAGGAAAAAAAAAATCTGCACTCACGAAATGAAAAATAACTAAACTATTTTATACGGACATAGTATTTCTCTGTAAGTAGTGTTGAGTGGAGTTAGAATATTATATAAAGAAATTAAAGGAAAAAAAAATCTGCACTCACTAAATGAAAAATAACTAAACTATTTTTTCCCTTCCTAATTCTTACCCAATCTTGCTTTAATGAAACAAAATGATCACCCAAAAAGACTAGGCACATTAGAAACATTGTGGACCCTGGCAAATCATATAAAATCAAAAGGTGCATGGAAGATATTTGGTAATGTTTCATTATAAAGATTGGATTGACTGAGTCAGATATGCCAAATCTACTCAGAAAGAAAAGGAAAATTCGAAGGTCACCCAGCTATAGTAGGGTACCCCCCCCCCCCCCCTCTCTCCCAAAACCAACATGCCTCTTTTTCTGGGAAACAGCCTCATGAGTCATGATCTTCCCCACTTCTATTATATATGTGCCTTAGCGTGAAGTAAAAAACCCACCTCACTCACAATAATGCATACACAACTTGAACTTGGAGGCAAGCAACAAAGGGCTGTTCTGATCTGATGCATATTGCTGGCTTTGTGAATGGTGCGCGTGGTTATGGTTTTTCTCTTATTTCACCATGGGAATGGGATGCTTTATTTTTTAATCCTTTGGTTTTAAACTTTTTCTAATTTTTATGGTAGTTTTTCAGACTTTCATGGGATTCTAAAGTTAGACTCTAGGTGCTTTCGTACAACGTGGTTTCACATTCAAACACAGGCTGGCTAACGGTAACGAGCAGCTGGGCCCCCCAATTAATTAGAATTTTGGACTTTAAAGCCCTCATTCAGTAAATCCCCTGCTTCCAATGATATATATAAATATATATATATTTATATATATGCTGAAGAGAGTATGTTGTGTGTAGTATAACTTGCCCTATCCTCGCTTAAAAGTTACCAAGGCTTTTGAGTGGAGTTGTGATGTGCCTTTGTGTAAGAACTAATTTTCCTCTCTCTTGTGTGTGTATGTTTGTTTCTCAAAAAAAAAAAAACATTTTTTTTTCCTTTTATTAATCAAATGGAAAAGACACAATTATATTATATATATATATAGAGAGAGAGAGAGAGAGAGAGAGTTTTAATTTATGGCTTCTACTTTTAGTGATTTTTCTATTTATCATCACACTAAGATACTATCAATTTTTGATGTAAGCAAGGATTGAACCCTAAATCTTTTATTCAATCAGTTGAGGAACCCACCAATTATTATTATATAAGTCTAGTTAACAGGTGCCTATAGAATTTTTGTTAATCAATCATTTTAGAAAAGTCTTTATATAGTTTTTATGTGAAATAATAAAAAGTAGTAAAAAAAATGAATTTTTTTTTTTGTAACAATTTTCTTAAAATATTTGAAATTGATTCGCCAAGAGCCTTATAACTATGTTGGTAGGTACTTCTTGGTGTCTAACATGGAAAATTTTATGGTTCAAATCCCCTCTCTCTTTACTATCAAATTATTAAAAAAAAAAAAAAAATTGTGATTCAATAAAAAGTCAAAATATGGAGGATATAAAAGTATATTGAATAAATGAATAATTTTAAAATCACCTCAAAGATAGGATCTTTTTTGTCCACTTTTAATTTTAAAAAATAACCCTACTGCCTAATTTAAAGGAATTCAATAAATATTTAATCCATAAAATAGTCAAGATCTAAGAATGAGAGTTTCTTACTCATAGTAGTTATGAAGAGACTAATATATTTTATATCAAAGTTGCAAGTTTATATGTAATTCGATGAGTGGTTACAATTAGTTTAATTTTTTTTGATAAGAACAATTAGTTTAATTGGTAAAAATTTTTGTTGTTAAATAAAAAATCTAGAATTCGAACCCACCTATAACAAAATTCAATTAGTGTCTTGACCTTATGTTCAACAATACACTATCATATTTATAAATAAATAAATAAAAACTAAACGATGAGAGTGCTATTGTTGGACAACCTACTATAGCGAATTAAATATGAGTTTTACTAATATGTGCCCTTAAGGCATACATTAATAAACTATTTTTGAAAACTTTTTATGAAAAAATGAAAAAATATTAATTGTTTTGACAGATTTTTCAATTCTCTATAAAAATTTTCCCAAAATGAATAATTAATGTATGCTCTAATTGGACCCGTTACATATTCCTCATTCTCTCTTTAAAGTTTTGCAAAATACAACGTTGAAACTAAAATGATGCTACTTCCACATTTTTGTACTCAAGCTCCATTAATTGCGAAAACTACTGCTTGTCTTTATTGCTTCTGAAAAACATCAAACATCTTTGCATGCTTATCGACATTCTTCATTTATCTAGGCAGCTTGCAATCACATTCATAAACATACTATATGGTTTCATTAAAAAAAACACGTACCATATGGATGTAAGATTACTCTTACCATTATTGACCTAAAAGAATGTTGTTCTCTTTTTTCTTAAACTATAAATTATGTATTTTTAATTATACTACTAATATTTATTTTACAATAAGTTATGTTTCGTTATTGTTAAAACAATGGTTAAATGACTAAATTTATCATTTTTTAACTACTTGAAATTTTTTGAAACAATTGATAATTTCTTATCGTATAAGAGTAATTTGAGCCCACACATAATTTGATAATTTCAAGCTTTGTAACTAGTTCTATTCTCCAAAACCTCTAGATTTTTTTAAGAACCTAATTTTGAATCCCCCAAACCTGTTATATAAAAAAGTAGTAGCTTTTGGAGAGTCATGAAGTCAAGTTTTTCTATATCTTTTTTATTTTTTTATCTTGGGTTTAGTGTGCATGATGTTTAAATAGAGATTGTGTCCTAATTCTTTATTTTGGCTTTTGATTTTTTTTTTCAACTCTCATCTGTCTTATAAAATATATAAAGTGAGATAGATATTGTGAGATTGGAAAAGAAAAGGAAAAGTCTAAAATTTAAGAACTTTTTAAAAAATAGTAAATTACTTTTATAAACTGTTTGTGTTTTTAAATTTAAAATTATTTAACTAAAAGATAGAAATATTTTAGAGAGAATAAAATTTTGTGTAACGATATTTTAGTACGTAAAATGATGAAATTCAAACAGGAATCCTGTAATTAGTAAGGTAGATAGATAGATTAAAAAAATAATGGAAAATGGTATTAACTGTAAGATGATAGAAGCAGGGTCATTTTAGTCATATCAAACTAATCAAATAATCTAACGGAGAGGAAAAAAAAAAAAAAAAAAACTGAAAAGGTCAAAACATGTGATGGCACCCCTGCTAATAGAGAAGAATCCTAGGGTCATCCACGAGAATAAGCCAATGATAAACAAACAATGCCAAAAAGAAACAAGAACAAAAAAAAATTGCCAGTATCTTAGTTACACACGCTGTCCACTCACACTCTCACACACACACACACGCACACACACAGAGACAAAGACAAAGTGCCTTCCCTTCCATTCTTGTATCATTCCTCACTCTTCCACTTGAGTCTTGAATTCTGAAGTCCACTCACACTCTCTCTCTCTCTCACACACACACACACACACACAGAGACAAAGACAAAGTGCCTTCCCTTCCATTCTTGTATCATTCCTCACTCTTCCACTTGAGTCTTGAATTCTGAATGGTCATCTCCAAGGCAAAAACCGACCCCATTAATTGTCACTCACACACACAGAGACCTCTCTGAGAGGAGAAGTTATATCATGCAACGGGTATTATTTTCCCTCTGAGAGACACTAATAATAAATGCCTTGACACTGTCTTGTACGGCTTTTCTCCAACTACCTTTCCATTTATAGCCTCAATTTTCTTTCATTGCCGCAAACATTCATTGGTGAACAAGAAAACCCATTATTGCTACGACTTTTCTTATTGCATTCATCTTCCCAATGTTTATCTTTTAAGTTTTTCCTGTTAACTATCTGGAACTTATTACTTACATAAAAGAGATATTCTTTCATGAACTTTGCTTTGTTCTCCATGCTTCCTTGTTTTGCTGCTACATGGGTTTTTGACCAACTAGTTTGAGTATTACTATTTTCCGTGAAAGCAAACTTGCCCTTTTGATTTTTCCTCAGGAAGATATTTTCTTTCTCTGTTTTTCTGTCAGTGTCTTGGATTTCAGCTCCTTCTGCTTCGTGGGTTTTCTCGAATTTGGTTAACCAAGAATCGTTGGAGAGCATCTGAGGCTAAATTTGGGGTTTTAGTTTCTTGATTTTCCTTCCAAGTCACTGTAAAGTACGTTCTTTTTCAGGTGAATTCTCTAGTGGAGCTCTCTTTTTCATGATTCTTCTTAACAATCTTTGGTGGGTCTGATTCTGTTTGCCTTAAAAACTCTGATTTCAGTGTCTACAGCTTCAAACACTTGTGGAATGGGATATTTGAATTTGCTGCTTCTAGTGGTTCTTTTATGGGTTTTCTTCATTCCAAGCTCTTATGAGTTACATCCCTCCCAGACCCAAGTTTTATTGCAGATAAGGAAGCTTTTGGAGTACCCTTCCTCATTGCAAACTTGGGAAAATTACTATGGAGACCTCTGCAACTTGCCTAAATCAGCACATGTGAGTATCACATGCCAGGACAGTTTTGTCACTGAGCTCAAAATTATGGGGGATAAGCTTGTCAAGGTCAGTGAGTTCCATGGATTTGCAATTCCCAATATGACACTATCTGAAAGTTTCTCTATTGATTCCTTTGTTACTACATTGACGAGGTTAACCAGTTTAAAAGTTCTTAGCTTAGTGTCTTTGGGGATTTGGGGACCACTTCCTGATAAGATTCATAGGCTATATTCGCTTGAACTTTTGGATTTGAGCTCAAATTTTATGTATGGTTCAATTCCACCTAAGATATCTAGACTAGTTAAGCTTCATACTTTGACACTGGATTCCAATTATTTCAATGACACTGTCCCTGATTGGTTGGACTCATTTTCAAACCTCACCATTTTGAGTTTGAAGAGTAATGGATTCAAGGGTCAGATTCCTTTTTCTGCAAGCAAAATCAAGACACTCACTGATCTTGTCCTGTCCCACAATGAGCTTTCTGGCAAATTACCTGATTTGAGTACTTTAACCAATCTACGTTTATTGGATATAATAGAAAATCATTTGGATTCTGAACTACCAGTCATGCCCAAAGAGTTGGTTACAGTGCTACTGAGCAATAACTCGCTCTCAGGAGAGATTCCTGAGCAATTTGGTGAGTTGCATAAACTTCAACACCTTGATCTATCTTTCAACCATCTGAGTGGAACTCCTCCCTCTGCCTTGTTCTCTTTACCAAACATCAGTTATTTGAATTTAGGGTCTAATATGCTCAGTGGGTCACTTCCAGATGAGTTAAGTTGTGGTGACAAACTAGGGTATGTTGATTTATCTAGTAACAAGTTGATAGGCCAACTTCCTTCTTGCTTGAACAGTACTTCAGATAATAGATATGTTAAATTTGGTGGAAATTGTTTATCCCATGATTCCCAAGATCAGCATGAAGGATCGCACTGTCTTATAAGCAGTAAACAATCCAGAGGAAGAGATATAGCAGTAGTAGTTGCTGTCATTAGTGGAGCTGTTCTTGTTATGGTGCTTTTGGGGTTGGGAGTTCTACTCTTGTGTAAAAGATGCCGTTCGAGAAGGACACAGGAGCAGCATGTATTGTTAAAGAATGTGCAAGATAACACACCAACTGGGATTTCCTCTGAGCTCCTTGCAAATGCCAGTAAGTTCCACATTGATCAGTTTATTTTCTTATCATTTGTTCAAAATGATATTTCATGTCCTTTTATTATGGAAATAATTATTTATTTATTTTTATTTTAAAAAATTGATAGTATTCTCATGCATCACACGGGTTAGCGACTAGTTTAACACTAAATACCTTCTCTCAAAGTAATGACTGAAAGGAGAGTTCTAAATTTTGAAAAGAAAAAGTGATAAGTAATCACGTGGGTGGGAATTGTGGGATACTTTTTGGAAGTATCTTATATTACAAATGCCCCACACCTCTATTTATTTACCCAAGAAAAAAAAAAAAAAAACCAAATTATTTTAGTTTTTAAATAACTAATGTTAGTAATCTGATCGGTTTATGGTTTAAAAAATCAGTTTATTAGAAATTTTATTAAAAGTTAAAAGTATACATTAAATTCAGTAACTTATATTATTATTTAACTAAATAATATTAATAACTAATAAGTAATAAATTTATTATAAATTAATATATATATATGAATAATACTAGAGATACAAACTATTTTACAAAAAATTTTACAAATTGCTGATGTGGTGAGTAATTATTTGTAAATGAAAAAGTGATATTAATGATGGGCTTAGATGAAAACTAATAAGAGATTGGCCACACCAACATTTTGTAAAAATGTTATAAAATAGTTTGTAACTATAGTATTTATATATATATATATTAGCGGTGATTTTGAAACAGTACGTCGAAATAAGTTGGTATCAAAATATTATAATTCAATAAAAGAAATTGAAATAAATGTTGAAACGGTATTTAAAATTTTGCAAAAAACGCATTGATTTTTTTTTTTTTTTTCTGAAAATAATGGGGTAATTTTTTTGGTCGGGGAGAGAGGAAAAATGATTTCTAGATGAATTTTTGTCTTTTTGTGAAGCCAACCTCTCTCAAATGTAAAGAAATAAAACAATGAGCCATATGGATTGAAACAATGTTTCTTTTTTTTTTCTCATCCACTTGTTCACTTCTTCCTTATCTTCTTACTTTCCTTATCTTTTACTTTCCTCCACATAGAGCCACACACAGGTTTCATCTTCTTATTTATTTTACTTTCCTCAGCACAAAGCCACATGCACACATGTCTCTCTCGCTCCCTCTCTTTGCTCCATATTTTCCATTTATCAAAAACTCTACCAAGAAGAGAAGAAGAAGAAGACGAGATGCCACAGCACGGTAGCATAGAGGAGCAAAAAAGACTATGGGCAATTTAGGAAAAAGAGAAATCCACCAACGGTAATATTTTTATTTTGAGAAAATGCATTTGTTGCATTTTGCAAATGCAGCTCAAAGCTGCCGGCACCAAAATACAAGAATCCTTTGAGCTGGAAAATGCACTTTTGTATATCGTATTTTTGAAAAAATTTACCAAACATGTGTTTTGAGTTTTGGGCTGGAAAACATACGTTTTGGCCTCTTAAAGTCAAACCAAACAGGCACTTAAGATGGTGGAATGATAAATGGACACCACACAAGTGTGTATTTGTCACAGTCTCACAGGTATAAAACTAATTGGTTTTTTTTTTTTTTTCTCAGATTTTCCCTAGATCCTTTTTATAAACGCCAAAGTCCGAACGCTATTAAAACATAAAAAAGAAAAACCTATAATAAAATGAATGATGATCTTTTAACTTCTTTCCATCTATCAGGATTTTATTCTCTAGAAGATTAATGACAGGTAATTATGGTGAAGGTAAAAGTAAGTCTTTTTTTTTTTTGGTTGATAAATTGATTCAAAGAAAGTCTTGAGTTAAAATATATATGAACTTGGTTCTTATCTTATGCATATGGGAGCTTAATTTATTGAATCAATATATATATATATATATATATATATATATATGAAACCATACGCAGAGAGAGTGAGAGAAAGAGCTTCTAATATTAGATTCATGACATGGAGAATAAGCAAAGAAACTAGGGATTTTAGCCATATCCCTTATAATCAAGTAAAGGTAGTAGGCACACAACAATCATATTGGTCGAGACCGTGATGAATCTGATGATGGCATGGTTGTCGAGACCGCGTTGGTGTTGATGATGACAATATCCATTGTTGAGGAGGAATTTTGAAAAAATTAGCAACACTGGGACTAGCCATTAAAGAATGGAGTTGGTGGTGGTGGTGGTGGTGACTTCGGTTTAGGATGTGGATATGGATGTGGTTCTGGACGTCTTCTTGGGTGTGGACCGATATTGCGTAGAGGTGATGGGGGTGGAGGACTATTCATCTTATGGGATACAACTTTAAGTTTATGAGAAAAATCATGAGAGGCATTGCCCATGTAACTAAAATGTGATAGTAGTAGTCCATGGATCAAAACCAAAGTGAGCAAATTTGATATGACTCTCATTTCTTACTGCCTATATTGTGGAACGGTGTTTGGGTATGACTTTATACCTGTAGATGCTAGATGGATAGTCTTTGAGACCATTGATACGCTGACACGTGTAGATCGGGTTCTAAATCAATTAGTCCATGGATGAAGCTTCCGAGAGAGAGAGAGAGAGAGAGAGTGAAACGTGTAGGTTGGGAGCTAAATCAATTAGTCCGTGGATGAAGCTTCCCAGAGAGAGAGAGAGAGGAAATATGCAGGTGATTGATTTTAGAAATATGGATTTAACTATTTAAGTCAAAATGGCGGCTATAGAATTTTTTTTTAATTAAATAGTAAAAAAAAAAAAAACGTACTCACTAATATATAAAGTCAATACATACTGCATCCCAGCTGTTGTGGCTTGAATGATTGCACAAATTGCATATGAAATAGCTCCATTTGGGATTCTACTACCCCACTTTTTAATGATAAAATAAAAATAATCCTTTGTTCTTTTATGAGAGAGAAATAATCATTTGGGATTCTACTACCCCACTTTTAATGATAAAATAAAAATAATCCTTTATGAGAGTTTTATCATTAAAAGTGGGGTAGTAGAATCCCAAATGGAGCTATTTCATATGCAATTTGTGCAATCATTCAAGCCACAACAGCTGGGATGCAGTACGTATTGACTTTATATATATTAGTGAGTACGTTTTTTTTTTTTACTATTTAATTACTGGGTTGTAGTTGTACTTACCTAGTAGAAATGACTAATGTGATATTCTATGCAACACCTAAAAGAAGAGGAAGTTCTCAGGAAATTGTTGTTCCCCATATTGCTACCATAATTTGATATCCTGGTAACACTTTTCAAAACTGCTCAATCATATATTTGCATTATCATATGATGTGGTACCAATATATATATATATATATATATATATATATATATATATATTTTTTTTTTTCCTTTTTGGGTTGGTGGGGTTGTAGGGGTACTTTTAGGGTCCGTTTGGATACAATTTATTTTTACTGAAACTGAAAACTGAAAACACTATAATAAAATAATTTTTAAATGTGTGAATAGTACCGTGGGACCCATTTTTAATATTTTTTTTCTGAATAAAGTGACTGTGGGTCTTGTAAACAGTGTTATTTGTCTCAAAAAGCAGAAAATGCGTGAAAAAAAGAAAAAAGAAAAAGAAAAACGCAAACGTGAATCCAAACACTCACTTAGGGTAAAATTTGGTGCTTACTAAGTTTGCCCTCTATCGTTTCTGATAGCTTATTTGTTAAACGTATCAAGACAAGTTTTTGATAGCTTATTTGTTAAACGTACCAAGACAAAAAGAGAAAGGTTTAATTTTTATTTATAAAAAAAAAAAAAAAAGAAGAAGAAAAAACTAGTTTTATAGCTTATTTGATAAAATATGAGACAAAAAGTAAAATGTTGGGAAAATTATACTTTACTCCCTTAAACTATACCTTAAATTACACTTTGCACCCTAAACTTTTGAATTCACGTATTGCACCATAAACTATGATATTTGTTACACTTTACACTCCAACATCAAGTTTAATGTTAACTTGGATGGAAATTCAAAGTTTAAGGTGCGAAGTGTAATAAGAAATATAGTTTATGGTGATAAAATGTAATTTTTTTATTTATTTTGACGTTAGAGTACAAAGTGTAACAAAAGTCATAGTTTATGATATAAAACATGCATTTGAAAAGTTTAGGATGCAAAGTATAATTAGAGATTTCTTGTTATCATAACTATCAATTTTTGGAAAGTATATATAAAAAAATAAATAAATATATAAATAAAAAGTGTTTTTTTTTTGTGTTTTTGAAAACTTGAAATATCTATCAGTTTTAGAATAAGTAAATTTAGTTTCCACATAGATCAAACTTGTGTGCGGTAGTCTACTGGCTGCTTCTTATGTGGAATAACCCTTGCTCAAGGGTTCAATCCCCTTGGGCTGCTTATCTTTATTTTTTAAACAAAAATAAACTATGAAGAAACTAACCAAACGGAAAAAAGAATCTAACAAAAGCAAAATGACAATTGAATTTCGGCAATCCAATTGACGAAATTGATGTCAGTTTCTGTCTCCACTTTTTCTTGAATTTCGGCAACACCTCTACTGAAATACCAAAATTGTGTCAGATTTGTCAGTTTATCTCTCTTCTTTTACTTGTATTTCAGCAACACCAATACCGAAATTTGCATCTCTCCTCATTTAGCTAAAAAACTTTGCATAGTACACATAAATCCAATAAACTCTAATTTTTACAATATTGAGCCAAAAGAAAATTAAAAACTAACAAAATGAAAAAAAGCAAAAAAGAACTGATCGAGCCAAGGAGAATTTATGGCCACATTATCTCTTTTTGATACTTTTTTAGGAAAAATAAAATTAGTGATTATTATTATGGAATGGATTGAATGAGTTATAAATATGATTGATTAGATTTTTTTTTTTTTTTGTGTTTGAATGGGCTTTTTGTTGAATATTTTGTTTATTTACATATTTTGTTCATTATAACACATGGTTAACACTAAACATATAATCATCAAAGGTTTTTCTCTTAGACATAGGTCATCATTAAACTGAATCATGTAAATTCCTTCTCTTTCTCTTACTTCACTTTGCCTCTCTATATACTTTTTTTCTTTTTTCTTTTCTATCAAGATATAATTTGGAAAAATTGTACCCATAAATGATCATTACGGATAACCACTGCATAAGAGTTAGGAAATTAGCAATATGGAAGGGTCGGAGATGGAGCCAGGACTTGGAGTTAGGAGGGCAACTCTGCTGCTGTCCTCTAGCTTTGTTGCTTCTTAGCCGCTGAGTTTTTTTTTTTTTTTTTTTTTTTTTTTTTTTTTATGGTTAAAATTGGTTGATTGGGTTTATTTTTTTTAGTTTTGTTATTAGTAATTTTTGTCGTTGGACTATTTGTTTTGGGCTTGTATATTTTGTTTTAGATTTTAGATGTATAAATTTTTTTTTATAGCCTTTAAAAAGAGGGAAAATATCAGAGTTACAAATTTTTTTTTTTTTTAATTACTGATATAATGAGTGATTATTGGCAAGTAAAAAAGTGATGTAAGTAGCGAGCTCAGATGTGAACTAGTAATAATTTTACCTCAACCATTTGTAAAAATGTTGTAGAAAAGTTTATGATTATAACATTACTCTTAAAAGAATCAATGATATTATTTAAGGGGGCAAAGTATAATTTTATAGAAAAAAATTGCTAAAAGTAGTACCTATATCTATACTATTAATTTTTAAAAAAATATTTGGGGGCCCTCCAAAGCCCAAGTGTGCCTCCGTCCCTGGTAAGTGTCCATGAGTCAACTTTCAATCTCTAGGCGACAATTTCCAGGACATATTCACGGACCCTCCAAGTAGCTGGATGAAGCTTAATGGAGGAAGAACTTACCTAGCTATAAGAGCAAGGATATATTAAAACTTCTGTTAAGAGAGTGAAAAAAAAAAGTATCAAGAGTCTTGTAATTCAATAGTACTATTGATCCTTATTTATAAAGGGAAATAGGGTTCAAAGATCTCTCCTCCACTTGTTATAACAATTCAGTTAAAAAAAATACAGTATTTCGTCAATATCTCACGCACACCCCCCCCCGCCCAAAAAAATTGCATACAGAGATAACATTTGACTCCGGTTTGCACTTAAATTAGGCTAGACTTTGGTTTGGTAACTCTATAAAATTATAAATCAGCATACTTTTATCTAATATATATTATATGTACAATTATTATCTTTCATATATATTGGAAAAATATAAATATGAAACTCAAATTTTTTAAGAGAGAAAGAGAGAGTAGAAGCGCGGTTTACCAAATTCAATCTAATGGCCTACGATTACATTTTATTGGATATGCTTTTATTATTCTAAGAATAATTGTGTTTACAATAAGCTCTAAGCAGGTATATATAAAAATCAGGTTAAATAGGTTAATTGACAGTCAAGGGGCAGCCCAACATAATTTGCGGACTAAGGCAAAAACATTATGTGGGGCCTTTAATGTGTAAATATTAATTAAACAAAATTATTTAATAAAAATTAATAATATGAAATGAATTAATATGCTTTTATCAACTTTTATTATACAATATTACTCCAAAGTTTGCTTATTACTTCAACAAAATAATTATAATAGATATGTGTGAGCAATTTATAATTGTTACTTCTTATAATGAACTCATTACTAACAAAGTTTTATAACAAATTTGCTATAATATATGTACAACATTCTCTAAAAAATATTTACATAGAACATTACAACATTATCCATGCATTGTTTGTAACTTACTAGTTAATCTATAATAAATTATTTAACACATTTGCAACATTTTAGGATTTCAATTGGGTTAGGTTTAATTTAACCAAAAAAACCAAATTGTGTTAGGTTTCTATTGGTCTCGTTCTTTGGGAGTTTTGATAGAAATGAAAAGGAAAATTGTGCAAAAAACATTACAAAATGTTCACAATATGACGTAACAATGACTCTCAATGATAAATTTCATCGATTTAATTAATAAATGTTTCTTTTTTATGATCGGTAACATGCTAATTTGTAGGCCTATTGTAAAATTTGTAATATCCTTAACACCACTAATAAATAAATAAGTGCACAATCATTAATATATATAAATATATATATATATATATGATTTTATAAAACTTTGGGCTTTTTTGTGGTGGGCCTTAGGTTTAGGTCTAAGTTGCGTAGGCCTTGGGCTGGCCCTGTTGACAGTACAATTTCAACGTAATAATGATAGGCCCGCTAATATATGTGAACTTCAATTTTAAATTTTATAATCTTGTAAGCTTACTTTTGTGTTTTCAGTTATATATAGTAAAAGAAATATTCGCATTTAAACACATGGAAGATGATTGGGATTAATCAGAGAGAAAGTGATAAGCCCATAATCTTCTACTTTCTTCTTCTCAAAAAAAAATAATAATAATCTTCTACTTTCTTAAAGTGATAAGTCTCTAGTACATTAATCTTCAGCTCAAGTCAAGTCGTCTCCTTATGCGAAAGAATCTTTGATTTTAAAGTGAGAAGTCTCTAGTACATTAATCTTCTACTTTCTTATGCAAAAGAATCTTTGTCCACGGGTCCGTCTGGGTCGGGTTCGTGCCCAACCTAGAACCGACCCAACGAAATCGGTTTTTGGAAAATCTCACCCGTCGCCGATCGCCGAAGTAAACAGGTCGGGCGGATCAGACTTCAACGGGTGTCGTTTCAGGTCGGTCGGCGTCATAAATATGAGAAAACGACGAGGAAACCGTGAGAAAACAGTGAGAAAAACCCAGATTTGGCGAAAACTCATTGGAATCTATGAGATTTCGCCAAATCCGACAATAATCTCACCGGATTTGATGAGATTTTGCCAGATCTGGTCAAAATCTCGCCGGAATCTGGAATTTTTTTCGCTGGTCGATTCGGGTTTTTCAGGTTTTGGGGGGAGAGAAACCAAAACCGACCTGCTGGAGTCGGTTTCTGGTGGAGAAGACCCACTGCCGATCGCCGGAATAGTCAGGTCAGCCAGTGTCGGATCGATTCCGGTCGGGTTCTCCGGGTGGGTCGGGTCTTCGAATGGGTTTGGACAGCCCTCATCAAGTCAAAGAACAAATTTGGTTTCATTAATGGTGCTATTCCTATGCCCAAAAAAAATTCTCATTTGTTCTATGCTTGGGATCACTGTAACACTACAATTCTTTCATGGTTGATTACTTCACTACAGAAGAACATCATTATTAGTGTGATGTATAATGAATCAACAAGACAGGTTTGGCTTGATTTGAAGCATTGATATTCTCAAGGAAATGCTGCAAAGATTTATCACTAGCAAGGAAAAATCTCACACATTTCTCAGAATCTTCTTTCAGTCACTGACTATTTCACTGAGTTTAAGTCACTCTGGGATGAATTAAGAAAACTATGATAAGAAAACTATGATCAACTACCTAAATGTTCTTGTGGAGCTATGAAGCTCTTCAGTGAAAATAATGATCGAGTTGAAGTTTCTCAAGGGCGTGAATGAGAATTACTCTACAATTCGTAGTCAAGTTCTTATGAGTGATACAATTCCATCCATTAATAAAGTGTATTCCATGGTGATGCAAGAAGAAACACAAAAGAGGATTGGTACTTCAAATCATGCACAGAGTGAAGCTAATGCTATTGCTCTCTATGCAAATTCCAAAGGAAATTCCGAAGGAAATTTAGGTAATAAGGGTTACAATCGCAAGGAAAGGCTCATTCGTGCTAATTGTGGTATTCCTGGTCATGTTGCAGACAAGTGCTATAAGTTGCATGACTATCCACCTAGATAAAAGCCTAAGTATAAGTCTAATTCAACTACATATTCACCTTCAAGGAATTCTTCAGCTGCACATATGGTTTCAGGCAATCAGGATACCTCTTAGCAATGGTGTTCTAGAGACTTAACAGATGGTTCACTCACAGTGTCCTATTTCTTAGGCACAATGTGAACAACTATTGGTCTTTCTTGCTTCTTAGGCACATATGGTTTCAGGCAATCAGAATACTTCTTAGCCTAAGAATAAATTTATATAAACAATATTTTTTTTATCTTCTCTTTTTTTTTTCTTTTTTTCTTTTTCTTTTTTTTTCCTTAACCAAATAAATGAGTTTTTCATCCCTTTACTTTTTTATCCTCTTAACCAAATACTATAAAAAAAAATTAAAAATAAAATAAAATAAAATAATAAAAAAAACTAAAATATTTTTTATTCTCCTACTTTTCTGTCCACCAACCAAATAGATCCTTAATTAGTTTATAGATGAAGCTCCCTATAGAGAGAGAGAGAGAGACTTTGAACAGATCCTTATATTTAAATTTTGGAGACCTTCAATATTGCTAGTCAGAATTCATTACTTAATACGTTTGAAATATTGACCACTTTTTTTTTTTTTTCTTTTTGTTTCTTTTTTTTTTCTTTTTTCTTTTTTGTGTGAATCTATTTCATGGTTGCTGCAGTTAAAATTTATTTCACGGAACACACCACATATGACATACCTGCTATATGACATAACAACTCTACTAATATTGATATTAACGAATTATATATATGTGTGTGAGAGAGAGAGAGAGAGAGAGAGATACATACTCGGATAGCCCTTCATTTGTTATACAAATAATGTGTGATACATTACACATAAGTTGACTTCTCATTATTTATTAACAAGTAAATTTCAAAAGAGAAAAGGAAATCAAATTCACCAAGCAAGAGGAGGATTTTTTTTTTTTGGAAGGGCACGCAAGATGGGAGGTATAAGATATGTGATGACAATAATGATGGTCCTATATACTCCTATATAGGGGTGTCCACTCAGACCTAGACCCGATCCAACCAACCAGACTCGACCGAAACCAACCCACCCGCGTCCAATCCATGAGCTCCGGTGGTCGACGGCGGGTTACAAAGCCCAGAAACCAAGTTTGGCGGGCTCTCTCCTCTAAAACCTGCCTCAACCGACCTGATCGAAGACTGACAAAAATCCGGCAATTCAAGCTTTTTTCGACGAGTTTTAGGTCAAATTACTTGACATCCAACGAGATTTATGCCGGATTTGGGGAGATCTCAGCCAGATCTAGTAGAAATCTCACCAAATCTAGCAAGATCTCACCAAATCCGGTGAGATCTCCGCCGGATTTGGAGAATTTTCGCCTGAAAAAAACGATTTCGACTAATTTTTCCATTGTGGACAACCTGACCATGCCCGACCGCTTTCCGATGCCGATTCGACCGCTCCAATTCGACTCTCTCACTGGTAGGCGGCGAGTCTGAACTTTCACCACCCGATTCTGTCGGGTCTGTACGTTTTTAGACCCCTTAAAACATAAGTTGTTTAACCTAATTATTTAGCCAAGTGATTACTTAGGTAAATTATTCAAATCTAGGTTAACACAAGTAAATCATATCAAGTAAACAATGCGGAAAATAAAGAACACAACGATATGATAACCCAGGAAAACCAAACCGGTAAAAAACCTGGGGAGGATTTAACCTAGCTATCCTCAAGGTAAAACAGATCCACTATGAAAGAATTGAAGTTTTACAATAGCAACTTAGACCACTAACATCCTATTGCTACCTCGAGTAGAAAACTTACTACCACAACCACGTGACAGCTCCAAGTCCACGGACTACTTCTTTCTTGGATTCACAGCAACCACAAGTACTCCCACTTGTGTTTTTCTTTAAGCTCTTTATGCAGCAACTGAAGCAATCACCAAGCTTTTGACATCAATCTTGATCTTGATAACCCTAAGTGTGTATAAAGGCAAACACCTCTAAATCTCATAAGAGATTCACACACATAGCATAAACAACAACCTGAAAATGTGGCTAGGGTTTTTCCTTTTATACTTAAGGCAAAACATAAAACCCTACACGTCATATGGGCTTGCGCTGAGTTGGAAATTCTGCAGAAAAAACATTCTGCACGAGCTTTGATCGATCGAGCCTTACAGAAAGTGAACAGTAATTTTCTACAATTACTCGATTCCAACTTCACAATAAACATACTTTGAGCAACCTAAATCTAGACTCTAAGTTTTTATCATAGTTTGCCAACATTACATATTGAAGTTCTAAAACATTTAGATCTTAAATCCTTAGAACTTAATAGGGTCGGTCGCGAGTTGGGCACAAACCCAACCCGGACCAACCCGTGGACACCCTTACTCTTATATATATGTTTAACGAGGATCATGATTACCTGATTACGTTCATTTGGGTAACTCCTAGTTTTTGGTATCACTTAATTGATTACTTGATTATGTTTATTAGAAGATATAATTTTGATAACTTTTATATTAAATGTGTCACAAAAAAAAATTAATTTAATTATTTTTAAAAAATTAAAAATTAAATTTTTTGTTTTAAAAATAAATATATAAAAAAATGAGCCAAAAGCTTTTTGCCTTTTTCCCGAGAGGACACATACATCTAATTTAGGGTATTCCATAGATTATATTAAGCATAGACATCACTACTTATCATTCCAATGGTTTTTACTCTTTCAGGTTTTGGGGCGGGATAAGAAAATTATCCCTTTGTAACTTGTCGGATCATGAGTTATGTCATTCCACCTCAAAACCAATTGGTAACAAAGAAGACACACTCAAATCTTTTATGGCTTTTGACATCACACCACGCGGGTCTGTTTTTAGAGTGGTTGTAAGGAGTCAAATTGTGGTCTCCCCAACAATCCCTCCCTCACAATGACACTCCCGTGACTCAAACCCATGACCATGGCTCTGAAACCATTTGTCAGACCGTGAGCTATGCCATTCCATCTTAAAACCAATTGGTGATGAGGAAGACACCTCAAATCTTTTATGGTTTTCGACATCACACCACGCAGGTCTATTTTTAGAGTGGTTGTAGGGAGTCAAATTGTGGTCTCCCCAACATAACTTCTTTCCAAATATCAGGATTTTATTCACTAGAAGATTGATGGTAGGTATTTAAGATGAAGGAGAATTGATAAATTGATTCTAAGAAAGTCCCAGTTATATATGAACTTGGTTGTCATGCTTATGTGCGCTTTATTGAGAGAGAGAGAAAGAGAGAGAGAGAGAGAGAGAGAGTTAGAAAACAAACTAGCTAGGGGTTTTAGCCATATCCCTTACAATCAAGTAAAGGAAGTAAGCATATACTACAATCATTTTATTAACAACATTGAGACTAACCGTTGGAGGATGGAGCTAGTGGCGGTGTTGGTGGGTTTGTCTTTGGTTTTGGACGTGGATGTCCTGGTGGTGGAGTTGGTGGTGTTGCCTTTCATGTATAAGTCTTTCTAAGCCAATTGCCTCGAGGTAAAGGGGGTGGAGAAGCACTAACCTTATGGGATACAACCTTAAGTTTATGAGAAAAATCATGGGTTGTTAATTTCTCCAAGGATAGCACAGAAGCATCATGAGAGGCATCACCCGTGTAACTAAAATGTGATAGTAGTAGTTGTAAACACTTTATTTTGTACCCCGTTAATAAATTTTGGTCTCCGGCCCCAATGATGAGATTGACATATGTCAACCAATGGTAATTACAAAGTTCACAATAGTTTGAAAGTAATTACAACTCAAAAGTACTCAATCGCTTTGAAATCAATACTGAAAAATGACCTTTACTCATTGTTTTGACCATAACTTTTGATCCACAAGTAGGTTTTGAGTGAGGTTTGTTTCATTGGAAAGTAGACAACCTGGGCTTTAATTTGAATACAACTTTTGCCTAATTTGGACTTACATTGAGTAAGTTATGACCATTTGAAGTTGGGCTAACTAAGTAGTCTGATTTTTTGGGTTTTAAAATTTTATTTTAAGGACCCAAAACATCATGCTTTGATGTGAGCCAACCCCTAAATCCTTGGGAACGTCCAAAGACCATTAAAAAGTCTCGAAAACCCTAATTTTAACTCATAAATACTCATCTTATGTCTCCAATCAAAAGGCTAGCTAGAGAGAGTTATTTCTTGGCCTCCATCTTCTTTAAAACCATATTTTCTCTTTTCAAAACCCTAAGGCAGAACCTAAGCACATTTTTACAAATCAAAAACCTCTCTTTAGTTAGTTCTAAGGCAGAAACTTGTTCTTAATTGGATTTCTACAAAACCTTTTCAAAAACTTTTGTTCTTGAGTTGTGATTACTAACCATTATTGTGTTCTTTTTTATTATTCTTGTTCTCTCAAACTAATCTTTGTATTGTAGGCACTGCGGGGTCAGTTAAATAATCTCAAACTCATAATCTTAAGCAAGGTGAGCGTTCTTTCCATGAATTCTTTCTTTGTTTAATAGGATTCACATAAGTTTCTTAATGTAGTTTCTCTAATTGTTTTATTTGATTTGTTTGTTGATTTTAATTCTTTTAATATGTGTTAATATGATTTTAGGTTGTTTATAATATATTTTAGTTGTTCTTGTTTGTGGGCGCAAATCGCATGGCTGGGGGAGTACACCTCGGCTGAGTGGACCAGGGCGGAAAAAGGATAAAAGAAATTGCCACCTAATTTTATGGTCCAGGAACTATGTATATAGCGCCCTTACGTGGAAGGACTAATCTTACTATCAGAGTATGAGTTCGATTTCAACATTTTACTTTCCTTGTTTTTTAAATTTCAGTAGTTTACTTTTCTTGTGATTTATTTTTCAGCACTTTACTTTACTTGTCTTTAAATACATAGCACTCTCATTATTGTTGCTCTTTACTTTTCTCATCAATAACATTGCCATAAATTAAAGTTGCTTGGGTAAAACAAATTCTTTACATACTTTTCTAAGGAAATACTTTTCAAAACAAAAATTTATTTTTCCTCCTTTTTTTTAAATGATTTTCCTTTTAAAATAATAACTTTCCAAAGAAAAAAAGAGTTTTCTTTTAAAGCTTTCCTTCAAAAAAATGTTTTTTTTCTCAAAAACGTCTTATTCTAAAATGCTTTCAAAAAAATGTTTTCTTTTTCTTTAAAAATCCGAAAAATCAAGTTTAAAAAAATGTTCTCTTTTACCACGTTGGAATTTCTTTTCTTTTTTTTTTTAAAAAAAAATCTTTTGAACAAGAAAATTTTCCAAAAGAAATTTATCTTTGCATAAAAATCAAGGGATTTTTCTTGGAACCCAAACTTTTTCTTTCAAAAATAAAAACTCATGAACCTTTTTTCAAAAATCTTTTCAACTTTTCCATAAAAATGCTTTTTACACAAAAATCAAGGGATTTTTAATTCAAATCTTTTCAAAAGAAAAACCCATTAAATGTTTCAATTTTTTTTTCCCAAAACCTTGTTTTTAAGCTTCTTTTACCAAAAAAAAAAAAGATTTTCTAAAAAATCATACTCTTTTCCTCAAACCATTTTCTCAAAAATCATGGGACTTTTCAAAAGTTAAATCTTCTTTTCTAAAAAAAAAAAAAACATGAATCTTTGTCTTTTTAAAGTTAACGTTTTTTTTTTAAAAAAAAATGGAAATTTCCAATTTCTCCATCAAATTTTTGGGTTCCCTTAAAAAAAATGAAAACTTATTTTCCTAGCCGCGTTTACTAAACTCAGCTACAGATCAGCTCTCAAGCCGCGTCTTTGGACAAAACAGCTGCGTTTATGTGGGCAGGGCTTAGGCCGCGTTTTTAAAACGCGGCTATAGACGAACCTAGAGCTGCGTTTATGAGAAAAAACGCAGCTTTAGGACTTGATATAAACTGAAGAAAAAATCCCTCATCACCACCAAACAAACTCACCTCGATCTATCACTCTCAAGCAAACCCTCAAACAAACCCTCGCTCTCTATCACTGTCAACACCACGCCGCCTCTGATCGACGCCACCGCCGCCGCCGAGAACCTCTCCACCCATTTCCGTTGTCCATCTTCGCTCCACCGCCATCAAGAAGCTCGTTCTCATAGCTCTCTCTCTCAGCCATCATAGGTCAGAACTCTCTCTCTCTCTCACCTTTTTTTCTCTCACTTATTTCTCTATGTTGTTTCTCTCTTCACTATGTTGTTTTTTTTCAGTTTTAGGTTTGGTGGGTTTGGAAAGGTCATAAATGGGTTGGGTTTGGTTGTATTGTGGCTGGTATTGTCTTTATATAAGTTGTTCGTTGGTTATTACTCATGTGGCTAGCATCTATTATGTGTTTTGATGACTGAATCTCTGTTGTTTTCCCTCAATCCTGTATTTAGGACTTTTGTCAAATGCATTGGTATTGTGGGGTGGTGGCTGCAGCACAATGTTCATCTTCTGTGGCAGCCATTCTATGGCCGGTCAATATCTTGTGGCATTATGACATGTTTATATATGCTGCTGTGGGTATATTTAAATTCATCTCTTCATTTTGCAGATAGATTCAACCACGCAAGAGTGGGTCAGAGTGGATGATTGGAATAACCTCACAACAAGTAAGTATTATTTTACAATGACTTGGATTAGTTAAGCTCAAATTTCGCTCTTGCAGATGATGCTAGCCACAGTTTGTGCTTAGGTTGTCATGGTGATTTTCTTTTAATCAAGATTGATATTTGAATTAAATAAGTTATTTGCCGGCTAGTTTATAAAGAATAGGATAATTGTCTTGTCCTGTTCTCCTTTAGTAAAAATAGAACATACCTTATTGTCTTTATAGTTCATGTAGCAAAATAGGGGACTAAGACAATGTAGATTCTGACATATGTTCTGTCTTCTTGAGAAATTTGTGATGATTATTACTCTTCAATCTTAGACAAACTTTATGACCTCAATTATACAAGATGACAAAATGTTAACTTATGCTAACATCTTCACTTGACATATTGACATTTGAATCTTGATGTGCTTAAATGACTTGATATTCTATTAATTCTTTTTACAATGCAAAGGTTTTAGAAAATAATTAAGTTGGAGAAGGGAGAATATGGAATTTTTCTGTGATGCTTTTATTTATTTTTATTTTTTACTGAAAGAGCACTTACAAACACTCCAGAAAATCTGCCTTTTTGTATTGTCCAATTTAGAGTGGGAAGAGGTCAAAAAAGTTTTTCAAGATATAGACTTGGATCAGTAGAAGTTATTCTTTACTATTTGTTTGTCTAGTATTTTCAGGCTTATGATGCAAGCCTTTTTCATATGCTTTATAAACTATTAAGCTTCTGGAATAATTTGCTGGGATAAAGTAGTAATTTGTCATCTTGAAGTGGTATTTATTTTCTTCATATCGAAGTGGAGTTTCTTTTTTAGTTTTTAGAGAATCTCTTCTCACTTGGCCTTAAATGGCTAAAATAGCCACCACTATGATTGAAATTTTGTCACAGGTTTGATCTCTGTGAATTTGGTCTACTGCCCCTCCTGAGTTATACAAATGGAAAGGGTATCGTTGTCCAAAGAGATAAGGCCAAAATATAATGGCTACACAGATGTTAGCCAAAGGCCTTAACATTTGGTTTAAAACATGTGATGGTGTTGACATATGGCTTTAGGCTAAGCCACCTGTTGGCATGTGGCTTTAGGCTAAGCCACCTGTTGACATATGGCTTTAGGCAAAGCCACATGCTAACATCCTTTCCTATGACAGAGCATGAAACCCATGTAGAAGGGCTCCAAGATCACATATTTTCCTGCCATTTGGTATCATCTTTAGCCATCAAAACAATTTTCATTTGGATTGCCACATCAATTTTACATAATCATACCTTGGTTATTCTAATCACAAACACACACACATACATATATATAGAAGGGGCATTACTTGCTTCCTTAGTCATATTAATATTGGGACCATTAGCAACTTTGTGACATGCCTTTCACATTTTAGCACCTGGCAAAGGCACATGTACCAACCACGTCAGTTGGTATAGGTAGAAGTGACTAAGAATTCTCTTGGTAAATAATACTATAAATCATTCCCTTTTTTGCGTTTTGGATTTGTTGGTAGAATTTACCTTTCTAAAGGAGTACGATGATTCTTGAGCTACTGTGCAAACACCCTTTCCTCTCTTAAAGCTTCAAAGTTGAAATCTAAAGAGTGATCCTTCCTGTCCCTGCGGAAACTATATGTTCAAATTTTGTCTGCTAAACAATTTTTTACTCACTGCCATGCTGTATTGTGGTATTTGTTATACTAAAATCCATGTTTGATTAGCATTTAAAAAAGTAAAAAGAAAAAAAAAGTAGGAAAGAAAATATGAGAGAGCTTTGCAATCATTCTGCATGTAACATGTGGGAAACAAAGAATATTGCAGTAGCTTATAGACGTTATACTGAAAAATTAATTAACAAATGTAACAATCCTAGTAGCATACTTTATTGGTTCCCTTCTATATTTCTCCTTTTCACTTTTTCTTTTTCCTTTCCAAATAAGAAAATAGTAAGATACTCTAAGCAACATCCTTTCTGCATATATAATTGCTGGTACAATGAGTTGTCGACATTGCATATGATCCATTAACAAACTAATAATAAACTTTAACCCAACATAAACTGTAACAATCATTGTCAGTGAAAGATAAAGTAATTTTTTTACCTAAACTACTTCTAAATTCTAATTAACTTTTAACTAGTATGGTATGTTGTATTTATTTAATAAGTGGTAGGATATGGCTAGTGAATGCAATAGTAAATATTTATTTAAAGTTGTATTTAGCACAAATGACTGAGGTATGCACCATATATAGCTTAATCATCTAGGTGATAGGTGCCTCTTGACTGGAAATTCTGGAAACGGAGCCAGCTTTATGCTGATAACAAAGTAAGGGGCCACTGTCGTAATATAATCCTATCATATTCATGGCTTTAGCTTTGTTTACACCCCCTTGCAAGCAAGGTACAACAAGGCTTTATTCCATCTTCTTATTATATAACGCCAAGATTGCGTAATTGAAAAACCATGCACACAAACCAAGTATATCCTTCTCTTGCTTATTGATATCCCAAATAAGCTTGGCCAGTACACAGCCCGATCCCAAAGATGCAGCACATGATTAAGAGTGATCGCAGGATGTTCTCAGCATCTGATGATAGTACAATGATGAAGCAACTTTTGATGACAATACTCCCTCTATTGTTCTTTATAACTTTTGATGATTTACCCATTCTATTGTTCTTTATAACTCCGGAACCTATTATTAGAAATCAAATGTGTGGTAGCGAGACTTCCAGAGAGACATAAATGATTGAATTTCATGTTTATTGCAGTGGTTCCCAGCAGGTGGATGACAATGATCATGGATTAGATGGAGAGCTCTGATTCACTCGCAAAATAAAAGTTCTGGCAGTCTAAAACTTTAGATAGGTATCATTAATCAAAGTATTAAGTTATGCTTGTAACCCCCCAAATTTTGCTTCCAATTGTTCTGCTGTCAGGATGAACCAATGTGTTTTACTTCATACAAGTCAAACTTACCTTATTATCTATCCCCAAAAAAAGAAAAAGAAAAAAAAGAAGCATGTTTGAACTTTGAAGAACATACAATAGCTTGAGTCACTGTGTGTGAGAGACTTTATTTTTGGGTCAATAAGTCAGTAAGGCCTATGATATTTGAATTAATATGGTTGCAGCTATTCTTACCATGGTTTTAAAAACCAGGACAATCAAAGAATCAAAAAAATGTCCAATTCTTGATTTTTCCTAGTTGAACCACAGATTTTGATTGTTTTTATTTGATTGGTTTTGATTGTTTTTTTTTTTTTTTTTGATAAGTAACAAAAAATTTTATTAAAAAACACACAGCCCAGTACATAGGAAATGTACAAAAAGGCAAAAACATCAAGAAACCAAATTACAATGATCAAGCAACACAAGAAGGGAAATACAAGAAAAAGATGGTAGAACAAGACACCATTGGAGAAGAATAAAAAAGAAGAAAGACTTAAACTCAATCATGGACCATTCACGACCCTCAAAGCTTCTAGAATTCCGTTCCTGCCAGATACACCACATCAAACAGTGCGGCACAAGCCTCCAAATATCTATATTACGATGACGCCTGAATTTGCATGTCCAACAATCCAACAAATCCACTACCCTTTGAGGCATCACCCAACACATACCAAACAAGCAAAAGATCATACTCCACATCTCAAAGGCTATAGGACAGTGAAGGAGGAGATGATCTATAGATTCTTCACACCTTTTGCACATAAAACACCACTCAAGGACAACAAAATGCCTCTTCCGAAGGTTGTCTATAGTTAGAATCTTGCCTAAAGCCACAGTCCAAGAGAAAAAAGCTACCCGAGGAGGAATCTTTGATTGCCACACCATTTTCCAAGGGAAAGAAATGCCAGTAGAAGGGGAAATAGAATGATAATACCCACTCACCTTGAAACCTCGACTGCTGGCTGGCTTCCAACAAAGATTGTCAGAACCAACACCCCACACCTTTGTGGAATAGATCAAAACCATAAACGAATTCAAAGATTGTGACTCTTGATCATTCACTAAACGACGAAACTGAATGTCCCAAGAAACTCTCCCATTTACAAGGCACATAACCTCAGAGACCGAAGCATCCCTTGTCCTACTAATATTATATAAATCTGGAAACGCCTCCTTAAGAGGACGATCCTTACACCACACATCATCCCAAAACTTCACACAAGTTCCATCACCCACTTCATACTGAATGAACTTGGAAAAATTCTCCCAGCCACTCCAAATGAACTTCCACAAACAAACACCATATGCCCCAGACACAGATTTTGTGCACCAACCACCCCACTCATTCCCGTACTTCGCCCCAATGACCCTTCTCCAAAGGGCATCATTCTCCAAACCATAGCACCACAACCATCGAACCAAACATGCATAGTTTTTAAGAATTCTATGATTGAGTTATTCGAAGAACTATAAAAGGTCTAATTATAGAATATTTACACACGGTGTAAAAAGTTACTGCGATCTCAGCTTTTATGGTCTTCATTACCATTTGATTCTGTTTCAGGTATCAATTCTTGACTTTTACTTGCTTTTAGCTCAAGTTGTAGCTCTAGTTGTTGGGGTTTCTAGAAGTTTTTTTACTTTTAGGGTTTTGCTCAGTTATTGTGCGCAGCTTGGTTGTGATTCTTCATTGTATTGGATACTCGAATTTGATGCTGATGTGGGGTTTTCTGGTTATGCATTCCGTTAATTTGTTGGTGGGTTTGCAATTTTGATTCTATCTGAGTTCATTAAATTTTTTTTAATTATTTTTCTATTGTGAAAAAAAAATAATGAAAATGCTTTGACCTACAGATTTGTTCTGATTGTACTATAATCTTCTTGAAATATATTAGTTCTTTGTGTCAAATTTGATGTTGAGTGGATGAACCATCAGGCTTGTTTCTCTGTTTAAAAGTTTGTTACTTCACTTGCTTTCTTTTTATTAACTGCACAGGTGTTCTTACCACTTTCCACTGAGGACATGAACCAAGATTCTCTATAAGACTCTTGTTTAGTCAACCAAATGATTAGTTCAACCTTAATATGTCATTTTTATTTAGTGAACACTTTTTTTCCATTTTTTTCACTTTCTTCTGCTAATCTGCTCTGATGGTTCTTGTTGTTTTTCTTATGCTTTATTACTATGGTAAAATATTCATCTAGATTAAAAAATTTGCCTCTTTCTGCCACATTTTGTGGTGGAAAGCCAGGTGACATGATGAATTGCGTTTATGTAATTGTATTAGTTTTCTTGGAAGCTAGAGTTCCATTAGTGGCTAGGGTATCTTTGGAAGAATAAGATTTTTTATTCTAAGTTACCTTGAGGTGGATTTAGTTCTCTCTTTTTCCCCCCTCCCTCTGACCAGGAATGTGATTGTACGTAGAGCTTGTTTTTGTTCAGCTAACTAAGGGGTTACATGGGGAGTTTGCTCTTTCCTGCAAAATTCTTTACAAAATTTTGTGCTACATAAACTTTGGTAAGAGAGCAAAATTCGATCTTGTTCAACCATCTTTGAGAGACCCAACTTAGTTTCACTTGCCACCCTAGTCCAAATTTTATCGAAAACCCAGCTGCCATACAATCCAAGAAACCCATGATTCACAGCTAAAGTTTATTCTTGTATTTTAAGGGCCTCTATTACATTTGATTTGTATGCCCCTCTAGTTCTTTTGAATTTAAATTTTCTATTTGTTAGATCCAGCATTTTGGCAAACAATATTAAAAATTTAATGTCAAAAGTGTTGTCCACGGCGACGGGTCTAGGAAACTTTAGATGGGGGAACCAAAGCAAAGAAATTCAGTTTGTTCAATAGGACATATGAAGTATAATTTCTGATGGTCAAAGTAAAATTTCTGTTTATCTATCATACCAAATTGAAAAGTTCTAATAAGGGGGCTTTGGGGCCCAAGGACTGCCTTGGCCTCCTTCAATTCACTCTTTGCTTGTCTGTTTGTTGCTTTAGTCCATTTAAAGAATATTATTGTATGGTAAGTAATAATCAAGAGAAAATTGTATTCTTAAAGGCAATCTTCTACTTTTACTTTTACAATTTTAGTAATGACTATATAGGGGTGGCAATTGCGTTGGGTTTGGTGGGTTTCTAGTGTATTTTGTTGGCCCGTTGGCTAAATGGTGAAGGGGTGGGGTAGTGGGTCTTAGTTTTGAACATTAGTCAATAAAAGGAAAATGGTGTTTTTTATTCTTTAGGTTGTTAGTGATTTTGTTTTGTAACATTGATTTGTGGGTGGTGGTTTGTGGTTGCAGGCATAGTTGGACAAGGCAAAGTTCGTTTTTGTGTTGCCATAGTTGGACAAGGTAATTTTGGATCCCATAATTGCGAAAGTTTAGTATGTGCAAATTGAATGGCTGGGGAGGATACTGTGAGGTTTAGTTGAAGTTATAGACAGCCAGTTGGTTGTAGTGTGCATGTGTGACAAGTATTTCCATGTTCTTTTGCATGTTTATGTCATTAGAATTTTGAATTATATTATGAAACCTGGGTTACAATTCTATCTATTTGGGTAATGTGTGGAAAAGTACCAAACATGGACCAAAACAAGAAATTTGGGTTCCAAGATGGATCTATTTGGAACTCTCAGGTTTGTACAATTTTAATTTTTAATTTCTATTTCCAGCTCTTAACATTTGATTTGCATGTGTTCCTCTTTTCTTGTTAGTTAAAAATAAAAAAAATAAAATCAATTATTAATCTTTTGTTCATTAAATTGAAATGGCTTTTTCTGGATTATCAGTGAGACAACTTGGTGTGGTTACTAGAGCGCTTCTCTTTTGTTTTTATTTTATTGCATTCCCTAACTACGTTCTGCATCAACTTGGGGAGTTGGTGTGGACACTAGATTTGCTTAGGATTTTTACTTATTTGAGACATCAACTTTCAGACTTTTATTACTTTTATGAATTTGAATTTTGAATTAGTTTGGGTTTGTTGTGATTAAGGATTATGTGGGATTTAATTGTGGCATGATTAAATCTTTCATGTTGATTTGATCCTATAAGCCCTATTAAAATAGTGGCTCTTGTAATTGTGAAGGGACTGCCTTTTGAATTAGAATTTTCTGATGAGAAATTCTCTCTCGCTTGGTGGTGATTTCAAGCACCCTTAGGTGGTGAAGCTAGGGTTTCTCCCTTTTGTTTTTATCTTCTTTCTTTCCTCACTACGTTCTGCGTCACAGGTCACTAGTTTTTTCAATGTCAAGTAAACTCATATGTTGGATTCTCCTTTTGCATGTTCTCTACCTCCTTAATGGATGAAAATAACTCTGGGATTTAGTGCTTGATTCGTCCAGCATGTTGTTGTCAAGGACTTACAATATGTAATCCTTGTGAATTGTTGTGCCAACAATTTTATTGTAAATAAAAGACTGGCAATTCAGTTAGTATTGTAATTAGGTAAAAACATGATTACTTGGATCCATCCTAGTATTTTCAATTTGTGTGTGTGTGCGTGTGTGTTTTTTATTTCCACTTTTTTTTATAAGTAATAAAATTGTGTTGTGGTTATTCTATATTTTTGGTCAAAATATTCATCTTTTTAGTTCACTGGATTTGTTAATCAAGCCCTTGCTGTTAATATGTAGATCATGTGTGTGTGTGTTTTTTATTTTTAATTCCGCTTGTTTCATAACCAATAAAATTATTTGTTGTGGTTATTCTATATTTGTGGTAAATATATTCATATTTTTAGTTTGCTGGATTTGCTAATCGAGCCCTTGCTGTTAATATGTAGATCCTGTTTAGCAGACCTATTCGTTGGATTTTGGCCCTCCATGGAGATGTAGTCGTGCCATTCATGTTTGCCGGAGTTTTGAGGTGATCATGCTTACCTGTATTCTTCTTCTTCTTCTTCTTCTTCTCTCTCTCTCTCTCTCTCTCTCTCTCTCTCTTATATATAATTGCACAATTGTATTTCAAATAAAGTGGGTTGGCTTGGCTTGGCTTGTCTTGCGCCACCGATCAAGCTCGATGTGCTGCCACCGACAAAGCCTGTCCTGCCGCCGATCTGCTAACTATTCAAGGTATATCTCTCTCTATGTTTCCTTCTCTTCTCTCTCACTCTGGTCGGTGGTTTTGGGGTGGTCTGTGATGGTGGGGTTGATCTGGGTTTGTGACGGTTTGTGGTGTGGGTTGATCTAGGTTGTGTGGTGGTCTTTGATGTGGGTGTGGGGTTTTGATTTGTGTGGGAGTGGGTTTTGGGTTGGTGGGTTGCGGCGGGTCTGGGTCGTGGTGGGTTGTGGTGGCATGGGGGTTTTGGTTGTGGAGGTGACACAACTGATGCTGGCCTTGCCATTGACTATTGAGTAGAAGTTGTTTTTTTGTCTTACGTCAGTGGATTGATTGGTTTAATGGTGTCAAGTTGTAGTTATACTTAAGCCAGGTGTTTTCTTTTTTGTTCCTGCTGGATGATAACATATTATTTGTAGAAAATCCTTAATTACTTCATTTATGAAAATATACAGCCAAAGGTTAGTAATTTCTTCTTTCACTAGAAATTCTTGAAAAGAAGTTTGGTATATATGTGGCTGGGGGCAGATTTTGAATATATATGTTATTCAAAAAGAAAATTACAGCTTCAATTATATATAATGTTTGGCTTATAAGGAATTGAGAGTCATCTGTTGAAGGAATTAGGGATGAGATTAAAAACTGTCAAAAAGATTAATGCATTATGAGGACAACAAATTGAACTTGCCTACTTTGCAATATTATCATAGGAGGTAGCTCTCTCTCACCAGTTCTTGAACCCATGGACCTGATACTTGGTATAAGTATCAAATTAACCCAATGAGCTACTAAGAGAACCGGTCATAGGAGGTAGCTCAAACCATATTATTCTTGCTTTAAACAAATTGTTTTATATTTTGCTTCTTTTGTGACTTTTTAAATTTTTCTGATCACTTACATTGTTGTTGTTGGTTCATTAGATTCTAATTTAATTGATCCTTCTTGTGATCAATTCCATGGCTTTACGTTCAGTACAGTCTGTATTAACAAGGACTTGTTCTGTTTTTATTTTGGGAAGACTTGTACTGTTAATTTACATATATTAAACGTGTAATTGTTCCATGTCAAAAAAATAGTGTAATACTTTCCATTTGAATGCAAAACGAATGAATCTTGTAGTTATAGTAATTTGCTATTTTATTTTCGCTGGGTGTCACTTCATTGTATACTTTTTTCTAAAAAAAATAAAATTTCTTTTACCACTGAAAAATGTACTGAAAGATATGTAGTTTATATTCTTGCAGCAAGTAATGTTACAGGGATGGATAATATTTTTTTGAATTTGTAACTGCTAGTTTCTGTTCATCTGATGTTGCTGGTTTTCTTAAGATACCAAGTGTTATTGTGTTGTCTTACTCTATAGCTCTTTTTGAGTTAATGATGATTTATAATGGCTTTGTGATATACTGATAGTCATATTGTTTACTACAATTAGGGATCCAAGGTTCCCATATTCAGGATTAGTAGTTTCTCTTGTTCCAGGCAACCTCACAATTTATCCCAAAGGTGCATCAGTTTGATTGTAACTATTATCCTGCACTCTCAATCCCTCTTGCATTGATTAGATTACATTAGATTAGTTTATGGGAATTAGTTTAACTAGAAAAAGGTCAAGTTAGAAGTACGGATGTGCTTTCTTGATGTGGCATTCTGTTAGTAATCAGTTTGCAGAATCAATATTGGGTGATGTAAAAATCTTTTGTTGGGAACTTGTTTTGTTTATGTAATTATTTGTTTATGTAAATTATTTGGGCAATGCAATCTTTTGGCAATGAACTTGTTTTGTTTGCTGGCAATTGGTTGGGAACTGTTGAGGGTTGGCAATTGTTTTGGGCAGGAATTACAGATTTAGCAAGAAATAGAAAAAAGAAAAAACCTATAGCCGCGTTAAAAAAATCGCGGCTATAGACCCCGCAGGGTCTATTGAAACGCAGCCAAAGCCTGCGTTTTTTGTATTTTAATTCCTTTAAAAAAAAATTTTGAAAATGTCTTCTTTAAACTTCTTCTAAAACCAATGAAATTCTCTTCAAAAAAAAGGGTACCTTTTCCAAATTTTCCTTTCAAAAATAAAGGTAGAGCCAACGTCATAAAATTTGTTCATACATTGTATTTAAAACTTTTCCTTAGAATGGTATTGTTAAGGATTTGTGTCTATGGTTCAATTGTTTGAATCGATAGAGACCAATCAATTCTTTGGCACCAAGATGTTCTATTTGTCATCTTTTTTGCATGAAAAAAATGAGAAAATTGTGATGACAACAAGGTGCTACTCTTCCAACTTCCTCCCTTTATTTTTGTGTTGTAATTTATTTGTGTATAGTAGTTAGTATTCACATGCTATCTATCTAGTAAATATTCTACTCACATGCTATCGTACATTATTCTTGTATGCTCCCTCACATGCTACCTATGTATATACCTTACATGCTTTGTTTGTAAATATTCTTTGAAGTTAATATTCACATGGTATATTATAAGCAAATAGTTACTCACATGTGTGTGTGTATTGTTTGCAAAACCTTCTCAAAAATCAAAATGCCAAGTATTTTATTTCTTTACTAAAAAGATAACGTTTGAAATAAATTAAAATGAGGTATTATCTTTGGGTAGGCATTGTGAGGTGCTTAACACCTTCCCCGTATGTAACCGAACTTTCAAATCCAAAATCTTTGGTTTGAGACTTTTTGGTTTGCCATATTTAATAAACCCTTGGTTTAGATAATTAGGCAACTTAAAATGAATTAGACCCCTAGGTGACCAATCACACCTAACACAAAACCAGTGGTTGGTGGTGACTCCTAAAATAAAAATAAGAAAAAGGGACTCACATACACACTGTAAAGAAATAAAATACTTGGCATTTTGATTTTTGAGAAGAATCATGTCGCCAAGGACCCAATATTCCAACACAAAAAAAAAAAAAAAAAAATTTGGGGCGTCCACGATACACCAATCTGTATGACTTGGAAGCCTCAAATGGGAAAATAGACATCAAAATCAGAATTCACGTGAAAAACTGAGGAGGAAAGTGCCCTACCTAGAGAGAAGTGGTTATAAATGATATTGGGAGGGTGGCAAAAGATGACTAGTCTTGATAGTTGACAGTGCAGCAAGTGCTTTTATTATTGTGATCGTGTTTACAATAGGAGGATATATATTAAAATCAGGTCAACTAGATCATTTTTCCCAAAAAAAAAAAAAAAAAAGGTTAACTAGGTCATTTGTTGACAATACATTGTCATTATCTTGTAAACTTCAATTTAATTTACAAGATAGTGATATTTGTGAACTTCAATTTTTAAAAAATTTATAATCTTGTAAGCTCATCTATTTAAGTGATAAGCCCACAATCTTCTACTTTCTTAAAGCGATTCTCTGTTTACATTAATCTCAGCTCAAGTCAAGGCAAGTCGTCTCCTTATTCGAAGGAATCTTTGATCAGAAATTTTTAACGAGCGGTCCCATTATGAGATGCCGTTATCCTTGAAGCCAATGTGCCGCCTCAGAATTTTGTGTGGTGTTGAACACTCAAATGTGAGTGTAACTCATCTTCATCGAAGTCAAGCTACCACTCTCTCGGTCTATTCCTTTTGGCAATGTCATTATCTCTTTCATTAATTTGACTTTAAGGTCCGTAACGAGTCCATTTGATTGAGAGATGGAAAAACGAAAAGATAGAAAATGAAGAAAGAAAAAAAAAGTAGGAAGATTAGGAGTGGCAGTTTGTGTTTGTGTGTCAGATTCGTGTTGTGTCGTGTCCACTCATATGTAATTGACTATGTAGGTTGACACTAACTCAACAAGTTTATTAAACGAATCAGGATTCTTCAATCTTAACACAACATGTTTATTAAAAAGATCAGTCATGTCAACTTATTTATCAAATTTTACCAAAACGAAAAAAAAAAAAAAGTACAACTTTTAGTATTAATCCATATGATCTAAACTATGAAAGACAAAAAAAAAAAAAGAAAAAAAAAAAAGAAAAGAAGAAGACTTTTCAATATAAAATTTAGAACTAAAGAGTAACTTCATTACAAATAATTATTCAAAAATAAAGCATATCTTAATATCACAAATATCCAATCACAATATGTCAAACAAAATAAACCACGACAACTAATAAGTTTATGTAATTAGGGTTTTAAAGGGTATGTTGGTAAAATGACATTTAGTTAATCGGGTCAGACTGGTCAAATAGTTTCCATGATTTGGACACGAACATGACACGCATGTTTATTAAACGGGTTAGTCATGTCAACCCAAATACGACACGAACTTGTTAAGCTTCTAAACTCATAAACTGCTAACTTCGTGTCGTGTCATATTCGCGGGTGTGGACAAATGGGGTCGCCATCTAGATTAGGTCTAGGAACCATATTAGGCCTTTTAGGCCAATCAGTTACACACATGAATCCACGTACCAGATTATGGGTTCAAAGTTTGGGTACAGTTTAGGAAAGTGTAAGGCACCCAAGACTGCCCGGCTTGTGGGCTGACCTCCATTATTTGTTGCTAGGCCATATTTAATTAAAGAGTTTATTAAAAGAGCCCTAATCCTTAACCTAAACATAAATTATGCACTTTAAATAAAAATAACACATACAACATGTTAAAAACATATCACAATATAAAAAGAAATGAATAAAACACAATCAAACAAAATAAATTAAACATGGCAAGTTGACAATTAAATAAAACACATAAGGAAATAATATCAAATAGACTAAACATGGCAAAAATACTAAAATAAACATGGAAAATAGTTGAACCTAAAACAAAGTCAAACAGAATCAAAGATTATGTGAAAAATGATAAAAACAAATAAAAACAAAACTTTATCCTAATCTGGAATCGGGGTGTGTGCGCATACTCAACTATGCGTACGCATGGTTGAACCACATGCACGCATACTCGATGATGCGCACGCATCCTTTAACACAGATTTGAAAAATTACATTTTTAGAGATTTCATCATTCAAAGATGTTAAAGAAGAAATTAAACAAGCATGTTAAAACCCTAAACACTTAAACTAACATGAAGCAAATAAAACAAACATCAATATAAATAAGTAAACATGAAACAAAATCAAACAATTAAATTAAACTACGATAAATCAATAAACATGTTAAACTAACCTAGGAATTGCAATAACAATATAAGAACAAGAAGAACATATTATAAACAACCTAAAATCATATTAATACATATCAAACATAATCATGAACATCAAACAAATCAAATAAAACAAATATAAAAACTATATTAAGAAACTCATGCGAATTCTATTGAACAAAGAAAGAGTTCATGGAAAGAACACTCACCTTGTTTTAGATTATGAGTTTAGAGTTTGTTTAACCAACCCCTCAGTGCCTACAACACAAAGATTAGATTGATAGGAAAAGAATAATAAAAAGAACACAATAGTTTAGGTGATCACAACTCAAGAACAAGAGATTTTGAAAAAGGTTTTGAGAAATCAATTTAAAAAAATAGTTTTTGCCACACAACTAACTAAAGAGAGGTTTTAATTTTTTGTAAAAAAAAATGTTCTAAGGTGCTGCCCTAGGGTTTTGAAAAGAGGAAAAAAGAAAGTTTTAGAGAATATGGAGGCCAAAAAATAACTCTCTCTAGCTAGGGTTTTGATTGGAGACATAAGATGAATATTTATAAGTTCAAATTAGGGTTTTTGGGGCTTTTTAATGATATTTGGATGTTCTCAAGGGTCTATAGGTCAGCCCACATCAAAGCATGATGTTTTGGGCCCTTAAAATGAAGTTTTAATACTCAGAAAATCAAACTATCCAGTTGACCCAACTTCAAACAGTCATAACTTACTTAATATAAATTAAAATTAGGCAAAATTTTTATTCAAATTGAAGCCCAGGATGTCTAATTTTCAATGAAACAAACCTCACTCAAAAATTCGTTATAGATCAAAAGTTATGGTCAAAACAGTGAGCAAAGATCATTTTTCAATATCGATTTTAAAGCGATTTGAGTACTTTTGAGTTGTGATTACTTCCAAACTATTGTGAACTCTTTAATTACCCTTGTTTGAAATATGTCAAACTCATCATTGGAGTCAGAGACCAAAAATTATTAACAAGTACAAAATGCGGTGTCTATAACGGGTCATGTTAGATTTGCCAAATTGGGTATCAATTGTTAGTATAGTTTAATTTAGCTAAAATTCTATCACCTAAGTTTTTAGAAATTCAAAATTTACTCAAACTAAAATTTTATTTGTCTTAGGAACATGTTTGGGGTCATGGGCTCTAACCAGTAACCACTTATGGAAATATCATGTGTAATGCATATAATTACCGGGTTAGCATTTTTTTTTTTTTTTTTTTTTTTTTTTTTGATGGAATTACCGGGTTAGCTTGGTTAAATAAGTCATGTGCAATAATCTTATATTCCTATTAGTGGTTGGAGCTCAATGCTCCAAATATGTTTAGAGTCAAACTTTGTAAAAGAATATAAATGTGTAAAAGAATATTTTATCTCAATTATGTGTCATGCGATAAAGGCTAACCAAACTCTGTAATATATAAATGAAAGCTGACATAAATTATATTCGCTTAAAGTAATCTTTCTTTTTAATTAATGGAATGAAATCTAAACTTAAGACCTATATATCTTGTCAATAAAAATCCTGAAAAAAAATAAAATAAATAAAAATTCCTATACCATATGTTTGGACTCCCCTCTTCTTTAGCTCCCTCCATCTCCCTCTGTTCCAAACAAACCAATAGTGTTAACAACTGGTAAATCAAAACTTATACTTTGTAATGGTGCTCATCTGAACCCCACATTTTCATTAGTATGATAACCAAAACCTCCCAGTCTCATTCCATTAAATTTTGCTTGAAGAGAGAAATTTGGCACCAATACACACACAAAAAAGGCACTAATTTTTCCAAAAATAATGGTGGTTTTTCTGTCGAAATCAAAGAGAGAGAGAGAGAGCAGTAATGGTTTCTAGATGAGTTTTTGCCTTTTTGGTGAAGACTCTCCCCTCTCTAATGTGAGAAAATAAAACAATGAGCTAGAGCTATATGAATTGAAACAGTGCCTTTTGTGTTTGTGTTGGTCGTAGAGCTCTCGCATAGAATTTAAAATGGTGTGATGGGGTTTTTGATTGTCAAAGTGATGCAAACGCATGTAAGGTTTAATTAAATTGATGCAATTAAAAGTTTAAAGTTAATTGGTGACAACCTTAGTAGGATCTTTTCAATTTTGAATTTTCCCTAATCCTTTATATAGACGCCAAACACTATTAAAATATAAAAAAGAAAAACCTATAAAATGATGACCTTTTAACTTCTTTCCAACTATCAGGATTTTATTCTCTAAATGATTAATGGCAGGTAATTATGGTGAAGGAAAAAATATGTATTTTTATTGATCAATTGATTCAAAGAAAGTCTCAGTTAAACAAACTTGGTTGTTATGCCTATAAGAGCATTATTGAATCGATATGAAGAGAGAGAGAGAGAGAGAGAGAGAGAGAGAACTTATAGTATTATAGATTCATGACATGGAGAGTAAGCAAAGAAACTAGAGATTTTAGCCATATCCCTTATAATCAAGTAAGGTAGTAAGCACATAACAATCATATTGATCGAGACCATGATGAATCTGATGATGGAATGGTTGTCGAGACCGTGGTGGTGTTGATGATGACAGTATTCGTTGTGTTGTTGAGGAATTTTGAAATAACTCTGGCAACACTGGGACTAGCCGTTGGAGGATGGAGCTTTTGGTGGTGGTGGTGGTGGTGGTGGCGGTGGTGACTTCGGTTTAGGATGTGGAGATACTGGTGGGACTATTGGTGGCTTTGGAGAATGACCCGGATTGACTCGAGGTGGTGGGGGTGGAGAAGCACTAACCTTATGGGATACGACCTTAAGTTTATGAGAAAAATCATGAGAAGCATCGCCCATGTAACTAAAATGTGATAGTAGTAGTCCATGGATCAAAACCAAAGCGAGCAAACATGATATCACTCTCATTTTTACTGCCTATATTGTGTAACGGTGTTTGGGTATGCTTTTATACTTGTAGATGCTAGATCGATGGTCTTTGAGACCATTGATATGCTGAAACGTGTTAATTTGGTTCTAAATCAATTAGTCCATGGATGAAGCTTCCTAGATAGACAAAGAAAGAGAGAAAGAGAGAGAGAGAGAGAGAGAGAAACGTGTAGGAAAATGGATTTAGTGCCGGTTTGGATAGAAATTATTGCGTTTGCGTTTTGAAAGTTCAGCGTTTTCACTTTCTTTTTCTTTTCTTTTTTTCTTTTTTTTTCATGCGTTTCAGTCAGAATGCGGCTACTGTTCATGCACTGTTCATGAACAGTAGCCGCATTTCTTGACTTTTCCACGGTGAACAGTGCACTCGTACATTGTTTACGGACCCACAAATTTCACTTTTTAGCAACTTTTTCATTAAAAATGAGTCTCACGACACTATTCACACATTTAAAAATTAATTTGCTACAGTGTTTTCAGTTTTCAGTTTCAGTAAAATAAGTTCTATCCAAACGGACCCTTAACTATTAAAGTCAAAGCGGTGGTTATAGATAATTTTTTTTGGGTAAATTATGAATTTGGTCCTTAACATAAAGAAGGAACCTCGACCTTTATGCAGCTCAATTAGAATAGGGTGTTTAAGGACTCAACAGCATCATCAAAGCGTAGTCTACAAAAAAATTATTACATCAATACTTTTTTTTAAACTAACCTACAAATTACTTCATTGACACTCCTCCCTTTAGTAAGTTTCATGCAATCAAAATAAGGTTGTATTTATTTTTAATGTTATACTACCCCCAATAATCTAGCTATGATATTCAACAATCCTGAGCAACCATATCAAACCTGGGAACAGCAAGTCCATCATCATGGTCAGATTATTTAAATTTACCTTTCAGTAATTGAATATGTTTAACGAGCCTGGTTTTTGAAAACGGCCCCTCTGCCGCGATGGACTTGAAAAATGTAGACAACATGTCCCGAACTTGAGGATCAGAACCCATGAAATTAAGACTTATTAGTTGTGACTACCAAGAATTCTTTGTTCTAAACATTTTTTTTCTTTAAGGAATTTATTTTAGAGCAGCACTGATATTATCACAATTCATCTCCAATTTAAAATCTGAAAATCTATATATAATTATATATAGCTGAGAGAAAATCTAATTAAATTCTAAATTGAAGTCTAATTTTGCGCCACGTGTTTCAACTAATTTTTAAATTTGTGTGTCAAGTGAATTATTAGGTGCAAAAGTCAAATAGTCTAAATTCAATTAGATTTTAAATTGAATTTTAATTGGAGTTCAATTTTGCGCCATGTGTCCTATCTAAATTTTTAATATTTATGGCAAGTAAATTATTGGGTGTAAAAACTAAAAAGTTTAAATCTAATTAGATTCGAAATTATATATATATATATATATTAAATGTATTCATGCATATATACGAGATTACACCCTAATTTTCTATAATTATAAAGTACAGAATCGTCTAAATGGCCGATCTCAAACTAGGTACATGGAAAATTGCCATGGACAAAATCAACAAGCTGAAATTCTTAAACTTTGGGATCTGATCAGAGGCAGAGCTCGTCTTTATTTGACCACTGTACTGTTCCCAAAAGTTGAACACTACCTTATTTAAGGTACTTGATGGGGCTAAACCCCTTAGGTGGCGTTTGGTAAGAAAAATCCACATTACTCTTAACATTCAGATTCCTGAGAATGTGATGTCTTGCAATTTGGATGCCTAAGAATGTAACTATTCCTATGTTTGGTTTAATTGGGAATCTAATAAGATTCCTAAGAATGTGAGATTATAATATTTGGTTTATTCCTATAAATTTTAACTGAATTATTTATTTTTCACATTCGATCCTTAGATTTGTAAATTCAATAAAAGTCTTTTAAAAAAAAAAATAATAATCTTCTTCTAAATAAATAATTAAAAACAAAATATAAACTAGAAATTATGACAAATTCATTAAAACTATAGTCTAAAAGAAGAAAAGATGAATATATCAACAGAGTTGTCTATCATGTTTGTAGGGTCCTGATTTGTGGGCCAAACCCAAAGTGTATGGGATCTCGGCCTAATGAGCCCAATACAATAAATTTGTAGAAAGTGGGTCAAAGAACTAGGCACTAATGAGTTGAACAACGGATAGTATGGATTTCAGAGCTGATCAAGTCAGAGTAAAGGAAATATGACTCCATGAATTCGCTGTCCGAGGAGGTGGTTTATCATATAAATCAATAACAGTTGGATACAAGTGTGGTTTCAGGGTGCTACATTGTTCTGTTTCTCTTTTTTCCTCCCCTTCCTCATGGAGTGTCTTTCCCATTATATAGCTCCCTTTGAACTATCCTCCTCCTACACTTGTTGATCATTCAGGCCAATACTTGAATGCTTGTTCCATCAGACACCCCCTCTGGCTTTTTGTGAGTCGCAGTAGCCAAGGCAACACTGTTCAAAGGTCTTCTCCACATAAATGCGACCAGAAGGATAGCTGTAATGCATTTAATGTGGTGGTAGCAGGTTTCTCTTGGATATTTCTGAGTTCCCATCACCCTCGTATGCTTATGATGCGTGTCCTTATTACTGGAGTTTTCTGAAAGGTTTCCTTGATTACTGGGACACATATTTGAGTTGTACTTATAATATCTGAGGATTTACTCCTCCTCAGACCAACTTCCCTTTCTTGCCTTGCTCGTCAAATCTTGAGCCTGAATCGTTCATTATCATTAGTTCCTTCTCGGACTGAACATGCCCTCGGACAGGGCCCAAGGCCCAATATAGGATTTGGGCCCTTAACCTTACAATGTTTATATTGTTTTGGCGGGAAAAGGTAATGTTGTTTTGGTGAGAAGAGATAAAGACAAAGGAAAAGATATTGATAATTTGTTTTTATATTTTATCTCAATTGCTTAAATGATAAGGAAAAATAATTAAAATTGTCAATTTATAAAAAATAAAATTTCCTTTAAGAATAGGAATTTGGACTGTTTTAAAGGGAATTCACATTCCTACTGAAAGGGGATTAAAGAGGGAATTCAGATTTCTCTACCATCTGATTCTCTAGTGTAATTTGCAACCAAACTTGGGAATCTTTAAATATTCTTGAGAATCCTAAAATATTACCCCGTACCAAACGCCACGTTAGGGTGTGTTTGTTTGGAGGTGAAATAGGGTGGATGAAAACTTTAGAGAGAAAATGGAAAGGAAAACTTTTTTTGGAGTGTATTTGGTTGGGTGAGGAGAAAGGAAAATAAATAGTAAAGCCCAAGTATTTTCTCGCCGAGCTCACGAAAAAGTTTTCTCCTCAAAATGAAGAGAAAGCTAAAAGGAGAAAATGAGGTTGCTTAATGGACAAAAATGCCCTTATGCACTTACACATGGGCTTTATCTTACATTGCTCTTCTTCACCTTTTTTTTCCTTCAAACTGGAAGTTGCCTCCTCTTGTTCTTGTTCTTGTTCTTCTTCTTTTTCTTTTCTTTTTTCTTCCCTCGTTGCCTCTTCTTTCCTTTTTTTTTCTTTTTTTTTTTTCTTTGGATTTAAGTGTACGCTACTGATATTCTTTTTCTTTTTTTTTTTCCTTTTTCTTTCTTTTGTTTTTTTGTTTTTTGGTTGTTTGTCACTTTTTTTGTTTTAATTGTGAATCATTTTTAATAATGGTACATGAGTAAATTTATATAAACTCATTTTTTCCATCCCTCCACTTTTTCACTCTCAACCAAACAAAAATGAGGAAAATTAAAATTTTTTTTATCCTCCCACTTTTCTATCCTCCAACCATTTTCTATCCTTCCACTTTTTCATTTCTCCAACCAAACGGACCCTTAGAGAGAGAAAGAGAAAGGATTGTAGTGACTAGTGAATTATCGTAACATAAAGTACTCGATTTATGAAACGCTATAGAGGAATCATATTCAAGGAAATTAAACTTTACATTTTTTTTTTCTTTTTTAATCAACATGAATAGAGCATGGTAACTTAACTGTAATCTTTTATAATCAACTAAAGATATAGTAAGCATTCACTACGGTCATGATACTAGTGATGGTGGCGGTGATAGCAGGCCCTGGTCATGGTGGTGGTGACATGTCGTTCCTGATGTTCGTGGCAGTGACCGCGGCGGTGTCACTGGTCGAGGAGGACTACTTTTGAAATGAGTAGGAATATTGATAGCAGGAAGTGGTGGTGCAGAGCTAGCACTAGATTCCCTGTAAGACAATACCTTTAATTTATAATAAAAATCGTTAGATAAAAAGCAGCTTACTGCGATAGTAGCAATCCATGGATCAAAAAACAACGTGACCAAGTATGATGTGACATCCATTTCTTACTGTGCAGTAGCGAAACAATTCTTGCGTATCTTCTTTTCTATATGCGTAGTGCGTACGTACTTAATACTAGACGAATAGTCATAATCGTGGTAGTTAAACTCAAGCAATTAGTCTATTGTTGAAGCTTTCTGAGACAATACAAACCTCATGTACCACACTTATTGTGTTCTATTTTATATTCCATTAATTACAATTTGTTATATAATTGTTTAATTTTTTTATATAATAGCTAAAATGAAAAAAAATAAACACATGACAAGTTATGATTAGCGGAACACAAAAAGTGGTACAGAAAATTTATATTCTCCAGAGACAGACTACGAACAACAACTTCGTTTAATAAAATTACACATAATAATATCGTTGATCATTTTAAGAGTAATGCTACAACTACAAATTTATTTATAACATTTTTACAAACTATTAAGGTAATAAATTCTAACTCGATCACATCTAGACCGATCACTTACATCACTTTTTTATTTACAAATAACCACACATGACATTAGCAATTTGTAATTAAAAAAAAATAAAAATAAAATAAAAAAACTTTGTAGCTCTAGCATTTTCTAATTAGCCCAAAATATACAAGTCTAAAGAAATTAGCTCAACAATAAAATTTAGCAATAGCAAAATTAGAAGAAAAAAATTAAGTCTAATCAACCAATTTTACCCAAAATAAATAACACACCCTTTAAAAAAATTTAAACAAAATAATTGTAACCCTACCAACAACAGACGCAAGCTACCAAAAAAATAAGAAAGGTCTGAAGCTGAAGCCGCCGCACACAGCCAACAGCAAAACCACTTCTCCTTAAATTTAAGTCTTGCCTCCAGCCCTACTATGAATAGATCCTTATCCTTATCAATTATGAATACATTACCTATTAAGTTTGAAATATTGACAACCTCTTGTGTCAATCTATTTGATTGTTGTTAAATTAGAATTTACTGCATGGCATGTACACACCGCATACCTAGCAACTATAAGGATATTATAATGAGAAATGCTATATTAACAACATTTTTACAATATTTTCATAACAAATCTTAAGTGGTAGGTTGTCACAATTTTTTATTGGTGGAGAAAAAAAGTAGTTTTAATGATAAATTCAAATTATAACTAATAATAACTAACCACCTATAATTTATTACAAAAATGTTATAAAAATATTGTAGATATAGCACACTTCATGTATAATACTCTTTTTTTTTTTTTTATACAAGATAGAATTTCTACTCTAGCCTAATCTAAGTGTATATATGTGTGAAGTTCCCTCCTGGAGACTTGAACTCCAGCTTTTGCCCCCCACACTCCACAAGCATTTATACTTGTGGACTGACTACACCAAGGGTGCGCGGTGGGTCATGTATAATACTCTTATTATTTTTGGAAATAGTTTCTAAGCTAAAAAATTAATGGATGTATACGAGTACAAAATAATATTGTCTTATTAATTTATGTGTCCTGCAAATGCAATAAAGGCCAACTAAACCTTTTTTTTTTCTTTTTTTTTTTTGAGAAAGAAGGCCAACTAAACTTGGTAATGTGAAAATGAAGTTGTAAACCAACATAAATTAATATTCACTTTATAGTAATCTTTCTTATTATCTCTATCGTCATTAAAAATTCTTGGGTGAAAAAAAAAAAAAAAAAAAAAAAAAACCAATGTTTGGACTCCCTTCTCCTCTAACTCTCTTCATCTCCCTTCGTTCCAAATAGACCAATAGTGTTTATACATACTTATGGTAAATCAAACCTTATAGTTTTAACATGGCTCATGTGAACCCCACATTTTCATTAGCATGATAACCACAACCTCCCAATCTCACTCAGTTATTCTGCCTGAAGATAGAGAAATTTAGCACCAATGCACACACAAAAAAGGCACTAATTTTTCCAAAAACAATGGTGATTTTTCTGTTGAACTCAAAGAGATAGAGAGAGGCCGATAGTGGTATTTATATGAGATTTTGCCTTTTGGTGAAGCTTCTCCCTCTCTAAGAGCATTCTCATCAAAGGTGCTAAAAATGCTAAATTCTATTTTTTAGTATTTTTAACACCTCAAATCACAAAAACACACCTACAATAAATGTCACGCCCCAAACCCCAAAGGGTCCAAAGCATGAGAAAGACGTCTCAAAGTATCTGTAGATTTTTCCTTTTTGACAATTCAATCCACATAAATCATATCAAGTACCAACATCAAGAATTATCATAATTATTCCATTGAATATACTCTCAAAGTAAGTCAGAGCTCTAAGCATTAATTACAAGAACCATTGGCCACAAAAGAATAGAGATCTTAATAAACAATTACATATCAACAGCTTGTCCCATCGGTGGGAATAAAGTCACAACCACTATAACATACAAAAGAATGAGTCAAGCCTATTCTAAAGTGTACATCATCTAATGTCTCCATTACAAAAGTTCAGCCTCCATCAGTAGTTAGTCTAACTATTGTGGCCACCAGAAAGCTGTCTCAAAAGATTGTTGTCTACTCTGAAAAGTTTATAAAATAATGGAATGAGACAGAGCCTAGTAAGTAGCATAATTAATGGGGGTGGGGGAAATGCAAGTTTCATTTTCAATAATAATAATATGCTATGACAAGAATGATTAAATGATGAAACACAAAGTTTCTCAAAATAATACCATGAAACTATATACTATAATCTGTGAGCACTAATAATATAGTTCCAAAGCCATAAAATCTAACATACGGTAATTTGTCTCAAATATACCACACTACCACATAGACCGGTCAGGGGATCCACCCATTCACAACTAACATGATATTGTCCTCTCTAGTATGCAGACTCTTGGCCCCATGGATAGCAGCCTCACCCATACTCTCAAGGTTTTTCTCTCCCCCTATAGGCAGCAGAGAGAGTGCGTCAAATAGGACCTCTTTTGCATGTGGTCTTTTGGCCCCATGGACAGCAGCCTCACCCACACACAATCATGGAACCTCTTCCCCCCATGGGAAACAGGGAAGAACGCGTCATCCAAAGTGAAAGGGCACTGACCTAGATCTGATTCCGTTGTCACAAAGACTATGGAAACCAAATCGGGTGATAACTGGGAAATCACACATGGCATGGTGTTAAAACCACATAAAGCTCACAGGTTACATTACTTTGAAACACATAGTTTATATCCAGGTAGTTTCAGAAAAACTTTAAATAATCTAACTTTCACAAAGTTTGTAAGGTTTTTAACCTCATTCTTGTCAAGAGATTTTCTATCAATTTCCCACATAACAAAACAAGATAAGCTTCTTTAAATTCTCTAATATACCATAAAATCCAATATTTCCTTATCAAAGATTAAATAAAAGATGCTCATTTTTCCATGTCAACAATTCATGCATTTCCCTAAATGCAATACCAAATATGATGCAATTTTCATATATATAATCATATATATATTAAGGTTACGACACAATAGTTTTTAGGAAAATATAGTTTCCATAGGTAGTTTCCAAAAGCGTGTTTAACCCAAAAACAACATTTATGCAATATGGTTATTTTTCAAAAATCCCATTAAAAAGCTACTTACCTCGCAACCGCAAATGCCTAATTCTCCAAGCTCCAAGGAGATTAGCTAGAACCTAAACAATATCAAGTAAACCTATCACAATAAGCATAGAGCTTGAAATTGTATCTAGTTACAATTTAGGAATTGCCAAATAAGCACTTAATTAGGCAAGCCTAGTATTTAACCTCATCAATAATAATATATTCAACTTCCAAAGTTTCTCAACAAATTGATTCACAAGGCATAAGCTTCAATTTATAAAGTTAACACATTTAATATCATCTCCAACATCATGACTAGCTCCCATAAAATTTACACTACATCATTAAGAGACCCATGAGAGTAAAATCATAATATCCTCCAAGACAAGAAATTTAGAACTTCAACTAACTCCAAAACCCAATAACAATGGAAAAATTAGATTTACCAACCATCACATGTTATAACTCAAAACCCCTAAATTTTCCACCATACATAAACCTTAAGTAGTCATCATTAGCACAAACCATATACCCACTCATCAAATAATTCCACCAATACAAAACCCATACATACAAACACATAAATATCACTTCCAATGCTCATAAATCACATGGGTATCATTATTAAAGCTTAGATAAAAATAACCTCAAGCAAAAGTGTAAAACCCACCAAAAAGATTAGAAATTTTTACCTTAAAAAAAAAAGGATGTGAAGGTGCTTATGAGTTCTCAAGAATTTTCAAGTGATCTTACCAGAAAATGATGGTGAGATGGTGGTTTGGAGTGGATTCCAGTGGGTGAGTGTGGAAGTGAGTGTGTGTGTGTGTGTTTAAGTAAAGTGAAAAGAAAGAAAATGAAAGGAAGAAAAGAGATGGCCAGCCAAAAGAGAGAAAAGGGAAGGTGTGAAAATGAGTGGTGGGGGATTGTTGGGTTAGGTGGGGCACGTGTGGTCCATTAAAAATCTGACTCTTACTTCTTTTTCTTTTTCTTTTCTTTTTTTTTCTTTTTTTTTTTTTTCTTTTTTTTTTTGTCTGACTGACTGGGACATTACAATAAAGATGCTAAATGCTAAAAATTTTAGCATTAAGCTACAATAAGCTGTTATTAATAACAGCTCACTGTAGCTGGATTGTAAAATATATATATATATATATATAAATATATATATATATATTCTCACCAACTCTCACTTCTCTCTTCTCTCTTCTCTCTCCCGATGGTTGTGGTCTGGCGATGATTGCGGTCTAACGATGGTTCGATGGTCCAGTGATGGTTCTATCGACGCCTAGCCTCGATCGGAGCATAAAACCGCCGTTGTCGGGCCTTTGTTTGACCACGCGCCGTGGCGACGCTCCCACAAGCGCGGGGCTCATTGGAGGCCCCTCTCGATTGAATTGTGTGTGTGGTTCGCACGGAGTTTCGAATGCTCTCTCTCTCGGTGGAGGAAGGTAGGTCTACCTTTGGAGGTGTGACAGGAATCTTGGCCAAATTTTAGGTGATTTCCAAAGGTAAGTGAAGTCGTCACCAATCATTGGGTTTTTCTAAGGTGTGATTGGTCACATGTTTCTAGTTGATTTTATTACCAATCCTAAACTAAGAAAAAGGGCATTTTTCCTAATCTAATGTGGATGGCAAAAAATCTTGATTCTTGAGTCCGGAAGTTTGGTTACGTGTGGGGAAGGTGTTAGGCACCCCACAACGCCTGTCCAAAGATAGTCCTTTGTTTTTATTAGGACATATGTGGATCATGTTAAGAACATATATTATTTAGAATTGGCTAATCTTTTGACAAAACGCACTTTACTTGTAATTTGGTAGATCTAGGATGTGTTTAATACTTCAAGGAACAAAAGTTAAAGTTCAACTATTGAAGCCATGCAAATCTATCCAAGAATCAAGTGAAAAAGTGCTGTGTTTTAAAGCTCGATAGATATCTCGACAGATGTATCTATCGAGATTTAAAATATGAAGCTCGACAAATAAGCTCGACAGCTGTATCTATCGAGAATTACGAAAATTAGTTTTTCAAATCTGATTTCACGCATACCCCATTTGTATGTGTTTAGGCTTTCTTTTCTCACAACCTTAAACATATATAAGGATTATTTTAAGGGTCGTCACATGGGTTGCAAGTTGATGAAACTTAATGCAAAGGTTTTATGCAAGCATATTGTGACCGGAGACAATTTGTCCTAGTTCATCTTTCTCTTGAAGAAGCTACTGCATTTGTACACCGTAGGGTTTTGTAACCAAGGAGCTTCGTGATCTTCATCGTGTGGATGAACTGAAGAACTTTGCAGCCAACATCTTTCTCAAAGTTGGTGTGTTAGTTACGTACTTAGATCCGTGTATTGATTGATTAGTCACGTACTTGGAGCCATGCATTGAAATGGAGAGATTGTCACTACAGAACAAGTCCAATTGTGTATTGGGGTAAAGGTTCAACTGTAGGTTGGTATAAAGTATTGGGATTCCTTTACTTGTAACCGCTTGTTTTGATAATAGTGGATTCTCAGGAGTGGTGACCTTAAATTCACCCTGTAGGGTTTTGCCTCGGTGGTTTTCCCCATTCGTAAACAAATCACCTGTGTCAAATTTATTTTCCGCTGCATTTAGTTATTTGGTGATTTGTTTGTGCTACCACGCTTATTACATGTTAATTGACTTAATTAATTCACTTGGCTAATTAATTGGTTAATTTACCATAAGGGGTCAATACATTCTTGGCCTATCAGTTTTGATAAAACCTTATATTTTCGAAGATTGGCAGTAAAAAAAACATGATTTTGGCATTGGCTTTCGAGGCTTTGCATGCATGGGGGGCTTTGAGGTTTGGCTTTTGAATGGGTGTGGTCCCAATCTATGCTTTCCTAAGACATTCGGGCAAAGTACCAGATTTCCACACAAACCAGGAAAGTAAATGCCTACATCCCTAGAGCATGGCCCAAAATATAGGTGTAGAAAAGTAAACAGGAGTCGACATACTCTAGAGATGAGGACGAATGGTACATGGCATGATATACCTAATACAACCCATCTAAGAAAGAAAGGGGGGAGGAAGGAAGGGGGTTTAAAAGAGTACATAACCAAATGGAAGAAGCTAGACCCCTAAATCTACCGAACATGGCCGCCTGGCTTATATCCACATGCTCGCATCCTTGCCCCTTTTTACTTGCACCTGGGAGACCATGCCCTAGCTCCATGCGTCCTCACTCCGTGTGTGTACATGCAAAGGCAAGAACAAGAAATTAGAAGACAAGCAATGGAAAGAAAGAGATGCGTAGGGCATGTGAAAGAGGCATAAAGTAGATAAGCATGATAGACATGGTAAGCAAAGAAACAAGAAAGAAAGCAAGCAAACAAGCGGGAAGGCAAACAAGCAAAAAGGCAAACAAAAGATGGTGTCCACGGGGGACAAATGTAGATTTGGATCAAATGTTCATAACTTCATTATGTTGAAGCATGGACAACACACTAGCAAGCAAGACTTATGCATGGACATGTAAGCAAGCGTGTAAAGATGCATAAAAAGCCCATGGGAGTCACAAACAAGCATCGCAAGCGTATCATCGCACGAAGCGGGAAAGGGGAAAGGTATGCACGAAGCAACCGGTATCATGTTGATGCATCCCAAGTGGTTACATCCAAACAAGGCCTCATCAGCATCGAATGTAACCACACAACCACAAACCCGCTTAGGGCGTCAAGCATGGCAAAGCCTAGAACAAGAGAGGCTAGCACAAGCATAAAGCATAGAAGCAAGAAAGCATAGACATGCAAATAGGATGATCCAAACCCTTTGATGTGGGCCTTGGTGTATAGACGATGACAAAGACCATAGGGTCTAGATCGGATTCTAACCATTAGGCCAAAACACAAGAAAATGCAATAAAAATTAACAAAAGGGCTACAATAGCACATGGCATGACAAACAAGGTCTAGGCCTAAGCACATAAACAAGGCGTGAAGCACGCAAGCACATAGATGATGGCATAAAGCATGTAGAGAACATCGATCTAAGCATGTAAACACACCGATCTACACATATAAGCATGGAAATGCGCATGTAAGCATGTAGAAGCCTATCACATAGACATGGAAGAACATGGATCCAAGCATATAAGCATGTGAAAACGAGGATCTAACCATATAGCATGGAAATAAACACATAGACACATAGATCCAAGTAAGGCATAGCCAACAACATCATACAAGCATGTGAGCATGTAACCCTAACATCATCCTAGAACAAAAAGACGAACAAAGCATAGGAAAACATGGCATATAGCGTAAAACATGTAGATCTAAACATATAAGCATGTAAGGATGTAGATCTAAGCATGCAACATGGCATAAGGCATAAAAAAACAAGGTGATTTAGGCTAGAAGCACAAATAAAGCAAGCAACATGCTAAGGAAAGCAATAAATCATGTTACTAAGGTAAAAAGAGCAAGAAAAATGCTAGAAAAAGATTTAGGAAGTTAGGGGTGTGGATAGCAGCTAAAAAGCTACATTTACATCCCTAAACCCCAAATCCAAAGTGTAGAACCAAGGAGAAGAAGATTGGGTATAAAAACAATACCTTGTATTTTTTGTGAAGAATGAAGAATCAAGAGACTTTGATGTGTTTTTTGTGTGTTTTTTCTGTTTGGAGGAGGGGAGAAAAGCTTAGAATTCATCCAGGCAGAGAGCAGGTAGCCAGGGGAGTCTCTTTTTTTTATTTTGGTCTGGAGGGTGCTTGGGGCCTTTTATAGCCCTAGCACGCTTTTTGAGGCAGCGGCCCTTCAAGGGCCGCCACCTTCAAAAGGTCATGAATTGGGTTGATCTTGACACCCCTAGAAAGATCTTGACTTCCTGTTTCTTAAAAGGTATGGAACTTGAAAATCCAATGGTCGAATCAAAAGTTATGGCTCTCGGAAATTAGCGATGCATCAATTGGTGTGTTATCCTGGTTTTCATGATATCTCGGCCGTTCTAACTCCGATTTCGACCCATGAATAGTCGTTGAACTGAGAATTTGATAATCTTCGTAATGACATTGGTTTCAACCCATTCTAACGGCCAGATCAAAATTAGAGTTTCTAGGGCCCACCGAGAGTCAACTCCAGGTCAACTTGGTCAAACTTGGTCAAAATTGCCAAAAATCTCCAAAAAGCTTGGGTTTGATGTAAAACTATGAAAAGTGTTGTTTTGTGAGGGTTTTTACCTCATTTGACCTTCGGTCAACCCTAGGTTGACTAAGGGCATTTTGGTCATTTTAGCTAAAAAAGGCACTTTAGGTGCTCTGGTATCCAAATGGGTTGCACCACGTCATTCTGAATTTCCCCGCAGCCCCATGGAGAGAAAATAATATTTTTGTATTTTTTAAGGTCCGGCACGCAAATCAATGGCAAACAAAATACGGTATCAACAGGTTCGATGGTCCGGCGATGGTTTTTTTTTTTCTCTCACTGATGGTCCGTTGGTCACGGTGCAGTGTTCCTGGGTCGTGGGTCGTGGTCGTGAGTCGCGGTTCCTGGGTCACAGTCCCTAGTTGTGTTCCTAAGTCATGCGGGTGGATTTGGCTGGTGGCTGGTGGCGGCGATGGTGGGTGGATGCGGTGGTTGTGGTATGGGGTGGATGTGGATGTGGTGGGTGTAGTGAGTGGATGTGGAGGTTTCTTTTTTTGTAGCTGTTGTTTGTGGTTGCGGTGGATCTAGCTAGTGGCTGGTGGCGGCAATGGTGGGTGGATTTGGTGGTTGTGGTATGGGTGGATGTAGAGGTTTTTTTTTTTTTTTTTCTCTACTGTTGTTTGTGATTGCGGCGGATTTGGCTAGTGGCTGGTGGTTGCAATGGTGGGCAAATGTGGTGGTTGTGGTATGGGTGGGTGGATGTGATGGCTGGCAGTGCTGAGAATAGTTGGGTTGAGAAAGAGAGAAAGAGAGAGAGAGAGGAAGAATAAAAAATGATAAATAAAGAATATTTAAATGAAGTGTTAAAAAAAATAGAAGTTTTGATGTAAGGTATGTTGTAAAGTGATGTGTTATATGTTATAAAGTTGGTTTTTTAGATGCTAAATGCTAAAAATTTTAAGATCTTTGATGGGAATTCTTTAAGAGAACTAGCATCAAATGTGCTAAATACTAAATTTTTAGTATTTAGCACACCAAATAAATATAATTAAAAAAAAAAACACTAGCATTAGATGTGTCAAATGATAAAAAAAATTGGCACATGTTGTAATAATATTATACTTTTAGGAGGGTACGGTTCACTGGCAGCTCTAAGATTTTAGTTCAGGGGGGTCAATAAAAAATATAAATTATATAAAATCTTATATATATATATATAAACTATAAGTTCATTTGTCATTTTTTTTTCTAACACAATAATATATTAATAATTGTTGTTAAATGAACTTTAATTATTATTACTTAGAATACTTTAATTTATTAGTTTTTTTTTACTCTTTTACAAATTTTTTATTGAATTCACAAGACATTTTTATAAATTCTTTAATATTTTCTTTCAACTCTTTAAATTAATTTGTTAGTTTCTATCCCGCCGATTAAGTGTTTACAAAAAAATTTATTCAGCAAAAAAAAAAGTGTTTACAATAATTGTTTATTAGTTTGCAATTCTTTAATTTATAAGTTTACAATTCTTTAAATAAATGTTTCATATATTTATTATCTTTTATTTTTAAGGTACTAACCCACCCACGTTGCAACAACCACTCCCACTCACTTCGGTCAAAGTCTCAAAAGTGCAAAAGACAAAACTCATAACTCAATACTATATATCAAAAACTACAAAAACTTAACAGTACAGACACATTGAAGGAGACGGTCAACTAGTCAAAGACTCTTCTTTTTTTTTTTTAGAAACTAGTCCTCAATACTCAAAAATAAAATATTAAAATACTATAACCCCACACACACCCCGTGATTCAATGAAAGAACTCAAGAAGTCTATCAAAATACTAAAAACACACAAAGAAGTCTGTCAAAACACTTTAAACACACACTCTCACAGCGAAAGAAAGAGAGAAAGAGAGATGAAAATACCAGATCAAGCGGCAATGGCAACAAATCAAGGATAGTTCAAGCGTCGGCGATGCGGCGGCAGATCTAAGTTAGATGGTGGCAGATTGTTTTGTGGGTGAAATGACTACCTTTTTCCTTTGGATTTGGAGAGTGAAGAGGGATAGTGGGGGAGGACTAAATTTCTCTCTTAAGTTTGGTTTGACCCTTTTTTTTATTTCTGATTTTTTAAATTTGATTTATGGGCTTTTTTCTGAGATTAAAGACCAAAAATTTTCCGTTGGACTTTTTTTTTTTTTTTTTTTTTGGGAGTTTAAAGCTAAATTCAACTGGGCTTTCAGGGTGTGCAAAATTTTATTGTAGGGGGTTCAAAACAAATTTTTTTTACACAAATATTATATATGTAATTGGTATGGTTAATATGCTAAAAAATTTTAGTACTATTTTATTACTCTTTCTCTTCTATTAATAAAGAAAGAATTAAAAATAAAAATAAAAATTCAATAAAATGGGAAAAGAATAAAAGATGATCAAAGCATGTTTTGACAACAATATTGTTACCAAAGGTTGAACGCTTAATAGGGTTAAACTTAAACCCCTACTTGAGAGAGAGTAACATGAATAGAATAGAGGAACATGGGAACTTCCGAACTAAACTATATTCTTTATAATCAACTAAAGATATATATAGTAAGCGTTGCTACAGTAATGGTGGTGGTGATATCATTCCGGAAGATGTACGTTGACGGTGGTGTCACTGGTCGAGGAAGAGGACATTTGAAATGAGTAGGAATATTGATAGCAGTATCAGAAATTTGGTAAAACTGATTTCATTAAATTTGTTCACTAACTGATTACAAGGCTTATATGTATTATGTATACATAAGCTGTGCAAAGAAGGAAACAGATCGAGTAAACTCACTAACTAACTCACGTGCTATACTAATCCTAATTAACATACACACGTGTAGAACTAATAACAGAAACAACAATTAATAGCAAAACTACAAGTTGTATAGCTAATTCACTAAGGGAAGCCACTGTCGTTTTGTCTCTGGTATAGAACCACTGCTGCCCTTGTCTTCTTGATAAGCTTCACATCTCTTTAATTTCTTCTTATCTTGATAGCAGGAGGTGGTGGTGCATCAACAGATTTCCGATTAGAGTCGACACTACCTTCAATTTATAATAAAAATCGTTGGATAACACAGAAGCAGCTTGAACGATGTTGGCCTCGGTATCTAAACTGTGACAGTAGCAATCCCTAAATCAAAACCAACTTGACCAAGAATGATATGACACCCATTTCTTACCTTCAATTGTGAAACAATTCTTGGGTATCTTCGTGCCGAGACTGTGATGGTGTTAACGTTCATGCCGGTATTCATTGTTGACTAGCAACATGGAGGTGGTTCGACTGGTCTCTTCCTAGGAATTCTAGGCAGATTGGGTTTTGGTCGTGGGGGTGGAGATGCACTAACCCTATGTGATACAACCTTAAGTTTATGAGAAAAATCATGGGTGGTAACTTTATCCCAGCTGGATAACATAGAAGCATCACGAGTGGCATCGCCCATGTAACCAAAATTTGATACTAGTAGCCCATAGATCAAAACCAAAGTGAGCAAATATGATATGACTCCCATTTCTGACTCCCTATATTGTGGAAAGGGGTTTGGGTATGCTTTTTATGGTTGTAGTCTTGTAGATGCTAGATATGGATGGTCCTTGAGAGTTGAGACCATTGATATCCTGAAACGTGTAGATTGGGCATTATATAGGTCAATTAGTCCGGGGATGAAGCTTCAGAGAGAGAGAAGAGAGAGAGGAAATATCATGGTGATTGGTTTTAGAAATATGGATTTAAGTCAAAAGTGGTGGCTCCATAGCCCAGGCCGGCCCTTCCACTAGGTCAATTAGGCAATTGCCTAAGCCCCAAGTGGAAGGAAGGCTCCAAAATTTTGGAAAAGAATGGGCTAGCAGGAAAAAAAAAAATGGAAAAGAAGCTGGTAGCAGGAAAAAAAATTAAAAATTTTGGCTTGCAAATGAAACTCCGACCAAAAAACAAAGAAGAAAATTCTTTGGTCTAAACAAAATTAATTGTCTAAAAAATAACATCTTTAAATCTCTAGACAAACCAAAATTCAACCAAATAAAATATAAATCCAGTCTAAAAATATTGCATACAAAACAATCACAAATCAAAAATCTCAAACCCTTAAAATTTACCCACTGTTGCTCTCTCTCTCTCTCTCTCTCTCTCTCTCTCTCTCTCTCTCTCTCTCTCCTTCGATCTCATCAAGGACCTGACTTGAGGTATAGTTTGTTTCACTCTTTCCCTCTTTGAAACCTGATTTTTCAGTTTTCCTCAATGCATTGTGAATCTTCATGCGTGCTTTTTGTTTTTTTTTGTTTTTTTTTTCATCGTGGTGGACTTTTGTGGACTGTGGCTGTGCTGTGGGCTTACTTTACTTATGGGCTTGTGAAGTTTTAGTGATTTTTTTTTTTAATCTTGCATTTTTAGCTTTTTTATATTATCATATTATGTTTTGTTATTGGATCCGTTTAATTTTTTATTTTTTTTTTTTTTTTTGAGAGTCGGATCCGTTTAACTTTTACTATGTATTAGTAGAATAGTAGTACTATACTTAGTATACTATATATAGCATTACTAAAACATTGACATATGATCTGACAGGAGAGTTTGGTTGAGTTTGCATGAGTGGATGAAGGGTATTTTCAATATGAGAGCCTATGACAGGCAATGGTTTAGGCTTGGGGCTGCTTGGGCTGGCCATTCTTACGTGGTAGGGGTTGTCATGCTTGAGTTGATAAGTACAGCATCCCATTATATGAGATGATAAAAGTTTATGAGGACCACTTAGAGAAGAAAAAAAAGGACCTCTGATTTCTGACTTGTGGCTAAGCTACTTTTCTATAAAGTGCACCAGCACGGTGTTGGTTTCAATCAACAAGGGTGGAAAGACAGGTGCCCTTGCTAAGGGCATCATGGACCTATGTGAACTCCAACCATTTTGCACATGGTTTTTACCTTTCTCATCACCAATTTTCTTTTGTGCAAGGCCAATTACCAAATTTTTAGTTGCTTCATTCATTTTTACTATTTATACTAGATTTCTTGTACTTGAGTCTATGTATAATAAAAGATATGTGCCTAAAAATGATCTACATCAGTTCGTGTATAACTATGTAAATTTACAAGTTTGTTATAATAACCATGTAAATTTACACTTACACTATTTATTTTGCATTTAATTGTTTGTTTTTTCTTTACGTATTTCAAGAGTGAAGAAAGAGAGTAGATAGTAATTGTTATGTGTGAAGAAAGATAAATAAATTAAAAAATCAAGAAAAATTGATATTTTAATTAAAAATAGTGTAAAATAAATAATCTGGTGTGAGTTGTCAAAAGCCAAAAGCAAAAAGCGGTTAAAATTAAAAACTATCAAAATGAAAAAAAGCAAAAAACGATTGATTGCGAACTGAGCCAAGGAGAACTCATAGCCCTAGTATCTCTTTGATACTTTATTTTAGGAAAAATAAAATTAGTGATTTTATGGAATGGATTGAATGAGCTATAAATATGAATTATTAGAGATTTTTATTTTGTGTTTGAACTGGATTTTTGTTAAATATTTTGTTCATTATAATACACTGTGTTAACGCTAAACATATAGTTATCAAAGGTTTTCCTCCTAGAAATAGGCCATCATTAAACCAAATCATGTAAATTCCTTCTCTTTCTTTTACCTCACTTTGCCTCTCTCTCTCTCTCTCTCTCTCTCTCTCTCTCTCTATATATATATATTTTTTTTTTCTTTTTTTTTCTTTTCTTTTCTTTTCTTTTCTATCAAGATATGTCCATAAATGATCATTACGGATAACCACTGCACAAGAGTTAGGAATTTAGCAATGTAAGTGTTGTCCATGAGACAACTTTCAATCTCCAGGTGACAATTTCCAGGCCAATTCACAGGCCCTCCAGGTAGCCAGATGAAGATTTATGGGGGAAGAACTTACCTAGCTAGAAGAGCAAGGATATATTACATTTTCAAAACTTTTATTAAAAGGAGAGTAAAAAAAGTGTCAAGAGTCTTGTTAATTCAATAGTACTATTGGGCTTAATTTCTCTATAAAGGGAAACTAGTAATAGGCCCGTGTGTTGCACTCTTTTTTTATAATGCGTTTTTTTTTTTTTTTTTTTTGTAAATTAGTAGTATTATTATTGTAATGCAACAAAGCTTGTAAATATTATTATTTTAAATTGTAATTTGCACCGATGCAGCGAAAAAAAAAAATATAGGAACTTATTATTTGTTACAGTTGGTATATATAATTGTAAATTAGCTTCTCAATTCTCATTCATCACCTGCCTGCGATCAAAAAGATGTTGGCCTCGGTATCTAAACTGTGACAGTAGCAATCCCTAAATCAAAACCAACTTGACCAAGAATGATATGACACCCATTTCTTACCTTCAATTGTGAAACAATTCTTGGGTATCTTCGTGCCGAGACTGTGATGGTGTTAACGTTCATGCCGGTATTCATTGTTGACTAGCAACATGGAGGTGGTTCGACTGGTCTCTTCCTAGGAATTCTAGGCAGATTGGGTTTTGGTCGTGGGGGTGGAGATGCACTAACCCTATGTGATACAACCTTAAGTTTATGAGAAAAATCATGGGTGGTAACTTTATCCCAGCTGGATAACATAGAAGCATCACGAGTGGCATCGCCCATGTAACCAAAATTTGATACTAGTAGCCCATAGATCAAAACCAAAGTGAGCAAATATGATATGACTCCCATTTCTGACTCCCTATATTGTGGAAAGGGGTTTGGGTATGCTTTTTATGGTTGTAGTCTTGTAGATGCTAGATATGGATGGTCCTTGAGAGTTGAGACCATTGATATCCTGAAACGTGTAGATTGGGCATTATATAGGTCAATTAGTCCGGGGATGAAGCTTCAGAGAGAGAGAAGAGAGAGAGGAAATATCATGGTGATTGGTTTTAGAAATATGGATTTAAGTCAAAAGTGGTGGCTCCATAGCCCAGGCCGGCCCTTCCACTAGGTCAATTAGGCAATTGCCTAAGCCCCAAGTGGAAGGAAGGCTCCAAAATTTTGGAAAAGAATGGGCTAGCAGGAAATAAAATTCAACCATGTGACAGTACTTAACTAAAAATACACTTCCATCACATGAGAAAAAAGCCACATGGCTAAATTTTAAGAGGAAAATCTAAGAAACAACACCTAAGTTTTGTACCTAAGTTTTGTTCTCTAGCTAAAACTCTATCACCTAAGTTTCAAAAAATTCAAAATTTACTTGAACTAAAATTTTATTTGCCGAACATGTTATTTGTCTTAGGAACATGTTTGGGGCCTTGGGCTCCAACCACCTATAGGAATATGGTGTGTCCCTTCATGTGCGATGCATATACTCACTTGATTATCTGAGTTAAGTAAGTCACGTGCATTTCACATGACAATAACCAATCTTATCTTCCTATTAGTCGTTGGAGCTCAATGCTCCAAATATGTTTGGAGTTAAACTTTGTCATGTCTTATAAATTTTTAGGAATTTTTTATTTTAATATAACAAATTTACACATTCCTACATCATGTGGCTCAATATTTATATATTCCAATAGTTAAATTAAAATTCCAAGTGCCTCAATAAATATTATTAAGATAGTTTTTTCAATTTTGAAAACCTAAAATGTCTCACATTACATCAAGTAGCATAGCTAAATTATACCAAATGTAAAATGTAATTTACAAAAAAAAAAAAAAAAAAAAAAAAAAAAAAAAAAAAGAGATTAAGGTTTGGCTCCAAACTAGTATAAAGTTATCTTCTCCAACCTATTATATGACGACTTCTAAGATTATTTATATATATTATTTAAATAAGACTAACATTGATGCTGTTGTTTTCAACAAGTCAGTAGGCCTCAGTGTGGTGATTCAAAACCATGAGGGGGCAGTGATTGCAGCTCTAAGTATGCATCTCCAGCTACCTCTAGGTCCCTTGGAAGCCAAAGCTATAGCCATGGACAAAGCGGTATCTTTTGCTTGGGACATCAGTGTGAGGGATATGTGGTTTTTGAAACAGACTCTAGCATGGTCACTGAGGCACTTAACGGCTCCACCACCCCACCAGTTACTATAGCCAACCTCATTGCTGATACTCAACATTGACTCTAGGACTTCAAAATGACTCATCTACAACACATGCTGCAAGGGAATAAACTAGCTCATTTTTTGGCAAAACACGCCAAAGAATTGCAAATTTTGTAACTTGGATAAAGGAAAATCCACTCGTTATTAAATCAGTTTTGATTGAAGATGCTTTGTATTTCTCTTCTTCATGAAATAAAGTTACCATAATTTTCATTAAAAAAAAAAGTAATATGACCCATTAAAAAAAAGTTATGCGATTAAAACTACACATAAATAGTCTATGTCACATTGTTAGTTGGAAGGAGATTGTTCCAATTGGTTTTGAGCTAAAATTTTATAATAAAAAGAATGGTGCAAGAATTTAACTGATAGAGCTGATGGAAAAGAAAGGTTAAAATATTGGTGGCAAAGAGAGGATAAGAGAAGAAGTCACTATCTCAGATATGTTGAGTTATTGGAGGTTTTTTTTGATAGGGAGTTATTGGATGGACATGTTTAGGTCCTTTTAATCTCAGTCTATTCTTGTATCTTAAAGTAAGGCATTTTTGAGATATACACTGCTATCAGTTTTTTTAAGATTTTCTCTCTTCTTCTATCATTTTAGTTACTAAAAAAAAAACTCTTTTTCTCTCTCTCCGTGTATGTGTTAAAATACTTAGTATTCTAAAAAAAAAAAAAAAATCTCAACCTAATCTTAGTATCTGTTTGGCTAGTTTATTTTTTGCCAATTTATTTTACTATTCAGCAGTTTTTGCTACTATTCATAGGTTCCACTGCATTTTTTGATACTATTCATGAGTCTCACTGTACTATTTCAACTAACATTTACCTTTATTTACAGTACCTTCAACAAAAAGTTTTCAGTTTCAACAAAATAAGCGGATCTCAAACATCTCAGCCTAATCTTAATTATGTTATGTATAAATAAAATGAAATGAACGTATGTGTACAATTGGTAACTTGACAAAAACCAAATCATCTTTTTGAATTGCCTTTCCAATTTCGGTGACTTTCCTCTCCATCTGATTACTTTTTATTTTGATTCCAATTCATTCTTTCATTTTTAAATGGTGGAAGTGATTAAAAAAATGTGTTATTAATCAAAATACTTTTCTTGAGGGTAAAAATTTGAAGATCATTCAAGAAATTAAACATTAAGGCAAAAATGCACTTTTTACCCCTACATTTTGGGCCGACTTTCATTTTAGTTCCTAATTTGATTTTGCATTTAGTTCCTGGAAATAAAAAATCATTGGTCCCAAAATATCCTGTTTGCATAATAAATACTGAGGTGACTAATAAAATAATAATAAAATTTTATTTCACTTTTAAAAAATGACATACATTTTCTAAATTAAAAAAAAAACAATTTTAATTTAATTATAAAAAAATCAAAAATTATTTTTCAAGTTTTAAAGATTGAGAAAAAAATTTATGGCAACTTTCTCAAATTTTCTTGAACTTTCTTGGCAAACAAACGCATCAAAAAAAATTAAATATATCAATTTTTAGACACAAAATTAAAATTAAAAAAAAAAATTTCGAAACCCCACAAACCCAAAACAAAATCCAAACCCAATGACAAACGATTCATAACTCTCTCAAGCTCTTTCTCTCTCTCTCTCTCTCTCTCTCTCTCTCTCTCTCTCTAACTCACCCTCTCTCTCTTTTCCTCTCTTACTGGGGGTGGTGGTGGTGGTGGTGGAGTCATCTCACAACTAGGAGATGAATGAGTTGTTAGGCCCTTATTGTGTATGGTGATGTCGTTAGACTGGAATCACCAACACAGACAGAGAGAATAAAATTATGTAACGTGACAATGAATGAGGAGTCCCAGTATTTATAGACTCATCATGTCTCTTGGGAAAAGATATCTCTATTTACCAAGATATGTATCTTATCTAAAAGACACACCACTTCTGTAAATAACTAACTTTAACGCTTAATTAATTCTCTGCTGTTAGTTGGTGAAGCAAAACCATCCACCATATGGGTGTTATTATATAGGTGAGGGTGCACCATATTATGGTGTGATCACCTATCACTATTATGTGCTAATATCTCCCACTTGATTGCACCATAATAAATGGTGTTAGCTACAATCAACATATACTATGATGTCACTGCGGTATTGCCCTATATTGATCCTCATTTATGTCTTTCATAGATCGGTATCAGTGTCTGACTCTGGCAAAAATTGTGTACACATCTTGTCATATACCACTAACCGCACCCTTCATTATATAACACTCTTGTAGTATACTCCGGATGTCTTATCATTCACTATTATTTCAAATGAATGGCATCGAACATGTGGAACGCTTGTTACCACACACAGTCGGGAATCTTAGTCCACACCCACACCGCCAATCGACGTTCTTTAGCCACACATATTAAACATGTGTTGACCTGCACTGAATCATTTGATACTTCCTCTAAGCCAGTATCCTAAAGGTTTTCTCATACGACTTCAGCGACTTTTCATTGTACAAGCTGTGTTATGTATGATACATATTAGTGGACTTTACATTCATATACTAATTTCTTATACAATGTTATTCTGCTTGATATTGACCATGCCTTTAGAGCTATTTGCTCCACTTTTTAACAACGAGATAGCAGATTTATTGCCACAAAACACATCAACTGGTCTATTTGGTATACCTAATTTTAAACTATCGACAAATCGCTTAATCCAAACTGCTTCACTTACCATTGAGCTGCATGATATGTATTCTGCCTCCATGGTATGTTTTGCAACACAATCTTGTTTCTTACTTAATCAAGAGACAGCTATTCCACCAAATAGGAATACATGACCACTAGTAGATTTTCTATCATCTACGTCTCCTGCAAAATTAGCATCTGTATAGCCTATTATTTCTAGATCGCTAATTCCAAAACATAATTTCATACCTTTGGTGCCTTGGAGATATCTAAAAATTCTTTTGACTACCTGCCAATGTGCCCTTCCAGGATTAAATTGATATCTACTTACCAATCCTACTGCATAACAAATGTCTGGCCTTGTGCTTGTCATTGCATACATTAAACTGCCCATAACTTGGGCATATGAGACTTTTTCCATAAATTCTTGCTCTTCTTTATCCTTAGGGCGCATATTCTTACTTAATATAGTTCCTTTACTTACAGGTGTACTCAAAGCTTTTGATTCTGCTATATTAAATTTGTTAAGTACTTTCTCCAAATAGTTCTCTTGATCCAAATATAATAATTGTGTATTTCTATCTCTAGTTATTTTAATTTCTAATACATATGTAGCGAGACCCATATCTTTCATTTCAAATCTTGATGATAGGAAAGATTTTGTCTTTGACATCATGTCTGGGTTATTTCCAACTAATAATATATCATCAAGATATAATGATAATATTGTTAGCTCATCGTAGCATCTCCATATGTAAACACAGTGATCTAGTGGACTCATCTCAAAACCAATCTCTAATATTGCTTGGTGGAACTTTAAATACCATTGTCTAGAAGATTGTTTGAGTCCATACAAGGATCTTTTAATTTATAAACTTTATCTTCATGTCCTTTTATTTCAAAGCCCTCTGGTTGTAATATGAATATATCTTCTTTTAATTCACCATTAAGAAAAGCTGTCTTGACATCCAATTGATGCAACTCTAAATCCATTCTTGCCACAACAGACATAATTATTCTATTTAAAGTAAATTTAACTACTGGTGAATAAGTATCAACAAAATCTACACCTGGCTGTTGATTAAAACCTTTAGCCACCAATCTTGCTTTATATTTATCTAAACTACTGTTAGTCTTAAATTTTTTTTCTTAGAACCCATTTACAACCAATGGCCTTTCTTCCATCTGGTAAAGATGTTAATTCCCAAACATCATTTTTCCTGATGGATTCTAATTCATCTATCATAGCATCTTGCCATTGTTTTGAATCATTGCATGACATTGCTTGTCCATAATTAATTGGGTCCTCACCTAAATTTTCCTTTATGTTATATAAATGATAGTCTTTAAGCATAGTTGGCAGCCGTCTAATCCTTTTACTCCCACTGTTCTCAGGATCAAAGGTTTGTTGATCCGATACCAATTTATCTAATGTTCTTTTGCTCCCACTTTCAGAAGCATCCTTATAATGATCTTGTGTTTTATTATCAAGGTCTTCTTGTAACCTTATTTCTTCAAGTGGTGTAATTTGATCGATGCTTTCAAGGAAAATAGCATCTCTACTTTCTATTAATCACTTTTCTTGATTATAAAATCTATAACCACTACCGTTTTGAACATATCCAATAAATTTGCACTCCCATGTCTTCGCTTTTAATCTATCTCTTAATGGTTTTGGTATTAGTGAATGGCCTTTGCATCCCCAAACTCTTAAGTTTGATAAATCTGGTTTGTGACCAGTCAAATATTCATAAGGTGTAAGATCTTTAAATTTTGTATTAACTTTGTTTAATAAATAATTGGCAATTGTCAAAGCTTCACCCAAAAAACTAAGCGGAAGTTGTGAATATGCCATCATTGATCTTGACATTTTCATTAGAGTTCTATTGCGTCTTTTAGCAATACCATTTTGTTGAGGTTTATAAGGCATAGTGTAAATATGTCTAATTCCTTCCCTTTTACAGAACTCATCAAAGACTTCATATTAACCACATCTATCATTATTTATACTTTTAATTGGTTGTCCTAATTGTTTTTCTACTTCATTTTTATAATTTTTAAATTTTTCGAGTGCTTCAGATTTGTGTTTGAGTAGATATACATATCCATATCGAGAATAATCATCAATAAAGGTGATGAAGTGTTCCATTCCTTTGTGTGTTTTGGTTCTCAAAGGTCCACAAATATCTGAGTGGATTAGGTTTAATAACTTTGAAGATTGCCAATGTTTAGTGAAAGGTTTCGCTATCATCTTTCCTTTGATGCATGATTCACAAACATCAAAATTTTCAATGTTTAAATTAGGTAATATGCCAGTTTTACTCATTCTTTCTATTTTATTTTTACTTATATGTCCTAATCAAAGATGCCATAAATAAAAAGAATTTGACACAATAGAATAATTGCAAACTGAATCTTTATTAAAAATATTATTGTCAAGTGCATACATATCATCAATTCTCACTCCTTTGAGTTTTATATTACCCTTACAAATAGTCACAAGACCAGACTTCAACCTAATTTCATAACCTTTTTTATCTAGTACAGAAATAGAAATGAGATTCCTACGAACATCTGGTACATATAATACATTACTTAAAATTACAACAATACCATTAATAGATAATCTACAGTTTCCTTCACCTAATACATCACTATAAGTATTATTTCCCATATAGACTTTTTGTTCTCCTAACTTCTTTTCCTTCAGATCAACGAACAATTCTTTACTTCTTGCTATATGTCGAGTCGCAGCTGTATCGATCTACCAATTGTCTGATAATGGCTCAATTATCATTGCTTCAGAAATGGTCATTATTATTTTCTTTGTTCCATTGTTTTTTTTGTTAGTATTATTATTATAATTAGGACAATTTTTTCTAATATGACCAAATCTTCCACAATGATAACAAGCATTTTTTGGTCTTCCATTGTTTCTTTGCTTATTTGGCCATTGTTTTTGGATTTTTCTTTTCTTATATGGAAATGGTGTATTTTTCCATTGTCGCTTAGGGGGTTTAGATTTAGGAACTGTTTGAGTCATCAACAAATTGTGATTTTGATTTTCAGACTTTCTTCTTTTCATTCTTTCTTCTTCAAGTACTAACAAAATAGGTAATGCTATCATAGTGACTTCTTTACCACTGTGTGAGTGTGGTAACTATATGATCCCAAGACAGGGGCGGAGCCAGAGGGGGGCGAGGGGGGGGCACCTGCCCCCCCTGACTCCTAAAGTATCCTGCATATATAGTCTACTCTAGTTACTCCCTGACATAGAGAAAAAAAGAAAAAGAAAAAAAGAACTCCCACTTGAAAGTGACACAGGAAAAAGAAGTTACTCTCAAAGACCAAACCACGTACCTTTTCACCAATTTCACCATTCTTATAGGCAGCTTTTGTATGTCCCAGTGACCTATTTCACTATTTTTTTCTTTTTTATTTAATATCATTATTTTCACAATTTTCACTTTAATATCTTTCACAGCATTTTATTATTAAGTGATGCTAGAGGTATTACAAATTTTACTACTTATGTCTTACAAATTGGCATCTCACCAACCACAAAAATTATTTCAAACATATATTCATTATATTGTTTAAGTAACACTAATCACATTTTTACCACATCAGTTTGTAGAATTTGTAGTAGCTATGACTATGAATTGGTTATTTTTCTTTATTTATTTTAATACTATGAAACATATTCTTATTTTCTTGCAATTGTTTATTTATTTTGTTATTATTATTTATTAATATTTTTTACATTAATTTTACTTTTAATATTGTTTTTTAATTTTGCCCCCTCTAGACTAAAATCCTAGCTCCGCCACTGTCCCAAGATGGTGGAAGACTATTTAAAATGGTTGTTACTTGCATTTTGTCCGACACAGGATTATCTGCATTGGCCAATTCTTTGGCTAAAAGTTTCATGGTATTAATATGATTACCTATATAATCACCCTCATTCATTCGTGTACTATTAAATTTATCCAACAATAATTGTACATATGTGTCAGATCTTGGTCCATATTTAGCTTCTAATGCTTCCATCAATTCCTTTGCAGTTTCTTTATCTTCAAATAAAGGTATTATATTGTCTTTCATATGGTGTAACATAGAAGCTTTAGCAAGTGAGTCATCCACTTCCCAATTATCTTTGGCTTTAATTCCCTCATTGTCATTTTTATCTATTGGTATGGGTTTTGTTGTTGACAATTTATATAAAGTCCTCTCATGCGTCAATAAATATATTATATGACGTTTCCATGATCGGAAATTAATGCCATTAAGAATTTCAATACGATTAGAATCAAATGAGGTTTTTATTGTCATTGTAAAGCAAATTTTCCATCCAAGAAATATGTTGAAAATGTGTTTAACGTAATAACAAAATAAAACTAATAAACACACTAAACTCTTTATTATATAAGCAAATTAAGTACAATAAAAATACTTATATTGTCTTTTTGAGGAAGTACTTATATTGTCTTTGTTGGATATAAACACACCAAACTGGAAAATAAAACTAAAAAGTAAAATAAAACACACTTACATATAAGCACGCTATTTAAAAGGAAATGATAAAACTATTACATATAACGATGCTTATAGTCATTCATGTGTCCTTTCCAATATGCTCTTCTTGAGTTTTGCCACGGATATCCTCTAAATGATTCTACGTACCTTCTCTTGTATTGTGAATATCTCAAATTGCGTCTTGAACGATGTTGGCCTGGTAACTAAACTGTGAGAGTAGCAATACATGGATCAAAATCAACGTGACCAAGTATGATACGACACCCATTTCTTACCTTCAATTGTGAAACAATTCTTGGGTATCTTCTTTTATATATACGTGTAGTGTGTAGATATTACTAGACGAATAGTCATAATCGTGGTACTTAAACCAAAGCAATTAGTCTATGGATGAAGGTTCCCAGAGAGAGAGAGAGACTTTGAACAGAACCTTATAATTAAATTTCGGAGACCTTGATTGTCTTTTCTTTTGCTTCTTTTATTAGGGGAAAAACTTTAGGGACCGTGGCATTTCCATATTTCTAGTCAGAATACATTACTTAATACGTTAGAATTTACTTCCTTCATGGCATGTGCACATGCGGCACATCACATACCTACTACAAGGATATTATAGTATAGCGAGAAACTCTTACACGTTTTGGAAATCTTTTTTCTAAGCTAATTAATTAATGGATGTAAACTAGTTTAAAAGAATATCTTGTCTTAATTATGTGTCTTGTGATGAACGCGATAATGTGAAAACAAAGCTGTTATCCGACATCAAGTAATATTTACTTTATATTAATCTTTCTTTTTAATTAATGGAAATTTATGAAATCTAAACTTAAGACCTATCTCGTCATTAAAAATCCTTTGAAAAAAAAATTATACTGTATGTATGGACTCCCTTCTCCTTTCCCTCCAGCTCCCTCTATTCCAAACAGACTATATAGTGTTATACATACTTCTGGTAATTAATCAAACCTTATACTTTTAATCGTGACCATTTGAACCCCACATTTTCATTAATTTGATAATCAAAGCCTCCCAGTCTCATTCCGTTAAATTTTATCCAAAGAGAGAGAAATTCAACACCAATACATAGTTATATATACAAAAAGGTAATGTTCTTAATTCCTTTTTTTTTTCAGTAGGAAAATCTCGTACTAGTATGCAACTTGGAACATTAACACCCTTTGTTCCACCTCAAATAGAATTTCGGCCCATTATTTTCAAAAAAAAAAGAATTTCAGCCCATTCCAATGTGTTTTGAGCGTTCCAGCCTTCTAGGACTGATTTCGGCCAAAATAGAAGATTCAGCTAGTATTAGAATTTGACGTTATGGGTCTAAATATGAGAGAGAGAGAGAGAGAGAGAGAGAGAGAGAGAGAGAGAGAGAGAGAGAGAGAGTACAAAAAAATAGTTCTAAAGCCGCATTTTTTTCCCAGCAGTTTTGAAAACCGCCACTATAGGAGACCTAAGACAGTGCTTTTAGAAGCTACCACAATAGGTTGACCTATTACGGCAGTTTAAAGCCAATGCTTTTTAAACCACTGCTATAGATAGCCTACTGCGGCACTTTAAAAAAATGCCACAATAGGTAGAGTTATTACGGGGTTTTAAAACCGCCGATATAGGTTTGAAATTAGTTTTTTTTTTTTTTTAAATGACCTATTATGGCGGTTTTATTTTATTTTTTGTATTTTAAATGACCTATTATGGGTCTAATTAGAAAGAGAGTGAGAGGGGGGAAATAAAAGCAAGAGCTACTGCCGGTAGTCCCAATGACCAAAGAGAAAGTGAGTTTGAGCGGACTGGTCTTGGTCCTCTTGGAGGGATTTTTTTGGCATTTAGCATTACTTTTGGAACATTTTAATTAGTAAGTTGTCAAGTTTGCAAACTATTAGCAAACTAGGATCTTGAGGCTCTGAAACTCAAGTTCAATATGGAACTCATATCTCTAAAACTCGAGTTTCAAGTGGTGGTAATATGATGTGGAAGAAAAAAATCACGTGGAACTCAAGTATCTAAAACCCGAGTCTATAAAACTCGTGCCTCACGTGGAAACATTGTTCCACGTCTGTTGTGTGCCAGTCTTGGAACTTGAGTCTAAAATGGTCAAGTTTTGTCACCAAATTTGAATCTCTAAGAGTCGAGATGCTAATTTACAAAATAGTTTCAAAAACTTGACAACTAATAAAATTGTTAGAAAAAATTGATGCTAAATGCCAAAAATTCCCCTCTTGGAGTGTATGCTGAAAGAAGAGAGAAAAGAAGACAGATGAGATTGAGAGAAGGGTAGACTTTGATAAGAAAAAGTGATAAGTAATCACGTGGGTGCATGGGAATCGTGGGATACTTCTTGGAAGTATCCTATGTTAGAAATGCCGCACATCTCTATTATTTGCCCAAAACAAAACAAAATTATTTTTGCTTTTAATTAACTAATGTTAGTAATCTGATCAGTTTATTGGTAAAAAAAATCAGTTTATTAGAAAATTGATTGAAAGTTAAAGAGTTATTATCAAGAGCGGAAGCCATAGGTTAAAACTCTCTCTCAAAAAAGTTAAAACTCTACATTAAATTCATTAACTTATATTATTATTTAACCAAATAATAGTAATAAACAATAAATAATAAGTTTATTACAAATAAATAAATCAGTATCGAAATATTACGTAGACAAACCGAAATGAATGCCATAATGGTATTCATAACTTAGTAAAGAAGCACTGATTTTTTTTTTTTCCTGAAAATAGTGGTGGTTTTTTTGGTTGGAGAGAAAGAAAATGATTTCTCGATGAATTTTTGCCTTTTTGTGAAGTCTCCCCCTCTCAAATGTAAAGAAATAAAACGATGACCCATATGGATTGAAACATTGCTTCTTCGTTTTATCTTTTTTTTTTTTTTTTTTTAGAGCTCTCGCATAGAATTTAACATGGTGGAATGGTAAATGGACACCACGCAAGTGTTCACAGGTATAAAACTAATTGGCTGTTTTTTTTTTCGGATTTTCCCCAAATCCTTTTTATAAACGCCAAAGTAGTCCAGACGCTAAAAAAGAAAAACCTATATATGAACTTGGTTCTTATGCATATGGGAGCTTAATTTATTGAATCAATATATATGAAACCATGCCCGCAGAGGGTGAGAGAGAGAGAGATTCTTGTATTAGATTCATGACATGGGGAGTAAGCAAAGAAAGTAGGAATTTTAGCCATATCGATCCCTTATAATCAAGTAAAGGTAGTAGGCACACAACAATCGTGTTGATCGAGACCATGTCGGTGTTGATGATGACAGTATTCGTTGTGTGTTGATGAGGAATTTTGAAATAACTCTCCACAACATTGGAACTAGCCGTTGGAGGATGGAGCTGGTGGTGGTGGTGGTGGTGGTGGTGACTTCGGTTTACGATATGGTGGATGAAGAGGAATTCTACCCTGATTGAGTCGAGGTGGTGGGGGTGGAGAAGCACTACCCTTATGGGATACGACCTTAAGTTTATGAGAAAAATCATGAGAGGCATCGCCCATGTAACTAAAATGTGATAGTAGTAGTCCATGGATCAAAACCAAAGCGAGCAAACATGATATTACTCTCATTCTTACTGCCTATATTGTGTAACGGTGTACGTTTGGGTATGCTTTTATACTTGTAGATGATAGATGGATGGTCTTTGAGACAATTGATATGCTGAAACGTGTAGGTTTGGTTCTAAATCAGTTAGTCCATGGATGAAGCTTCCTAGATAGACAGAGAGAGATAGAGAGATTGAAACGTGTAGGAATATGGATTTAACTATTAAAGTCAAAGCGGTGGCTATAGAAATTTTTTTTCTTTTTTGTTTTCTTTTTTTGGTAAAGAAAAAGAAACTTCAACCTTTATGCAGCTCAATGAGAATAGGGTGATCAAGGACTCAACAGCATCATCAAAGCGTAGTATACAAAAAAATTATTGCATCAATAACTCTTTTTTTTTAACTAACCTACAAATTACTTCATTGACACTTCTCCCTTTAGTAAGTTTCATGCAATCAAAATCAGGTGGTATTTATTTTTAATGTTATACTACCCCCAACAATCTAGCTATGATGTTCAACAATCCTGAACAACTATATCAAACCTGGATCATGAAACAGCAAGTCCAGCATCACGGTCAGATTAATTAAATTTACCTTTCAATAATTGAATATGTTTAACGAGCCTGGTTTTTGAAAACGGTCACCTCTGCCGCGATAGACTTAAAAAATGTAGACAACATGTCCCGAACTTAAGGATCAGAAGATTCAGAACCCATGAAATTAAGACTTATTAGTTGTGACTACCAAGAATTCTTTGTTCTAAACATTTTTTCTTTAAGGAATTTATTTTAGAGCAGCCACTGATATTATCACAATTCATCTCCAATTTAAAATCTGAAAATTCTCTATAATTATAGAGTACAGAATCGTCCAAATGGCCAATCTCAAACTAGGTACATGGAAAATTGCCATGGACAAAATCAACAAACTGAAATTCTTAAACTTTGGGATCTGATCAGAGGCAGAGCTCGTCTTTATTTGACCACTGTATTGTTCCCAAAAGTTGAACACTACCTTATTTGAAGTACTTGATGGGGCTAAACCCCTAAGAGAGAGAGGGGATTGTAGTGACTAGTGAATTATCGTAACATATAAAGTACTCGATTTATGAAACGCAATAGTGGAATCATATTCAAGGAAATTAAACTTTACATATTTTTTTATTCCTTTTTAATCAACATGAATAGAGCATGGTAACTTAACTGTAATCTTTATAATCAACTAAAGATATAGTAAGCATTCACTACGGTCATGACACTAGTGATGGTGGCGGTGATAGCAGGCCCTGGTCATGGTGGTGGTGTCCCCTTTCCCCTGATGTTCGTGGCAGTGACCGCGGCGGTCTCACTGGTCGAGGAGGAGGACTTTTGAAATGAGTAGGAATATTGATAGCAGGAAGTGGTGGTGCAGAGCTAGCACTAGATTCCCTGTAAGACAATACCTTTAATTTATAATAAAAATCGTTAGATAAAAAGCAGCTTACTGCGATAGTAGCAATCCATGGATCAAAAAACAACGTGACCAAGTATGATGTGACATCCATTTCTTACTGTGCAGTAGCGAAACAATTCTTGCGTATCTTCTTTTCTATATGCGTAGTGCGTACGTACTTAATACTAGACGAATAGTCATAATCGTGGTAGTTAAACTCAAGCAATTAGTCTATTGTTGAAGCTTTCTGAGACAATACAAACCTCATGTACCACACTTATTGTGTTCTATTTTATATTCCATTAATTACAATTTGTTATATAATTGTTTAATTTTTTTATATAATAGCTAAAATGAAAAAAAATAAACACATGACAAGTTATGATTAGCGGAACACAAAAAGTGGTACAGAAAATTTATATTCTCCAGAGACAGACTACGAACAACAACTTCGTTTAATAAAATTACACATAATAATATCGTTGATCATTTTAAGAGTAATGCTACAACTACAAATTTATTTATAACATTTTTACAAACTATTAAGGTAATAAATTCTAACTCGATCACATCTAGACCGATCACTTACATCACTTTTTTATTTACAAATAACCACACATGACATTAGCAATTTGTAATTAAAAAAAAATAAAAATAAAATAAAAAAACTTTGTAGCTCTAGCATTTTCTAATTAGCCCAAAATATACAAGTCTAAAGAAATTAGCTCAACAATAAAATTTAGCAATAGCAAAATTAGAAGAAAAAAATTAAGTCTAATCAACCAATTTTACCCAAAATAAATAACACACCCTTTAAAAAAATTTAAACAAAATAATTGTAACCCTACCAACAACAGACGCAAGCTACCAAAAAAATAAGAAAGGTCTGAAGCTGAAGCCGCCGCACACAGCCAACAGCAAAACCACTTCTCCTTAAATTTAAGTCTTGCCTCCAGCCCTACTATGAATAGATCCTTATCCTTATCAATTATGAATACATTACCTATTAAGTTTGAAATATTGACAACCTCTTGTGTCAATCTATTTGATTGTTGTTAAATTAGAATTTACTGCATGGCATGTACACACCGCATACCTAGCAACTATAAGGATATTATAATGAGAAATGCTATATTAACAACATTTTTACAATATTTTCATAACAAATCTTAAGTGGTAGGTTGTCACAATTTTTTATTGGTGGAGAAAAAAAGTAGTTTTAATGATAAATTCAAATTATAACTAATAATAACTAACCACCTATAATTTATTACAAAAATGTTATAAAAATATTGTAGATATAGCACACTTCATGTATAATACTCTTTTTTTTTTTTTTATACAAGATAGAATTTCTACTCTAGCCTAATCTAAGTGTATATATGTGTGAAGTTCCCTCCTGGAGACTTGAACTCCAGCTTTTGCCCCCCACACTCCACAAGCATTTATACTTGTGGACTGACTACACCAAGGGTGCGCGGTGGGTCATGTATAATACTCTTATTATTTTTGGAAATAGTTTCTAAGCTAAAAAATTAATGGATGTATACGAGTACAAAATAATATTGTCTTATTAATTTATGTGTCCTGCAAATGCAATAAAGGCCAACTAAACCTTTTTTTTTTCTTTTTTTTTTTTGAGAAAGAAGGCCAACTAAACTTGGTAATGTGAAAATGAAGTTGTAAACCAACATAAATTAATATTCACTTTATAGTAATCTTTCTTATTATCTCTATCGTCATTAAAAATTCTTGGGTGAAAAAAAAAAAAAAAAAAAAAAAAACCAATGTTTGGACTCCCTTCTCCTCTAACTCTCTTCATCTCCCTTCGTTCCAAATAGACCAATAGTGTTTATACATACTTATGGTAAATCAAACCTTATAGTTTTAACATGGCTCATGTGAACCCCACATTTTCATTAGCATGATAACCACAACCTCCCAATCTCACTCAGTTATTCTGCCTGAAGATAGAGAAATTTAGCACCAATGCACACACAAAAAAGGCACTAATTTTTCCAAAAACAATGGTGATTTTTCTGTTGAACTCAAAGAGATAGAGAGAGGCCGATAGTGGTATTTATATGAGATTTTGCCTTTTGGTGAAGCTTCTCCCTCTCTAAGAGCATTCTCATCAAAGGTGCTAAAAATGCTAAATTCTATTTTTTAGTATTTTTAACACCTCAAATCACAAAAACACACCTACAATAAATGTCACGCCCCAAACCCCAAAGGGTCCAAAGCATGAGAAAGACGTCTCAAGTACCTGTAGATTTTTCTTTTTTGACAATTCAATCCACATAAATCATTTCAAGTACCAACATCAAGAATTATCATAATAATTCCATTGAATATACTCTCAAAGTAAGTCAAAATTCTAAGCAATAATTACAAGGACCATTATATATATATATATAGTAGCAGCAGTCTTGAAACAGTAGTAACCTTAGGAGTGAACTTATTAGTCAGTGGAAGGAGCATCGGATGGATAACCATCATAAAGACCCCTTGGAGAATCATCATCACATGCATGTTCATGATAAACAGCATATTTATTACATAATCCGCAATATAGAAGTGGCTCAAACACTGGAGTTTTTCTTGGGATGAGAAGACTTCTTGGATTAGGATGATCTGCTATACGCAAGTGAACAAGGGCATCAGCATAAGGTCTAGGACCAAAACTAGAAATTCTATCTGTGCTTCCTATGAAATGATAATCTTTCCATAGATTGTGAGCAACTTCAAGAATTTGATTATTAAAATAATTTCTCCAACATTTTGTAAGAGCAAAAGGATCATCGAAGGACAAGTGGGAATTTCCTTCAAGCCATTGTCCTTGGTGGGTGTAACCATTAATGAGAATGAGATGCTTTGAGGGTTGGACATTCATCCAATTATCTCTTTCCCAATCTGGCAAAGTACTCCAGCATCTGATGGATATATATATATATATATATATATAAATATATATATATATATATATTAATTTTAATATAAGTGTCACGCCCCAAACCCTAAAGGGTCCAAAGCATGAGAAAGACGTCTCAAGTACCTGTAGATTTTTCCTTTTTGACAATTCAATCCACATAAATCATATCAAGTACTAACATCAAGAATTATCATAATAATTCTATTGAATATACTCTCAAAATAAGTCAAAACTCTAAGCAATAATTACAAGGACCATTGCCCACAAAAGAATAGAGGTCTGAATAAATAATTACATATCATCAGCTTGTCCCATCAGTAGGAAAACATCACAACCAGTATAATATACAAAAGAATGAGTCAAGCCTATTCTAATGTGTACATCATCTAATGTCTCCATTACAAAAGTTCAGCCTCCATCAGTAGTTAGTCTAATTACTGTTAGCCACCAAAAAGCTGTCTCAAAAGATTGTTGCCTACTCTGAAAAGTTTATAAAATAATGGAATGAGACAGAGTCCAGTAAGTAGCATAATTAATGAGGGTGGGGGAAATGTAAGTTTCATGATGATAAATAGTTTGCAAAACATGTTTTATTTTGGGAAATTGCTAACTGAATACTGCAAGATCATTTTCAATAATAATGTAACAAGAATGATTAAATGATGAAACACAAAGTCTCTCAAAATAATACCATGAAATTATATATTATAATCTGTGAGCACTAATAATATAATTTCTAAGCCATAAAATCTAACATACGATAATTTATCACAAATATACCACACTACCACATAGACCGGTTAGGGGATCCACCCATTCACAACTAGCATGATATTGTCCTCTCTGGTATGCAGACTCTTGGCCCCATGGACCCTAGCCTCACCCATACCCTCAAGGTTTTTCTCTCCCCCCATGGGCAGCAGAGAGAGCGTGTCAAATAGGACTTCTCTTGCATGTGGTCTCTTGGCCCCATGGGCAATAGCCTCACCCACACACAATCAAGGAACCTCTTCCCCCCATGGGCAGCAGGGAAGAACGCGTCATCCAAAGTGAAAAGACACTAACCTGGATTTGATTCCATTGTCACAAAGACTACGGAAACCAAATCAGGTGATCACCGGAAAATCACACATGGCGTGGTGTTAAAAATCATATAAGCGCTCACAGTACATTACTTTGAAACACATAGTTTATATCCAGGTAGTTTCAGAAAAACCTTAAATAATCTAACTTCCACAAAGTTTGTAAGGTTTTCAACTTCATTCTTGTTAAGAGATTTTCTATCAATTTCCCAAATAACAAGACAAGATAAGCATCTTTAAATTTATTAATATACCATAAAATCCATGATTTCTTTATCAAAGATTAAATAAAAGATGCTCATTTTTCCATATCAACAATTCATGCATTTCCCCAAATGCAATACCTAATATGATGTATTTTCATATATAATAATATATAATAGGGTTATAACACAATACTTTTAAGAAAACATATATCCATATATAATTTTCCGAAATGTGTTTGACCCAAAAACAACATTTATGCAACACAGTTATTTTTCAAAAATCCTATTAAAATACTACTTACCTTGCAACCACAAAAGCCTAATTCTCCAAGCTCCAAGGAGATTAGCTAGAATCTAAACAATATCAAGTAAACCTATCACAATAAGTATAGAGCTTGAAATTGTATTTAGCTACAATTTAGGAATTGCTAAATAAGCACTTAATTAGGCAAGCCTAGTATTTAACCTCATCCATAACATATTCCTCTTCCAAAGTTTCTCAACAAATTAATTCACAAGGCATAAACTCCAATTTATAAAGTTAACCCATTTAATATCATCTCCAACATCATGACTAGCTTCCATAAAATTTACACTACATCATTAAGAGACCCATGAAAGCAAAATCAAAATATCCTCCAAGACAAGAAATTTAGAACTTCAACTAACTCCAAATAAACCCAATGGCAATGGAAAAATTAGATTTACCAACCATCACATGTTATAACTCAAAAACCCTAAATTTTCCACCATACAAAAAACCTTAAGTAGTCATCATTAGCACAAACCATATACCCACTCATCAAATAATTCCATCAATACAAAACCCATACATAGAAACACATAAATATCACTTCCAATGCTCATAGATCACATGGATATCATTATCAAAGCCTAGACTAAAGAACCTCAAGCAAAAGTGTAAAACCCACCAAAAAGATTAGAAACTTTTACCTCAAATAAAGGGATGAAAATGCTTAAAGGTTCCTAAGGATTTTCTAGTGACATTGCCGAAAAAATGATGGTGAAGATGGTAGTATGGAGGTACCGGTGGGAGAGTGTGACGGAGCGAAGAGAAGAGTGTTTGAGAGAAAAGAAGAAAAAAAGAAAAGAGAGCAATGAATGAATTGAGCCGGCCAAGAGAGAATAAGGTAGATTGAAAATGAGTGGTGGGGTACTGACGTGGTAGGTGGAGCACGTATGGTCCAAATAAAATCTGCCTTTACTACCCAAAAAGAAAAACCCCATTTGGCCCATTCATTCTTCAGCCCACCCTCGAAATACTAACATAAAACCCCATTCTCCTCCATCAAATTCCAAATCACCAATGAAAAAAATAATACTAATAAATAAACAAAAGAGCAAAACAAATCTCCTCTTGCATTTACTGGGAGTATAATGCCCCCATCACGCCGCCTCTCCATGACAGTCCTCCACACCACTAGTCGCCCTTCTATGAATCACTAGTATCTTTCTCCTTTTCTATCTCGCTCTCTCGTTGTGTGTTTGTTACCTTCTTTTTCTTTCATTTTTTCCTATAATTACGTGTTTTGTATAACTCTATGTGCTCTGTTACTGCTGTACATACAGCACTTCAAAATACTGTATCCGAGTGTGAGGATGACGTTTTTGTGGCTGTAAATTTGACAAGTGTGGATTTCTGTCTTTCACTTTAATTATATAATATATTATAATATCATTAGTCATTACAATGTACTGTTGTTTGCATTTATATTTTGGTTTGGGTAGTTAAATTATAAATGAGTTTTATACAATAAAAAAAACGTAGGACACAACATTTATTAAGCTAAAATATTAATTCATAAAATAAAAATTTTTATTGGGTCTTGAATTTTTTTTAATTCAATAATTTTGTTATATTTAACTTGGCCCCCTAGAAAAACTTCCTAGCTCCACTATTGACATCATATCAAATTCTATGCGACAGCTCTCACACTAAAAAAATAAAGAAGAAGATAAAAACGAAGAAGCAATGTTTCAATCCATATGGCTTATGGTTTTATTTCTTTACATTTGAGCGGGGCAGACTTCACAAAAAGGCAAAAATTCATCAAGAAATCATTTTCTCTCTCTCCAACCAAAAAAACCATTACTATTTTCAGAAAACAAATCAGGGCTTCTTTGCAAAGTCATGAATACTGTTTTGGCATTCATTTCGGTTTGTCTATTAGAATGTAATATTTCGATACCGATTTATTTATTTATAATAAACTTATTATTTAGTAGTTATTACTATGATTTAGTTAAATAATAATATAAATTAATGAATTTAATGTAGAGTTTTAACTTTCAATCAATTTTCTAATAAACTAATCAGATTACTAACGTTAGTTATTAAAAGCAAAAATAATTTGGTTTTGGGTAAATAAATAGATATGTGTGGCATTTCTAACATAGGATACTTCCAAGAAGTATCCCACATTCCCATGCACCCACGTGATTACTTATCACTTTTTTTTTTCAAGGTCTAGTACTCTCCTCTCAGTCTCTACCCTTCTCTCAATCTCATCTGTCTTCTTCTCTCTCTTCTTTCAGCATACCCTCTAAGAGAGGAATTTTTGGCATTTACATCAATTTTTTCTAACAATTTTATTAGTTGTCAAGTTTTTGAAACTATTTTGTAAATTAGCATTTCGAGTCTTAGAGACTCAAATTTGGTGACAAAACTTGAGTATTTTAGACTTGAGTTCCAATACTAGCACACATCAGACATAGAACAATGTTTCCACGTGAGATGCGAGTTCTATATAAGTAGTAGAAGAAGAAGAAGAAGAAGAAGATGTGGAAAATGGTTGGAACTCGAGTTCCAAGTGGATTTTTTTCTTCCACATCAGATTACCACCATTTGAAACTTGAGTTTTAGAGACATGAGTTCCATATTGAACTCGAGATTCAGAGCCTCGAGATGTTAGTTTGCTAATAGTTTGCAAACTTGACAACTTACTAATTAAAATGTTCCAAAAATAAGGCTAAATGCCCAAAAAATCCCTCCAAGAGGACCAAGACCAGTCCGCTCAAGCTCACTTTTTCTTTGGTCATTAGGAGTACCGGCAATAGCTCTTGCTTTTATTTCTCCCCCCCCCCCCCCCCCCTCACTCTCTTTCTAATTAGACCCACAACCTTAGAGTCTCTCTCTCTCTCTCTCTCTCTCTCTCTCTCTCTCTCTCTCTTATATTCAGACCCATAATGTCAAATTCTAATACTGGCTAAATCTTCTATTTTGGCCGAAATTAACTGACACGTCCTAGAAGGTTGGAACGCTCGAAACACATCGAAATGGGCCTAAATTCTATTCAAGGTGGAACAAAGGGTGTTACTATTCTAGTACAAGATTTTCCTGTTGAAACAAAACGTAATTAAGAACATTACCTTTTTGTATATATAATTTTGTATTGGTGCCGAATTTCTTTGGATAAAATTTAATGGAATGAGACTGGGAGGTTTTGATTATCATATTAATGAAAATGTGGGGTTCAAATGATCACGATTGAAAGTATAAGGTTTGATTAATTACCAGAAGTATGCATAATGCTATATAATCTGTTTGGAATAGAGAGAGCTGGAGGAAAAGGAGAAGGGAGTCCATACATACAGTATAATTATTTTTTTCAAAGGATTATTAATGACAAGATATGTCTTAAGTTTAGATAATTTCCATTAATTAGAAAGAAAGATTAACATAAAGTAAATATTACTTGATGTCGGATAATAGCTTTGTTTTTCACATAAATTATAGAGTTTAGTTGGCCTTCATTACAAGACTCATAATTAAGACAAGATATTCTTTTAAGAATAAAACTTATGTACAGTACCTTAGGTGCTGTTCCTTAGGTTCTCTTTTTAAGATTTTGCCATGTGACTACTTAACTTAAAAAATACACTTCCATCCATGAGAAAAAAGCCACATGGCAGAATCTTAAGAGAGTAACCTAAGAAGCAGCACCTCAGTACTGTATCTAAGTCTTACTTGATCTTCTTTTAAACTAGTTTACATCCATTAATTAATTAGCTTAGAAAAAAGATTTCCAAAACCTATAAAAGTTTCTCGCTATATTATAATATCTGTTAAGTTCTAAGACTTTAGGAACTAAATGTATTAGAATTTCAATTTGTAATGTGTTGGCAAACCATGATCAAAACATAGAGTCTAGGTTTAGACTTGCTCAAAGTGTGTTTATTTGTAAAATTGGAATCGAGTGATTACAGAATTTATTGGACTAAATCTGCAAGGCTCGATTGATTGAAAATTAGACTCGATCGATCGAATCTCATGCAGATTTATTTTTCTGCAGAATTTCCAATTCAGCCCAAGCCCATATGACGTGTAGGGTTTTATGTTTTACTCCAAGTATAAAAGGAAAAACCCTAGCTACGTTTTAGAGGTCTTTGATGTGCTGTGTGTTGAATCTTTTGTGAGATCTAGAAGTGTTTACCTTCATACACACTTAGGGTTATCAAGATCAAGATTCATGTCAAGAACTTGATGATCGTTTCAGTTGCTGCATAAAGAACTTAAAGAAGATCTGAAACCTTTGAATGGAGTCTCAAAGTCACAAGTAGGAGAACTTGTGGTTGCAGTGGATCAAAGAAAGAAGTAGTCTGTGGACTCGGACTGTCATGTGGTCGTGGTAATAAGTTTTCTACTCGAGGTGGCAATATGATGTTAGTGGTCTAAGTTCTATTGTAAAAACTTCAATTCTTTCATAGTGGATCTGTTTTACCTTAAGGATAGATAGGTTAAATTCTCCCCAAGTTTTTTACTGGTTTAATTTTCCTGAGTTATCATATCGTGTGTTCTTTATATTTTCGCATTATTTACATGATGTTAGGACATATATGATTCACTTGTTAGGAACATATGTCACTATTTTATGTAATTGGGTAATCCTTTGGCAAAATGCACTTTACTTGTATTTGGGTAGATTTAGAATGTGTTTAATACTTCAAGAAACTGTGTTTCAAGATCAAGTGTTGAAGCCATTCAAGTCTGTCCAAGATTCAAGTCTGAAAAGTGCCTGTCATTAAAGCTCGACAGCTAGCTCAACAGCTAGCCATCTATCGAGCTTGAAGAGTTGTTCCAGCCCCGTGGCTCGACAGCTACTCGACAGCAGCTCGACAGATAGGCATCTGTCGAGGTTTATGAAAAACAGAATTTCAATTCTGTTTTGACTCTAATCCGCGATTATGTGTTTGGACTTTCTTTTCTCACAACCCTGGACATATAAAATGATTATTTTAAGGGCCGTCAAAGAGGACACAAGTTGCACAAGTGTTGAGCAAAGTTTGTTCAAGCACTTTGTGATCGGAGACAGAGTTTTGCCCTAGTTCATCATTCTTGTGAAGAAGTTGCTGTGTTTGTGCACCGTAGGGTTTTGTGACCAAGCATCTTCTTGATCTTCATCGTCGGGATGAACTGAAGAACTTTGTAGCCAACAACCTTCTCTAGTTGGTGATTGAAGTCGCGTACTGGGATCCGCGCAATTGGTTAGTCACGTACTGGGAGCCATGCATCAAAAGAAGAAATTGTCACTACAGAACAAGTCCAATTGGGTATTGGGTAAGGGTTCAACTGTAGGTTGGTATAAGGTACTGAGATTTCTTTACTTGTAACCGCTTGTTGTGATAATAGTGGAATTTCGGGAGTGGTGACCTTAAAATCACCCGATGGGGTTTTTGCCGTGTTGGTTTTCCCTATTTATAAATAAATCACTGTGTCAATTTATTTTCCGCTGCACTTAGTTTAATTGGTGATTTGTTTGTGCTACCACGCGTTTAATAAACTTGGCTAATTAATCAATTAATTCATCAGAAGGAGTCAATTCGTTTTTGGCCTATCACATGATATGATTTGAATATGTTAACCTAGAACTGAATAATTTATCTAAGTAACCACTTGGCTAAATAACTAGGTTAAACAACTTGTGTTTTAAGGGGTCTAAAAACGTACAATATCCTTGTAGTAGGTATGTGATGTGCGCATGCCATGAAGGAAATAAATTCTAACGTATGAAGTAATGTATTCTGACTATATATAAATGCCAGTCCCTTAAGTTTTTCCCCTAATTAAAGAAGCAAAAGAAAAGACAATCAAGGTATCCGAAATTTAATTATAAGGATCTGTTCAAAGTCTCTCTCTCTCTCTGGGAAGCTTCATCCATAGACTAATTGCTTTAGAACCAAACCTACACGTTTCTGCATATCAATGGTCTCAAAGACCATCCATCTAGCATCTACAAGTATAAAAGCATAGCCAAACACCGTTGCACAATATAGGCAGTAAGAATGAGAGTAATATCATGTTTGCTCGCTTTGGTTTTGATCCATGGACTACTACTATCACATTTTAGTTACATTGATGATGCCTCTCATGATTTTTCTCATAAACTTAAGGTCGTATCCCATAAGGTTAGTGCTTCTCCACCCCCACCTCCTCGACTCAATCCGGGTCATTCTCCAACCCCACCACTCCCACCAGTATCTCCACATCCTAAACCGAAGTAGCCACTGCCGCTGCTGCCACCACCATCACCAACAAAAAAAGCTCCATCCTCCAACGGCTAGTCCTGATGTTGCCAGAATTATTTCAAAATTCCTCATCAACACAACGAATACTGCCATCATCAACACCACCATGGTCTTGACAATCATTTCATCATCAGATTCATCACGGTCTCGATCAATATAATTGTTGTGTGCTTACTATGACCTTTACTTGATTATGAGGGATATGGCTAAAATCCCTAGTTTCTTTGCTTACTCTCCTTGTCATGAATCTATAATACTATAAGTTCTCTCTCTCCATATCGATTCAATAAAGCTCTTATAGGCATAACAACCAAGTTCGTTTAAGTGAGACTTTATTTGAATCAATTGATCAATAACAATACGTATTTTTCCTTCACCATAATTACCTGCCATTAATCTTTTAGAGAATAAAATCCTGATAGTTGGAAAGAAGTTAAAAGGTCATCATTTTATAGGTTTTTCTTTTTTATATTTTAATAGCGTTTGGCGTTTATATGAAGGATTAGGGAAAATCCAAAATTGAAAAGATCCTATTGAGGTTGTCACCAATTAACTTTAAACTTTTAATTGCATCAATTTAATTAAACCTTACATGCATTTGCATCACTTTGACAATCAAAAACCCCATCACACCATGTTAAATTCTATGCGAGAGCTCTACGACCAATACAAACACAACACAAACACAAAAGGCAAAAAGGCAAAAACTCATCTAGAAACCATTACTGGTGTCTCTCTCTCTTTGATTTCGACAGAAAAACCACCATTATTTTTGGAAAAATTAGTGCCTTTTTTGTGTGTGTATTGGTGCCAAATTTCTCTCTTCAGGCAAAATTTATTGGAATAAGGCTGGGAGGTTTTGGTTATCGTACTAATGAAAATGTGGGGTTCAGATGAGCACCATTATAAAGTATAAGTTTTGATTTACTAGTTGTATAACACTATTGGTTTGTTTGGAACAGAGGGAGATGGAGGGAGCTAGAGAAGAGGGGAGTCTAAACATATGGTATAGTAATTTTTATTTTTATTTTTTTTTCAGGATTTTTATTGACAAGATATATAGGTTTTAGGTTTTTTTTGTTTTGTTTTGTTTTTTTTTTTTTTTTTGAGAGAGTTTCAACCTATGACATCTGCTCCTGATGATAGCTCTCTATCATCAGACCAAGACACCAATCAGTTTTTGGTGTAGGCGGGGATTGAACCCCAGGTCTTAACTTTTGATTTCATTCCATTAATTAAAAAGAAAGATTACTATAAGTGAATATAATTTATGTCAGCTTTCATTTATATATTACAGAGTTTAGTTAGCCTTTATCGCATGACACATAATTGAGATAAAATATTCTTTTACACTCGTTTATATTCTTTTACAAAGTTTGACTCTAAACATATTTGGAGCATTGAGCTCCAACCACTAATAGGAATATAAGATTATTGCACATGACTTATTTAACCAAGCTAACCTAGTGAGTATATGCATTACACATGATATTTCTATATGTGGTTACTGGTTAGAGCCTATGACCCCAAACATGTTCCTAAGACAAATAAAATTTTAGTTTGAGTAAATTTTGAATTTCTTAAAATTTAGGTGATAGAATTTTAGCTAAATTAAACTATACTAACAATTAATACCCAATTTGGCAAAATCCGACATGACCCGCTATAAACATGCATTTTGTACTTGTTAATAATTTTTGTTCCTTGGCTCCAATGATGAGTTTGACATATATCAAACAAGGGTAATTAAAGAATTCACAATAGTTTGGAAGTGATCACAACTCAAAAGTACTCAAATCGCTTTAAAATCGATATTGAAAAATGACCTTTGCTCACTGTTTTGATCATAACTTTTGATCTATAACGAATTTATGAGTGAGGTTTGTTTCATTGAAAATTAGACATCCTGGGCTTCAATTTGAATAAAAATGTTGCTTGATTTTGATTTATATTAAGTGAGTTATGACTATTTGAAGTTGGGTTAACTAGAGAGTTTGATTTTCTGAGTTTTAAAACTTCATTTTAAGGGTCCAAAACATCACGCTTTAATGTAGGCTGACCCATAGACCCTTGAGAACATCCAAAGATCATTAAAAAGCCCCAAAAAACCCTAATTTGAACTTATAAATATTCATCTTATGTCTCCAATCAAAACCCTAGCTAGAGAGAGTTATTTTTTGGCCTCCATATTCTCTAAAACTTTTTTTTTTCTCTTTTCAAAACCCTAGGGCAGCACCTTACAACATGTTTTTTTACAAAAAATTAAAACCTCTCTTTAGTTAGTTGTGAGGCAGAAACTATTTTTTTAAATTGATTTCTCAAAACCTTTTTCAAAATCTCTTGTTCTTGAGTTGTGATTACCTAAACTATTGTGTTCTTTTGATTATTCTTGTCTTATCAATCTAATCTCTGTGTTGTAGGCAATGAGGGGTCGGTTAAACAAACTCTTAACTCATAATCTAAAACAAGGTGAGTGTTCTTTCCATGAACTCTTTCTTTGTTCTATAGAATTCGCATGAGTTTCTTAATATAGTTTTTATATTTGATTTATTTGATCTGTTTGATGTTCATGATTATGTTTGATATGTATTAATCTCATTTTAGGTTGTTTATAATATGTTCTTCTTGTTCTTATATTGTTATTGCAATTCCTAGGTTAGTTTAACATGTTTATTGATTTATTGTAGTTTAATTTAATTGTTTGATTTTGTTTCATGTTTACTTATTTAAATTGATGTTTGTTTTATTTGCTTCATGTTAGTTTAAGTGTTTAGGGTTTTAACATGCTTGTTTAATTTCTTCTTTAACATCTTTGAATGATGAAATCTCTAAAACTGTAATTTTTCAAATCTGTGTTAAAGGATGTGTGCACATCATCGAGTATGCATGCACGTGGTTCAACCATGTGTATGCATAGTTGAGTATGTGCACACACCCCAAATCCCAATTAGGATAAAGTCTTGTTTTTATTTGTTTTAATCATTTTTCACATAATATTTGATTCTGTTTGACTTTGTTTTAGGTTAATTATTTAGGTTCAACTATTTTCCATGTTTATTTTAGTATTTTTGCCATGTTTAGTTTATTTGATATTATTTCCTTATGTGTTTTATTTAATTGTCAACTTGCTATGTTTAATTTATTTTGTTTGATTGTGTTTTATTCATTTCCTTTTATATTGTGATATGTTTTTAACATGTTGTATGTGTTATTTTTATTTAAAGTGCATAATTTATGTTTAGGTTAAGGATTAGGGCTCTCTTAATAAACCCTTTAATTAAATATGGTTTAGTAACAAATAATGGAGGTCAGCCCACAAGCCGGGCAGTCTTGGGTGCCTTACACTTTCCTAAACTGTACCCAAACTTTGAACCCATAATCTGGTACGTGGATTCATGTGTGTAACTGATTGGCCCAAAATGCCCAATATGGTTCCTAGACCTAATCTAGGTGGTGACTCCATTAGTCCACACCCGCAAATATGACACGACACGAAGTTAGCAATTTATGAGTTTAGAAGCTTAACAAGTTCGTGTCGTATTTGGGTTGACATGACTAACCCGTTTAATAAACATGCGTGTCATATTCGTGTCCAACTCATGGAACCTATTTGACCAGTCTGACCCGATTAACTAAATGTCATTTTACTAACATATCCTTCAAAACCCTAATTACATAAACTTATTAGTTGTCGTGGTTTATTTTGTTTGACATATTGTGATTGGATATTTGTGATATTAAGATATGCTTTAATTTTGAATAATTATTTGTAATGAAGTTATTCTTTAGTTCTGAATTTTATATTGAAAAAGTCTTTTTTTGTTTTGTTGTTTTTTTTTTTTTTTTTTTTTTTTTTGGTCTTTCATAGTTTAGATCATATGGATTAATACTAAAAGTTGTATTTTTTTTTTCGTTTTGGTAAAATTTGATAAATTAGTTGACATGACTGATCCGTTTAATAAACATGTTGTGTTGGGATTGAAGAATCCTGATTAATAAACTTGTTGGGTTAATGTCAACCTACATAGTCGAATACTTATGAGTGGACACGACACAACACGAATCCAACACACAAACACGAACTGCCACTCCTAATCTTCCTACTTTTTTATTCTTTCCTCATTTTCTATCTTTTCGTTTTTCCATCTCTCAATCAAACGGACTCGTTACGGATTCTAAAGTCAAATTAATGAAAGAGATAATGACATTGCCAAAAGGAATAGACCGAGAGAGTGGTAGCTTGACTTCGATGAAGATGAGTTACATTTGAGTGTTCAACACCACACAAAATTCTTAGGCGGCACATTGGCTTCAAGGATAACGACATCTCATACTGGGACCGCTCATTAAAAATTCCTGATCAAAGATTCCTTCGCATAAGGAGACGACTTGTCTTGACTTGAGCTGAGATTAATGTAAACAGAGAATCGCTTTAAGAAAGTAGAAGATTATGGGCTTATCACTTAAATAGATGAGCTTACAAGATTATAAATTTTTTAAAATTGAAGTTCACAAATATCACTATCTTGTAAAATTGAAGTTTACAAGATAATGACAATGTATTGTCATCAAATGACCTAGTTAACCTTTTTTTTAAAGGGAAAAATGACCTAGTTAACCTGATTTTAATATATATCCTACTTATTGTAAACACGATCACAATAATAAAAGCACTTGCTGCACGGTCAACTATCAAGACTAGTCATCGTTTGCCACCCTTGACCCTCCCAATATCATTTATAACCACTTCTCTCTAGGTAGGGCACTTTCCTACTCGGTTTTTGACGTGAATTCTGATTTTGATGTCTATTTTCCCATTTGAGGCTTCCAAGTTATACAGATTGGTGTATCTGTGTACGTCCCAAAAAATTTCTCTTGGGTTGGTCACATATTGGGTTCTTGGCGACATGATTTTTGTGTGCTTATGTTTTTAAGGTGGAGTACTGTGTGCATGTGAGTCTCTTTTTCTTATTTTTATTTTAGGAGTCGCCACCAACCATTGGTTTTGCGTTAGGTGTGATTGGTCACCTAGGGGTTTAATTCATTTTAAGTTGCCTAATTATCTAAACCAAATTTTAAGGGTTTATTAACTAAGGAAAACCAAAAAAGTCTCGAACCAAAGATCTTGGACTCGAAAGTTTGGTTACATGTGGGGAAGGTGTTAGGCACCCCACAATGCCTATCCAAAGATAATACCTCATTTTAATTTATTTCAAACATTATCTTTTTAGTGAAGAAATAAAATACTTGGCATTTTGATTTTTGAAAAGGTTTTACAAACAATAAATACATATATATATATATATATGTGTGTGTGTGTGTGTGTGTGTGTGTGTGTGTGTGTGTGTGTGTGTGTGTGTGTGTGTATTGTGGTCACCCAAGACTGATTCGATGATAGTATTTGGGACACAATTTATTTATACGTGGGTTAAGTCTTAATCCTACAAATTAGGCCCCAAACTTCACCTAGTTTCCCTTAAATTACTAGTATTTCTGTGTGTTTTTCTCTCTGTCTCTCACTCCCTAGTTTTCCAACCACCCAGCCTTTACCCTCTTCCCCCTTTTATAGTCTCCTGTTAGTGGGGTGATCATCATTATTTTCCCACTTCACACTTATTCCTATGTTCGTCAGAATCCTAAGGGATCCTCATACCTTTAGAGGATTCCCTTGGAACTTGTTATGCCAAATAGTGTTCGGTGGTGGTTTCCCTAATGGCACTATCAGTCCTCGGCTACCGATCTAGCTAGGTTCATGTTTCACCCCGACTTCCTTTGTCATTGGTCAGTGTTTAGCCGACCACTTAAGACTTCCTCAAGTAGTCGTCTCCTCGGCCCATCATCCCGACCTCAGGGTTGGGCCCATTGTGATAGGGCCTAGGGTTAACTCCCTCCTTATGTACCAAGTTTAACTCATTTAATGGGCCTCGGGTTTTATGTTGGGTTTTGATTAGGTGGGCTAACATGGGTCGCTTGGGCCCAATCCCCCACAACAATCCCCCCCCCCCCCCCCCCGATCCTATTTTCGCGAAGTGGAGATAGGATCGGGGTTTTCCTGCCCCGTGGTTAGGGCGTTTGCTCTTCCCTTTCCAAGAGAGATGACGGTTACTCCTTGAGAAGACCAACAGTCTACCAATTAATATAATGGACAAGACAGCTTGCTCCTTTCAAATACATGGCAGAATTAGAAGTATCGGACGGTCTAGATGGCTTGATGCTTCGCTTACCGAGGCAAGCGTAAGGAGACATGATGGTACGCATTAATTGTTTTTGGACCGTTACAATTAATGATCATTGCTTCTATAAATACCTTCCTTAATTAACGTTTTTCATTTTCTTTAGTTTCTTCTAAGTTTAGAGTACTGTCTTACTCTTGTTCCCAAGCCCTTAATCTCCCTACAAGACCATTCCCCTCTTCAAGAAGTCGCTCAGTAAATCTTCTTCCCTCTAACTATCTCCTCATAACTTAGTTAGACTAAAAAATATGGGTTTCTCTTACCTTTTGAAAACTAGAGCAGACGTAGAATCTTTCAGAGTTAGATACAACATTCCTCGTGACATTGAAATTTCGTATTTAAAGACAAGTAAAGTAAAGTAAAGTGCTAAAAAATAAATCGCATGAAAGGTAAAATGCTAAAATTTAAATAACAAGGAAAGTAAAATGCAGAAATCAAACTCATATTCTGGTAGTAAGATCAGTCCTTTTAGGTAAGGACACTATATACATGGTTCCTAGACCATAAAACTAGGTGGCAACTCCTTTTATCCTTTCTCTGCCCCAGTCCACTTGGCCGAGGTGTACTCCCCCAACCATGCGCGTTGCGCCCACAAACAAGAACAACTAAAATATATTATAAACAACCTAAAATCATACTAACACATATTAAAAGAATTAAAATCAACAAACAAATCAAATAAAAAAATCAGAGAAACTACATTTATAAGAAACTCATGTGAATCCTATTAAACAAAGAAAGAATTCATGGAAAGGATGCTCACCTTGCTTAAGATTATGAGTTTGAGATTATTTAACCGACCCCTTGGTGCCTACAATACAAAGATTAGTTTGAGAGGACAAGAATAATCAATGAACACAATAACGGTTAGTAATCACAACTCAAGAACAAAATGTTTTGAAAAGGTTTTGTAGAAATCCAATTAAGAACAAGTTTCTGACTTAGAACTAACCAAAGAGAGGTTTTTGATTTGTAAAAAATGTGCTTAGGTTTTGCCCTAGGGTTTTGAAAAGAGAAAATATGGTTTTAAAGAAGATGGAGGCCAAGAAATAACTCTCTCTAACTAGCTTTTTCATTGGAGACACAAGATGAGTATTTATGAGTTAAAATTAGGGTTTTTGAGACTTTTTAATGGTCTTTGAACGTTCCCAAGGATCTAGGAGCTGGCTCACTTCAAAGCATGATGTTTTGGGCCCTTAAAATAAAGTTTTAAAACCTAGAAAATATGACTACTGTCCAACTTCAAATGGTGATAACTTACTCGATATAAGTCCAAATCAGGCAAAAGTTGTGTTCAAATTGAAACCCAGGATGTCTACTTTCCAATGAAATAAACCTCACTCAAAACCTATTTGTGGATCAAAAGTTATGGTTAAAACAGTGAGTAAAAGTCACTTCAAAGCATGATATTTTGAGTTGTGATTACTTCCAAACTATTGTGAACTTTTTAATTACCCTTGGTTGAGATATGTCAAGCTCATCATTGGGGCCGGGGAACAAAATTTATTAACAGGGTACAAAATGAGGTGCCTACATCTACTAATATCACATTTTAGTTACGAAAGGCAACACCACCAACTCCACCACTAGGACATCCACATCCAAAACCAAAGACAAACCCACCAACGCGGCCACTAGCTCCATCCTCCAACGGTTAGTCTCAATGTTGTTGATAAAATGATTGTAGTATATGCTTATATGGCTAAAATCCCTAGCTAGTTTGTTTTCTAACTCTCCATGTCGTGAATCTAATACTTTAAGCTCTTTCTCTCTCTCTCTCTCAAGTAGTGATTTAAGTTTCACCCTATCAAGTTTTCAATTTTTGGTAACAATATTGTTGTCAAAACATGCTTTGATCATCTATTCATCTTCTATTCTTTTATCACTTTATTTAAATATTATTTCTTTATTATTTTTAATTTTTTTCAATTCTTTCCTTATTAATAGATGAGAGAGAAAGTAATAAAATAGTACTAAAATATTTTAGCACATTAATCGTACCTTCCTAAAGGAATAATACTAGAGATACAAACTATTTTAGAAATCTTTTTAAAAACTGCTGATATGATGAATGATTATTGGTAAATGAAAATTTGATATTAATAGTGGGCTTAGATGAAAACTAATAAGAGGTTGGCCACATCAACATATTGTAAAAATGTTATGAAATTTTGTGGCTGTAGCATTACTTTCCTATTCAGTAAAAAAAAAAAAAAAGCATTACTTTCCTAAAAGTAGAACATTAATAGAGTTAGTATGTGCCAAATTTTTTTAGCATTTGACACATTTAATGTTGGTTTTTTTTTAAATATATTTTTTTGGTGTGCTAAATACTAAATTGATTGGTGTCTTGGTCTGATAATAAAGAGCTATCATCAGGAGCGGACGCCATAGGTTGAAACTGTAAGCTAGAGAAGACAAAGGTTCGGCGTAACCTCGTTGGAGCAAGAAGCTTGGAGGGCTTAGGTGCACTGGGTGATGGAAAAATGCATGTGCGCAGCGAAAAATTAACGGATCTACTTCATTCGCAATTGATAACATGCACTATGTAAATTTCAGAATACAAGAACAAGAGAGTGTACCTTGCTGTGGTGAATTTCAAAACAAAGATTGTAGCACTTGGGAATACTTCTAATCTTCACTCCAATTCCACTAACGCTCAAGATGTGTGGTCTCTCAATCAGTTATATGAAATGTTCAAGAGAGAATTTAAGAGTGTCCAACACTCACATACACCATTTCATGTAAGTTGTTCTCTCCTAAAATCTGTATGTTTCTTTCCTTATAACTGATTATCTAATTGAGCTAGCCTTTTGAGCATTTCCAATTGGGCTCTAGTATGTGGCTTGGAGTGGAACCAAAAGGGACCAATAAGACACTAGCTCCAATGGGCCTTGGGCTTTTTTGTCAACTCTTGACAAGTCCAAAGTTACCATTAACTATATTTAATACCACTATATAAATATAGTTGCACTTTAGGCCTTATCTATAAATTATATCCTAAGACTTTATCATACGTGTAACTCCGTCATAAAATATTCGTAGTAATACAAAATCATGAATGTAGACTGCCACTTTGTAAATTGCTACATCTTAATCCTTGAGTACCCGGTTTAATCCTTTTAAGTTATTCACCATATATTTATGAAATCCAATTTCATAAATATATACTTTAGTCTTACTAAAGTGGTTAGGCATAACTCTCTGAATAACAAACCCATTAAACTTATCTCAAGAGAATATTTTGTATCTCCGTTAAGAGACTATGAATTCCATCTTGAGAATATATGTTCCATCAACACTAAATGTGGCTGCCCAACATATTGAGGTTTTGACCGTTACTTTAGATCTCACTCCTGATATATCAAAGTAACCTACATCTCATGATCAGGTCCATTATTCTCTCAGGATTAAGAGTTCATGCAAATATAAGTCGTGAGATTTATTATTCATTTGACAGTCTTTAGAAGAATAATAAATCTCACAGCAGTCCAGTTCAATATGTCTTAACTCTTAAAATATATCAACATATCAACTAGAAGTCTCCACTTTCATGATCAAGACAAATCATCATAATTGATATGTTATAGTCTTCGCAGATGAAACGCCCAATTTCATCACCGACTACGAACTACAATTCTGAGTTTACAAAGAACTTGCGACTTATATCTTCTGTGACTAAATCACATAAATCACATACTATGCATCTCATGGACTATATGATAATGTCCGAACATTCATGTTACTATTATTTCAGATAATAATAAAAAAACTTTATTAAACACTATATTAAGTCATATATAATGTCATACTTAATATTTTACATAGCATCATACAATAGGATTTAAGGGCACTAATCCTAACACTGGGTGGATTAGGCTTGGATGGTCTTCTACGATTCGTGTATCCCAACTACATTCTCTACTGGATCATTGACGGATGCAATCGGGCGTATTGTGGGATCTGAAAAGCTAGACAAGACACGATTCTGAGAAGTCTTGTTGGAGTAGGAGCTTAGAGGGCTTAGGTACATTGGGTAGATTAGGCTTGGAGGGTCTCTTGCTATTCGTGTATCCCAACTTATTGTCTAGTAGATCGATTTACCGCTTGTAGGGCGGCGGAGAGGTTTTTCACCGAGTTCTTCGGTTTCCTCTTCGATAACACATCGCCGTGTTATCTTGTGTTTGCATCTCTCTTCCCTTACTCTTGTGCTTTACTTTTATTGTTTGTTGTTCATGTTTATGCACTAGAGTAGTATCAATTGATTGTGTTTCATTTACTTTTGTTTCCGCACTTAGATAAGTTAGAGTAAAAGCAATCTAGCCGTAACTTTTAATTGGAGGTCTAAACAGCTCTTGTGTTATTTAACACATTTTCGAGCTTTCAATTGGTATCAGAGAACGGGTACACTTGTTTTGGTTTCATTACCTAAGTGTGATCCTTGACCCCTTGTGTGTTTTGACATGGATAATGCTTTGTATGCTTCTATGGATATTGTTGATTGTAACATGCCATGTGTTTGTGAAAATACCTCTATGAGTGTTAATCCTCATAATTGTGATGACATGTTACTTGAATCTATAAGTGTTGTTAACAAGCTCTTTAAAAAGGAAGCTAAGAAGTTTCATAAGAATTTGAGCAAGTTTTGTTGTGAAAATGATGATTTGATTGCTAAGCTCAATGAATCCAATAAATTGGTTGAAAAATATAAGAAGCTTGTTGAAATTTCTCTTGAAAAGCTGAAATAGTTTGAATGTTTGAATATGGACTTGGATGCTAAACTTGTTTTGTCTAACAAACTTGTTGATGATCTTAAATGTGAAAATGAATCTCTTAAGATGCATGTCAAGTGTTTGATTGCTGAACCTGTTGCTAAAAAGGAAGATAATATATGTTGCAATCATGTTGTGGTACCCGATTTTGTCCCTATTGTGAGTTCTATCTTTAAAGACAAATTGGTGTACATTCCTCCACATAAAAGAAACCAAAAAGTGGAGAGAAAGGCTCTTAAGCTTAAGCCTCTGTTTAGGTCCCATACTAGGGAATTGAGTGGATCTAAGTTTGTTCCTACTTGCCACCATTGCGGTGTGATCGGTCACATAAGACCCCAATGCCCCAAGTTAAAGAGAGAACAAACCCTTGTTGTTAGATCCCTTCCCAAAAAGCCTAGTGGACCTAAACCCATTGTTTGTTACCATTGTGGTGCTCATGGTCATCTTAGACCTCATTGCTCTAAGTTTCAAGCTCTTAAAAGAATCAAAAGAAAAGAGAAACTTGAGCTTCTTGGAAGTTATGCTAAAAAGGATTAACCAGATTTGAGTAAAAATAGCATGTTGTTAAAGAAAATGTTTAATGCTCTTAACTCCTTAACTATGTGCATCTCCGGTTCTCATTCTTTCAACTCTCGTCTCACTTCTCTTGAGACATTCATTCCGAACAATCGTTGTGTTTGGATGAGGAAGGGTTCTTATGGTTGAGCTTATGCTCTTTTGGTCCTTGATCTAATTCTTTCGATCTTTGTAGGACCTTTCATGCGTTAGATGCTTTATTGTCATGCATTTGTGCATCATGCATCTCTTTATATGCATTGTTTTGTTTTTGTTTTGATCTTACTTTTATGTTTTCGTTTTGTGTGTGTAAAAATCCAAAACCACATAAAAAGTGAAAAATTCAAAAAGTTTGATCGTATATGTTTGTGCACATTTCACATGTGAGTTTGGCCTAGTATCTTCGTACTAATGGCGTAGTGCATTTACGAGCTTAGCTTGTTATGTATGCACATATATCTTTGTGGGAGAAATCTTGAAATCTATGCGTGATTGTTGTAAATAGATCTTCAAGCTTGTCATAAATGATTGGTCAATAGTCTTGTTTGTCTTGATACTTGTATAGACTTGTGCCTATATATCTTCCCACTTTTATTTTTATGTTTTTGCAAATAGAGCTCACCAAATGTAAATCTCAAAATGAAAAAGAGATTATGAGCTCCAAAAGCCTGTCACACATACTAGTATTTGACTAGGAAAAAGGGAAAGCGACCTTTTAAATTGAAATGTATGGTGCTCAAAAAGCCAAAGGCTAAATCACAATGTTGAAATATCAAAAATTTCAAGCACCGATCTCAAAAAGAGATGTATAATCCAAAAAGGATCAAATGTCATGAATTATGCAGAAGCCAAATGAAAAGCTTCTAAATTTTGTAATCATTCTCTTGTGGGAGGTTATATATACTCATTTCTATAATTGAGATTGTCCACTTTACTTAGTACTAGTTGTGTATGACTTGATTGAATTGATCATTGAAGCTTCACTCTAGACTAAGGACTATTCCACATTTGATACTCACACACAACACACACGTCTACTGTTCAATGAATGCTTATTTCATTTGTGTGATTGTACATGATCAAAAGTGATGTGTGTGTGCTCAACCATATGTGGATTAAACCTAAAAAGATTTTTGTTCTTTTTGTTTGCTTTTAGAAGTGATTTGTATCACCCATGTTTTTCAAAGTTTTTCAAGTTGTTTTTGTGTAAAAAACATGTTTTCTGGTTGTTTTTGTGACCCATTTCATATGTAAGCTCAATTGGGAGTTAAATGGTCCAAATCTCATGTTTTTCAACTTTGTACAGAGAGTTTCGCGACTGTTTCGCAAGTAGCTCGCGAGTAAGGCTTACCCGCGAAAAATTTTGCGAGTACTTTCGCGAGTCAGCTTCCCGCGAAAATTTTCAAATCAGCTTTTTAAAGGACATTTCGTGGGACATTTGTTTTAAACTTCTCCCATCTTCTCCCAAACCCCTATTTTAATGCTTTAACATCAAAACCCAACTAATTTCAAGTGTTTTTCATTTCATAATCATATCTAAGGTAATCTTTAACTCTTTTCATCAATTTTGATCCTTAGATTATGCTTTTGGGGGTTTTATGTTCATAGTTGGGATTTTTTCAAATGAGAGTTGGAAAAATTAGTTTTTGTCAATCTTTTTGATTGGGCTTTGTTTTAATTGATAATTTGCTTTGGATGTTGGCCCCTTGTGGCAAAAATAACATGTATTTAAGCAAGATTTTCATATGTTCATGCATTGTTTAACATACATGTGTAGTGTGTGCACTCCAAGTGTTTGATAAAATGCCCAAATAGCATTTTCTCACTGTTTTAAACTCCGATGAGTACCAAATTGTGGGAATCACCATAATTATTCATGTTTATCATGTTTTGATCATTGGTGGTGTGTTTTATACACTTTGCCCCGTGAGTGCTTATTCATGCATTGGTCATACATCTCACATGCACACTAGATGCACCTTTGCTACACACACTCTAACACTTGACATGTTTTGCACTTCACTCATGCTAGTTAAGTCTTTTTAGACCTTTTTAGCTCTTATAACATGTTCTTGTGTCTATTTCATGCCTAGGTTTACATCATGTTCCATCATCCTTAGCATGTCATGTTTACTTTATGCTTTGTAACATTTTTTTAAAGATGTTTTTGTCTTTCGTTTGAGTTTCATTTTCTCATTCATCTTGCACCCCTCATGCATCACATCATACCCTTGCTCATATCTTCTTTTCTTTCCCTCCTTCCTCTTGATTGATTTGTCTATTCGTGACAAAAAGGGGGAGTTTATACCGAAGAGTATACCGGTTTGTATCGTCATTTTTATATGACTCATGTGCACACTCTTAGGGGGAGTAATTCTACCTCGTGCACATTCGTAGGGGGAGAAAGCCATAGGGGAGATGCATATACTAAGGGGGAGAAGACATTTTTTTGAGAAAACCTTGTTTTGTTTTGTTTTATATTTATGTTTAATATTTAGTATTTGTGACTATCTCAATGCTTTTGTAGCATTTTCTGTGTACTTTTAAGATATTGCTAATATGTCTTGAGTACTTCACACTTGTGCCCTAGTAGGATTGTTCCTAGATGCATATACTTCGTGTATTTTGCATTGGTTGTGTGTTGGACATGCTTTTATCTTTATGCCATTGCGCTTTATTGGTTGCATGTTCGGATGATCATTTGCTTTGCTATATGATCATTGTGGTCATTTCCATATGACTGTTTTGGTGTATGATCAAGTTGCTCACATGTTTCACATAATGTTAACTTGATCGCATTTTACTTGTTACATTATACTTGTCCTTTTATCACTTGATTTACCTTGAGGGTCTAATACGTTTTGTATAAGTGTTTCAGGCTACAGGCATATATGTTACAAGTGCTACACAACTTCTAGATTTAGGTGTGAGTGAGTTTTTCCATTGTTCCCAAACTCACGTTTAAGTCTAGAGTCTGTTTTAGGGTGTTTTGTCACGGAATAGCCAAAGGGGGAGATTGTAAAGTTATGATTTACAACTATGTTTTATGTTAGCTTTATTCCATGACAAAAAGTGTTGTAATTGCTTCAATTTTGTTCATTGTATTTTGTGGGATTTTATTGTATTGGATTTAGTATTAAGTTGGTGAAGACTTAAGCTTAAATGAAGAATCAGTGAATTTCGCGAGAAACTCGCGAGAAGCTAAGCCGCGAAAGAGCACGTGAGGAGCACATGACTGGAAGTTGAAGAGTTGTGCCAGGCTGTCGTTTTCGCGAGTGTCTCGCGGGTAAGGCCTTCTCGCGAGACAGTCGCGAAACATTCGGCCTGGAGGATTTTTAAGTGAGATTTTCATACCCTTCACCCATACTATATATACCCTCATTACCCACAAATGCAAATGAGGTCATTCAGAGAGAAAAACCCTAGATAGGTTTTCTACAACACACACACCCATCTTTTTGAGAGAGAGCTACTCATCCTTAGTGAGAAATCCTTGTAGCCTCTTCTCCATCCCTCTCCCATTGTCATACCTTGAGAGGAGATTTGTACCCAAACACAACCCACACCTTTTCAGAGTGTAGAGAGTGTTTTGGAGATTGGGAAGCTTTTGAGAATTGCGAAAAGAAACCGGTGAGACTTGGTTGATGCTATGGGCTATAGCGGGATTCGGTAAGCTAGAGAAGACAAAGGTTCGGCGTAACCTCGTTGGAGCAAGAAGTTTGGAGGGCTTAGGTGCACTGGGTGGATTAGGGTTGGAGGGTCTTCTACTATTCGTGTATCCCAACTACATTCTCTAGTGGATCATTGACGGATGCAATCGGGCGTATTGTGGGATCCGAAAAGCTAGACAAGACACGATTCCGAGAAGTCTTGTTGGAGTAGGAGCTTGGAGGGCTTAGGTACATTGGGTAGATTAGGCTTGGAGGGTCTCTTGCTATTCGTGTATCCCAACTTATTGTCTAGTGGATTGATTTACCGCTTGTAGGGCGGCGGAGAGGTTTTTCACTGAGTTCTTCGGTTTCCTCTTCGATAACACATCGCCGTGTTATCTTGTGTTTGCATCTCTCTTCCCTTACTCTTGTGCTTTACTTTTATTGTTTGTTGTTCATGTTTATGCACTAGAGTAGTATCGGTTGATTGTGTTTCATTCACTCTTGTTTCCACACTTAGATAAGTTAGAGTAAAAGCAATCTAGCTGTAACTTTTAATTGGAGGTCTAAACAGCTCTTGTGTTATTTAATGCCTAGGTTTTCGAGCTTTCAGAAACTCTCTCAAAAAAAAAAAAAATAGTATTTAGCATGTACATCTGATGCTAGTTCTCTTAGAGAGATAGAGAGTTCACCAAAATGAAAAAAACTCATATAGAAGCCATTACTGGTCTCTCTCTATCTCTTTGAGTTCAACAAAAAAACTACCATTATTTTTGGAAATGTTAGTGCCTTTTTTGTGTGTATATTGTTGTCAAATTTCTCTCTCTTCAGGCAGAATTTAATGGAGTGAGATTGTGAGGTTTTGATTATCATCATATTAATTAAAATGTGAGGTTCAGATGAGCAATGTTAAAAGTATAAGGTTTGATTTACCATAAGTATGTATAAACACTATTGGTTTATTTGGAAGGAAGGGAGATGGAGAGAGCTAGGGGAGAAGGGAGTCCAAACATTGGGCATTTTTTTCCACCCAAGTAATTTTAATGACGAGATAGATCTTAAGTTTAGATTTCATAAAATTTCCATTCATTGAAAAGAAAGATTACTATAAAGTGAATATTAATTTATGTCGGTTTACAACTTCATTTTCACATTATCAAGTTTAGTTGGCCTTGTACTAAAAAAAAAAAGTTTAGTTGGCCTTTATTGCATTTGCAGGACACATAATTAAGACAAAATATTATTTCATACTGTTTTACATCCATTAATTAATTAATTAGCTTAGAAACGATTTCCAAAAATAATAAGAGCTTGTCGCTATATTATAATATATCCTTGTAGTTGCTAGGTAAGTGGTGCGCACTGCGCACATGCCATGCAGCTGTAAAGTCTAATATATTTAGCAAAAAAAGAGTCTAATACAGCAACCATGAAATAGATTGACACAAGAGGTTGTCAATATTTCATACTTATTAGGTAATGTATTCTGACTAGCAATATCGAAGTCCCAAAGTCAATCAAGGTTTACAAAATAATTGATAAGGATCGGTTCATAACAAGTACTGAGTCAGGACTTAGAGTTAAAAGAAGAACGGTTTTGTTGTTAAATACGTGCGGCAGTTTCAGCTTCAAACTCTGTTGCTGCTTAGCTATTGAGGGTTTTTTATCTGTAGCGTGCATCTGCTGCTGGTAAGGTTAAAATTATTTTGTTTAAAATTTTTTAAAGGGCGAGTTGTTTATTTTGGGTAAAATTGGTTGATTAGTTTTTTTTTTATTGGAAATTTTTATTGTTGGGCTAATTGCTTTATACTTGTATATTTTGGGCTAATTAGAAAATGTTAGATTTACAAACTTTTTTACAAATTGCTAATGTGATGTGTGGTTATTGGTAAATAAAAAAGTGATGTAAGTAATGAGTCTAGATGCAGACGAGTTAGAATTTGCTACCTCGATAATTTATAAATATGTTGTAAATAAGTTTGTAGTTATAGCATTACTCTTAAAATGATCAATTATATTGTTAAGGGGGAAAATTGTAATTTTATTGAATGAAATTGCTAAAATTATTAACTATATATATATATATAAATATATATATATATATATATATATATAGACATGTGGGGAGGACAAGAATTCGAGAATACAAATAAAGGGATTAAGGACAACGCCGAGGAAATGGACCTTGAAAAGCACCAGCAAAATGTCCTCAGAAAAGTACAAGTGACCTTATGCAAGTGCAGAAAGACTACAATGAACGAGGACTCCAAGGATGCCAACATGCCCTCAGAAAGCCGAGAACTAAGGTTAATGGTTGTTCGGTGCAAACCGAGGGCGAAGAGAAGGATTTGTTGCCGAGTGACGGAGAAAGGAAAGAGGATGGATAAAACAACCATTACCTCCGCATTTAATGTACTATAACCACTTAGCAGGTCGTATTAATAAAGAAATGACTTACAAACAGTGTCCACTCAGCTCATATTTCAGTGTAGAAACCTTCTAGTAAGGCCTTCATGGGACAAATATCAAGAAAATCCGATCTTGACCTTCCAAATGTAGCGCTCAGATACATCTTGGCTGATTATATAAAGCCAAGAAGCTCCTGAATCGTAGGATGGATTTCTTGAGACTCAAAAACTATTTGTAACTTTTATCTCGGACTAAACCCGAGGACCCCGATATAAGCATTTCAAGACTATTCCTTATCAAATATCATTTGTCTACACTTGGAATTAATTCTAACACACACACTTCATCTTGTTAAGGGTATTTAAAGTTGATTGAGCATCCCACCTCTTAAAAATTAATTGTGTGAGCAAAAGTAGCAAGTTAGTACCTAGCATAATCCTTACTTTTTGCCTGCCACTATATATATGTATATATATCCAACGATTTTTATTATAAGTTGAAGGTAGTGACTCACCGGAAATCTGTTGCTGCACCACCACCTCCTGCTATCAATATTCTTACTCATTTCAAAAGTCCTCCTCCTCGACTAGTGACACCGCTGCCATCACCACCTCCACCATCAGGAACGTTATGTCACCACCACCATGACCATGGCCTGCTATCACCGCGACCATCACTAGTGTCACGACTGTAGTGAATGCTTATAAAGAATACAGTTAAGTTACCATGCTCTATTGATGCTAATTAAAAAGGAAGAAAGAAAATTCCTTAAAGAACAAATGTTTAGAACAAAGAATTTTTGTAGTCACTACTAATAAGTCTTATCTTCATGAGTTCTGATCCTTAAGCTCGGGACTTCTTGTTTTAGGTCCATCCTGGCCGAGGGGGCCGTTTTCAAACACCAGGCTACCTCATTAAACATATTCAACTATTGAATAGTAAATTTAAATAATCTGACCATGATGCTGGAGTTGCTGTTTCATGATCCAGGGTTGGTAATATTGTTGTTCAGGATTGTTGAATATCATAGATTGTTGGGATACTTTAACCTTAAAAATAGATAAAACATGATTTTGATTGCATGAAACTTACTAACGGGAGGAGTGTCAATGAAGTAATTTGTATGTTAGTTAAAATAAATAGAAAGATATTGATGTAATAAATTTGTTGTAGGTTATGCTTCGATGATGCTGTTGAGTGTTGGCTAGTTCCAATGGACGGTTGTGCTTGTTTATTTTGATGAGCAGGTTTCTTTAGTCCTTGACCACCGTTTTCTCATTGAGCTGCATAAAGGATGAAGTTCCTTTCTTCATATTAGTAGTAAAGAACCCCAAAAAAATTCTATAGCCGCCATTTTGACTTAAATAGTTAAATTCATATTTCTAAAATCAATCACCAGCATATTTCCTCTCTCTCGCTCTCTCTGGGAAGCCTCATCCACGGACTAATTGATTTAGCTCCCAACCTACACGTGTCACTCTCTCTCTCTCTCTCTCTCTCTCTTGGAAGCTTCATCCATGGACTAATTGATTTAGAACCTGACCTACACGTGTCAGCGTATCAATGGTCTCAAAGACTATCCATCTAGCATCTACAGGTATAAAGGCATACCCAAACACCGTTCCACAATATAGGCAGTAAGAAATGAGAGTCATATCAAATTTGCTCTCTTTGGTTTTGATCCATGGACTACTACTATCACATTTTAGTTACATGGGCGATGCCTCTCATGATTTTTCTCATAAACTTAAAGTTGTATCCCATAAGATGAATAGTCCTCCACCCCCATCACCTCTACGCAATATCGGTCCACACCCAAAAATACGTCCAGTACCACATCCTAAACTGAGGTCACCACCACCACCAACTCCATTCTTTAACGGCTAGTCCCAGTGTTGCTAATTTTTTCAAAATTCCTCCTCAACAACGGATACTGTCATCATCAACACCAACACGGTCTCGACAACCATGCCATCATCAGATTCATCACGGTCTCGACCAATATGATTGTTGTGTGCCTACTACCTTACTTGATTACAAGGGATATGGCTAAAATCCCTAGTTTCTTTGCTTATTCTCCGTGTCATGAATCTAATATTAGAAGCTCTTTCTCTCACTCTCTCTGCGCATGGTTTCATATATATATATATATATATATATATATATTGATTCAATAAATTAAGCTCCCATATGCATAAGATAAGAACCAAGTTCGTATATATTTTAACTCAAGACTTTCTTTGAATCAATTTATCAAAAAAAAAAAAAGACTTACTTTTACCTTCACCATAATTACCTGCCATTAATCTTCTAGAGAATAAAATCCTGATAGATGGAAAGAAGTTAAAAGGTCATCATTCATTTTTTTTTTTTTTTTTTTTTTAAGCGTTCGGACTTTGGCGTTTATAAAAAGGATCTAGGGAAAATCCGAAAAAAAAAAAAAAAAAAAAACCAATTATTTTATACCTGTGAGACTGTGACAAATACACACTTGTGTGGTGTCCATTTATCATTCCACCATCTTAAGTGCCCATTTGGTTCGACTTTAAGAGGCCAAAACGTATGTTTTCCAGCCCAAAACTCAAAACACATGTTTGGTAAATTTTTTCAAAAATATGATATACAAAAGTGCGTTTTCCAACTCAAAGGATTCTTGTATTTTGGTGCCGGCAGCTTTGAGCTGCATTCGCAAAATGCAACAAATGCGTTTTCTCTAAATAAAAATATTACCGTTGGTGGGTTTCTCTTTTTCCTAAATTGCCCATAGTCTTTTTTGCTCCTCTATGCTACTGTGCTATGGCATCTTGTCTTCTTCTTCTTCTCTTCTCGGTAGAGTTTTTGATAAATGGAAAATATGGAGCAGAGAGAGGGAGCGAGAGAGGGACATGTGTGCATGTGGCTTTGTGCTGAGGAAAGTAAAAGAAAAAGATAATAAATAAGAAGATGAAACCTGTGTGTGGCTATATGTGGAGGAAAGTAAAAGATAAGGAAAATAAGAAGATAAGGAAAATAAGAAGATAAGGAAGAAGTGAACGAGTGGATGAGAAAAAAAAAGAAACATTGTTTCAATCCATATGGCTCATTGTTTTATTTATTTACATTTGAGAGAGGTTGGCTTCACAAAAAGACAAAAATTCATCTAGAAATCATTTTTCCTCTTTCTCTGACCAAAAAAATTACCCCATTATTTTCCAAAAAAAAAAAAAAATTCAATGCGTTTTTCGCAAAATTATAAATACCGTTTCGACATTTATTTCAATTTCTTTTATTGGAATATAATATTTTCATACCGAATTGTTTCGACGCACTGTTTCGAAATCACCGCTAATATATATATATATATATATATAAATACTATAGTTACAAACTACTTTACAATATTTTTACAAAATGTTGGTGTGGCCAACTTTTTATTAGTTTTCATCTAGACCCATTATTAATATTACTTTTTCATTTACTAATAATTACTCATCACATCAGCAGTTTGTAAAATAGTTTGTATTTCTAGTACTATTCATATATATATATTAATTTATAATAAATTTATTACTTATTAATTATTAATATTATTTAGTTAAATAATAATATAAGTTAATGAATTTAATGTAGATTTTTAACTTTTAATAAAATTTCTAATAAACTGAATTTTAGACCATAAACCGATCAGATTACTAACATTAGTTATTTAAAAACTAAAATAATTTTTTTTTCTTGGGTAAATAAATAGAGGTGTGGGGGCATTTGTAATATAAGATACTTCCAAAAAGTATCCCCCAATTCCCGCCTACGTGATTACTTATCACTTTTTCTTTTCAAAATTTAGAACTCTACTTTCAGTCGTTACTTTGAGAGAAGATATTTAGTGATAAACTAGTCGCTAACCTGTGTGATGCATATGAATGTTACCAATTTTTAAAAATAAAAATAAATAAAAATTATTTCCATAATAAAAAGACATGAAATATCATTACTGCCCTAAAAGATGAGCATCAACTATAGTAGAAACAATAATTCGTATTATTTATTCTAGCCATCACGTTTTATTTATTTATTTTTTCTGTGCAAAACTACTTACTTAAACAATTAAACTAAATATATGAGATGGTTTTTTGTCCATATCATCTCTGTAGCCCATGCTCCTAAAGTGATAAGAAATGTTAAAGAGGAGAACACATTAGTCCACATTTTAACTGTGAAGGAATAAGATAGATCATTGGAACATTAAGATGAACCTCCAAATGATGTGACATTAGAATTGTAACAGCCATCAAGTAATAACAAAATATACATCATGGGCATTCTTAGCCATTTTTCTTCTTCCAAATATATTTCCCATATTTCTAGATTAAAAAAATGACACAAAAGGAGTGTATATAATGGAAAGAATAAGTTCACCTACTACATCCAAAGGCACATAGTAGGCCATTAAATATTTTTATATTCAAACAAACAAATAGGGTTAATTGTAGAAATCCGTCATAAACAAAGGGGTACTTTCACTTTGCACTCCAAAATATAAATAGCTTTCCATTACCATCTCAATTGCACCTAAACATGGAAATTGAGCCCCACATTTTGAATGATGATTAAAATTAACGGTCACATGTAATTCACGTGACAATAAAATAATTAACGATGATTCAGCTATATCTAAACCTTTAGTATATTTTAACATCATATCTTTTGATATTTCAAGTGATGTCAAAGCCAGGACTCTAATTGTATCCTTAGATAACTAAATATAAGAGTTTAATTCCTCTCTGTTTTAATTTAAAACCAAATTGTGCATAAAAGCAAAAAAATTTCCTTTATTCCAATATGTCTTTAGTACCAAAATCACAAATCCATTAAAACTAAACTATGCATAGAAAATCTTAGAGATTAACAGACAACTTTAAAGTGTTTTTTTGTATCTTCTTCCTTTGTTGCTTCGTAGTAGTCTCTAAATATGTCCTTTTGTTTTCCTTGAGTACAGATGTTGGTGTGAGTTGCACATTGCTTTGAACATCAACTTTTTGAAATTTTGTACAATCACCATCTTGTTCAGTTGATAAGCTGATGCTACATTCATTTGAAGTATCACTAATGTAAGGCTGGCAATAGAACAGGTTGAGGACTGTATTATAACATATACATCTTAAATATCATATTTTTAATTTTGGTATATTAAGGAATACATACTTCTGTCATTTTATCAAGTTGAATTGCTCTATCAGTTTCTTCAAAAGATTCAAAAACTTTCTTGATGGTGTAGAATTCCCATCCATACTTGAGATTATAGTCATTTAGTTGTATTTGGAAAACAAATTATTTTCCTTTCAGATTTTTCTATTTGCACAAGAAGGACTACTTCTTCGGGCACCTAACAAAAGTAACATTTTTCAAATTGTACACTCAAGTAAAGTTTAGTAAATATTAAACACTAATTTTATCTTCCATATTCTCACCTCTAAACATTTGTTCAAAAGGTCTTTTGCTGATATGTTGAGTAATTTTTCTGCTTCTGAATCAAATAAAATGAATATGGCCATTCTTGAGCTATCTTCAACCTTTAATTGAATTCTATACCTGATAAAAGAAATGACATATATAATGTTAATATCATATTAGTTATTGTGTATTTTAATATAAAAAGTAAACATTTTCATTTTGTGTACCTTGGGATTGGGAAGCATGCCTTTTTGTTGCAATTGTCGCACCATAAAAATTCATCTCTTAACTTTACCTTTTTACGACATACTTCGCAAGGGATAAAGTACCAACCTGAATTCTCTATCTCAATGTTTATAATCTTTCCTTGACAGGTAAAGATAGTTTCCTAGAAATTGAATTTAATATCAATCAATTCATAATTTTATAGTTAAATTTTGTAAAAGCAGATCTATAGTACATAAAGCAATGTTAAGGACACAATGTTAATGTTGACGGTATTTTTTTTTCTTACCTCACTATCAAAGTCCCACATAATTTTTGTTATTTCACTTATGGTTCTTCTGTTGATGTTCATCTCTTCTTGAATTGTCACTTGTGGTTTGAATTGCTTTGGCATTTGTACTATTGGTTGGTTATTTTCCACCAGCATGTTATATTACATAAAGATATTAGAAATAGTATTGTAGAGACTGTAAATACATTAAAAATGTGAATCATGTAAAAAAAGTAACAAATAGGTTTCAAAAGTAATGATACCACATAATAATAAAACATACACAACTTATTTTAAAAGGCTAATATATCACAACCCAAAAAACTTGACTATTGCACGTATCCTTTTAGGAATTACTGCATTCTAATTTGCAAGGTGCAAGTTGAACTTCTTTTTAACAGGACCTTATTAAAAAGACTCATTATCCACGCACTGCCAAAACAACCTTCATATCAAATAAACACTTTCCCATACTTTGTGCTACTTAGACTTTTTTACTTTAGGCCTTAAATGACTCCAGAACCTTCCTTAATGTACACTCTTTTCATGTTAACTGCAAACTGCCCACTGTGACAATTATTGTTTCCTACAGACATTACTGATTTGTTCCTGGTGGCAACCACCAGAGTATTGCACAATAATTTAAGATCATAGCTTATTTACCTTGCAGTGACTTGGGACATATGCTTTGAGCAGTATTGTAGAGACTGTAAATACATTAAAAATGTGAATCCAAAACAAAGCACTTACTGATCTTTGAATTTAGCAGTCTCAAGAATGTCCAAATCAATATAAACTCTTGTTCCATTTGTTGACGATAAGTTATACTCTCCTGCAATGCACAGGATTCATTAGAAAAAAGAAGTACAATTATCTATATATAAACTTATATTTGTGGTAAAAAGGCCATTCTATTCAGGCCCATCAACTACCTAAAAAGAGAAAGTACCCACTCCAAGTACCTTGCTTGGAATCACAGTTTCATTAATTTATATTTTTTGGAATGCTGAATACTTGCTGATATGATCATTTGAAAGTACTATGCACAAATATTCATCATAACAATTATGCATAATACAACAACCAATTATGCGTAATACAAAATAAAAAACCAAGCAAAAGCCATCATAAAAAAGTGAAAAAAATTATTAGAAAGAAAAGCTATTATGTGGATGGCCTACTCATATGTCTCATAAGTCCCTGCTTCATTGACTTCAACACTACACTAACATCACAAAATGTTTTTTCCCTGTACCAGACTTTGGGTAAAACATGCAATTTGTCTTGAAACCTCTAATACTTATATCATTTGTCAAAAAGCTGAAACAGTTTCTAAAATGAATTCCCTTTTGGTCTGTGATTACAATCTTTAGCTTGTGAATACATGACAAAAGAGTGTCAATGAGAAAGTTATAAATTGAAATTATTGTTTTAGAAATTGAGGACCAAGCTGGTCAATACTATTACTATAATAATCTGTCAAAATTGTATGCGAAGTATATCCGCTTGCAGTACTTTTGCAAATAGATTTAAGTGTCCTATTTGCCTATTTCAGTCTAAATCACGTGCTGTGCATTTTTGGCTATGCTGATGATTGCTTCATTTCATTACACAAATCCAATATTCATCATTTGCACGCCATGAATATTGAAGTTTCAATGGAATCATCACAGTAACAGAGAGAGGTCTACATCAGAGGGCATAGTATCTTGTAGACATGTACAATACAGAGATATATAATCCAATTTTGCTGTGCTAGATATAGATGCTAAAGATAATGACATGTGAGTAAAGGATTGTCACATTTTGAAAACCAAAGGACCCCAAAAACCATGCTCTTGAAACGGATTAAAAAAAAAAAAAAAAAAAAAAAAAAAAAAAAAAAAAAAACCTCTCTCAACAAAGAAAAATGGAAAGGGAAGGAATGGGGTCTCTCAAAGCCAGGAAAAAAGAAGAAGCAATAAAGTAACTGGGAAGAAAAATCAAAATGGTGTTGCTACTCCTTTTGACTTCTCTATTTATTAACCATGATGGATCATACATCCCATTCACCTCAGAATTTGAAATGAGATCCCACCCATCTACAGTAGGTTATTTCAGCTTCTTATTGAGTCCATCCCTCACTCCAAGGTCAACTATCTCTACAAAACCTAATGAATATATCAAAAATTCTAAAACCAAAAAATTCACATAAAACCACAATACACAGTTTAGTTGCAAACATAATGTGATAAACCATTTAAAAACAAAAACCCAATACAAAATTTTCTCAATTGAGTCTAATTTTACAAATTTTGAAAACCAAAACGACATAAAAAGCATATTAAGATCCATTTAACAGACAAAAAAGCAATTGAAAGATCTAAACATATATGTATGTATATTATAACTAAAACCCAAAGAGACAACAAAAATAGTTGTAGGTATATAAGAGAGAGAATTAGATCAAACACGTATTTCTATTTTTGCTTACTTTGAGATTGAATTTCAAGACTGAAACTTAAAATCTAGAATTTCAACAACAAAAGCACACAAAAACCTCTCTATTTAACAAATTAGAAAACTCTACAAAAAAGTACCAAATTTTAAAATGATATTACCAACTTTGCTTGGAAAGAAGATCACAAAGACATCACAATAAAGAATGAGATGGAATATACTCCTTCAGTACTACCATGCTTCCAATCAGCTAGTCTTCTTTTCCACTCTCCCAACCACAAAATCCAATGCTAACTTTGCATTGAGAGGAACTCATAATAATAATAATAATAATAATAATTGTTAGGGACATATTTTATGTAATTGGCTAATTTTTTGACAAAATGCACTTTACTTGTAATTGGGTAGATCTAGGATGGGTTTAGTACTTCAAGAAACATGTTGTTCAAGCCAAGTACTAAAGCCATGAAGATTGGACCAAGAAACAAGTGAAGAAAATCTGTTCATTAAAGTTGGACAGAAACAATATCTATCGAGACTTAATGAACGAAGCTCGACAGAAGCTAAATTTGTCGAGATCTATGAAATCAGAATTTTCAGATCTGATTTTTGGCTCATGCTGACATGTATGTGTAGGGTTTCTTTTCTCATAATCCTAGACATATATAAGGCTTATTTTAAAGGCCGTCACACATGGAGAACACATGCATTGAGTGATCTAGTGCCTTATTCTCTCTATAAGAAGCTACTGCGTCTTTTGCGTCTTAGGGTTTTGTAACCAAATACTTCTTGATCTTCATTGTTGATGAAGTGAAGAAATTTGTAGCTAACAACATTTTCAAGTTGCTGGAGTTAGTTACGTACTGGGATCCGTGCATCATTGGTGGCGTTCATATACTAGAGAGTTCAGAGATTTTGAAGCAGTAGAAGGTTTCTGCTGTTCATCTATGGGGATTGTAGAGTCTAGAGACAAAGGTTTTGTACTAGATCTGAAACTTATCTTTACTATAGTGAATTGCTTTTCAGGAAGGTTTCCCCCCAGGTTTTTTACTATGAAACCAGTTTGTTTTATTGGTTTTCCTAGGTCATCATATCTTGTCTTATTTACTATTCCACTATGCATGATATTGATGTTTGTTTGTTTTAACAAGGTTTATTCATAATAAATCTAATTAACAACTTAGGTTTAAAACTTGTTAATTCTATCAACCGAGGTCTAAATTTCCCAACAAGTGGTATCAGAGCGGGTACACTCTGATTGAATTAATTTCTTAAGTGTGATCCTTGACCCCCGTTGTCATAAATTGTGGACAATCTCTTTTGATTCCTCATTTATTTGATGACATTAATTATGCGTACTGGAAAGTTCGTATGAAAGTCTTTTTTACAGGTTCTAGTGAAAAAGTATGGCAAGCTATTGAAGTTAGCTGGATTAAGCCAAAGGAAGCATCGGTGGATTTGGATGAAGCAACAATCAAAGCGGCAAAGTTCAACAGTAGGGCCTTGAATGCTTTGTTTTGTGGGGTGACCAATGAGGAATTCAAGAAAATATCATCCATGAAAGTTGCCAAGGAAGCATGGACCATTTTTAAGACTACCTATGAAGGTACCAAGGCAGTAAAGACTGTGAAGTTTCAAAGACTCACTAGTAGTTTTGAAGAAATAAGAATGGAGGAGGATGAGACCTTTGATGAGTTCTATGCTAAACTCAAGGATATTGTGAATTTTGCCTTCAACCTTGGAGAATCTATAGCAGAATCCAAAATTATTAGGAAAATCCTTAGGTCTTTACCTGAAAGATTGCATGCCAAGATCACTGCCATTGAAGAAGTGAAGGACATTGATCAAATTCCTTTGACTGAGCTTGTAGGGAACCTTCAAACCCATGAGATGAGATTAGGTTTAATGGGAAAATGTGGAAAGAGTAGAAACTTGGCTCTTAAGGATATAGAGGAAGAGATTGATGACTCTGAAGATGAAGATGAAAGCGAAGATGAAGATGAAGATAAGGACGAGGATGAGGACTTAAACTTCATAGCTAATGAGATTATCAAGCTTCTCCAATATAGGAAAAAGGATAAGAACAAAGTCCCTAGGAAGTCTGAATCCTCTAGGAAGGGCAAGAATGAGAAACCCCTCATCTATGCCTAAACTATCTTATGAAGGAAAAGGCCAAGAATTCAAAAGGTAAAGTGTTGGTTGCTACCTTGAGTGATTCTAAAAGTGATCTTTTTGATGAGTATGAGGATGAATGTGGTCACTTTATGGCTTTTGCTGCCACAACTGATGAGGTGATTATGGAGAGTACTAGTGACAGTGAAGATTCTTGTGATGATGAAGTACCCAAGAAGTTAACCCTTCAGGAAGCCTATGATAATCTATGCACTGAATTTATAAAATCTGAAAAGACTTCTCATCTTTGTAGAAAAGAGCTTAATGAGGTAAAAACTGAAAAAGCTGAACTGTTAGTCAAACTAGATGAGACTACAAAATTAGTTGAGAATTTTGTTGGGAAGAACACCTCATTAGAAGAGAAGGTTAAGAATCTTGAGGTAGAGCATAGTAAAGCTAGAACTCAAATAGAGAGGATATCTAGTGCAAAACTTGATGAGGTATTAAGTACTCAAAAGCCTAGTTATGATAAGATTGGCTTAGGATATGTTGTTTCCTTTGGCCCCTCCTCTTCCACGACTTTTGGATCAAAGACTGTCTTTGTGCCCCAATATGAGAAATGTGATAAAGGTATGAAATCCATAACTAATTTGTCTAATTCTAAATCTTTTGTTAGACTTCACTCTAGGAAGTTTAGTAGTCCTAAAACTGCTTATGTTTGTCACCATTGTGGTGCTTCTAGACACATTCGTCCTAATTGCTTTAAGTTGTATCCTTAAAGGCAAGTGTCCAAACGGTCACAAGTTTCCTCTCAAGGAACAACACCTTTGTTTGGAGAGTTATTAAAAGCTTTGAGCTTTTTAACTCAATTTTAGGAGAATTCTAATTATTTTATGTCTTTTAGTAGATATACTAAGACACGTGTCTTTTCATCTTCACTGCCAAAGACTCGTGCTGTGTAGGTGAGAAAGGAGCCTAAGACTTAATTTTCTTTTCTATCTGTCCTCTACTTTAATTCTTTCTATTTAAAGTAGAACTCTCTTTGCTTGATTTCTTATCTGCTTTTGGAATCATGCTTTCATGCATCTGTATCTTTCTTTCATGCTTTCATGCTATTTGTCTATTTTTGTTTGTTTGTTTATTTTTGTTTGTTTGTTTAATCTTTATTTTGTTTGTTTTTTCAAAATAAAAAGAAAAAAAATCAGAAAAATACAAAAACAGTGTGTGTTTGTGTATATTGGTACTTGTGTACCTTTAATGGCCATTAAAACAAAGTTTTCTAAACTTTGTATCTCTTGTAACTTAGATGAGCATCTCAATGCACAACTAAGCAAGTGAGCTTTGTGGCTCGTGTTTGTGATGAGTACAATTAAGATGATCTCTTATATCTCATGCTAATATCACTTTTTTTGATAGGAAGGACTAGAAAATCCTAAGAGAAAGGCATAAATAACCATCTCACCACTAAAGCCCGCCAATCATGTATAACATCTGTGTTCTTTGGCATAGCAAAATTGTGATGTTTTGGCTCACATAATTGGGTATTTTCTCTCTCTCTCTCTCTCTCTCTCTCTCTCTTATATGCCCATGCATGATATATTAAAAAAGAAAATATGTGAAGAATAAAAGCAAAAAGAATCAAATTGCTTTTAAAAATGATTGCAAGCATGTTTCTAGGAGACGTGGGATCATGCTTAATTTCTTATCTACTTTTGGAATCATGCTTTCATGCATCTGCATCTTTCTTTCATGCTTTCATGTTGTTTTTCTGTTTTTGTTTGGTTGTTTAGTCTTTATTTTGTTTATTTTTCAAAATAAAAAGAGAAAAAAAAAATCAGAAAAATACAAAAACAGTGTGTGTTTATGTATATTGGTACTTGTGTACCTTTAATGGCCATTGAAACAAAGTTTTCTAAACTTTGTATCTCTTGTAGTTTAGATGAGCATCTCAACGCACAACTAAGCAAGTGAGCTTTGTGGCTCGTGTTTGTGATGAGTACAATTAAGATGATCTTTTATATCTCATGCTAATATCATTCTTTTTGATGGGAAGGATTAGAAAATCCTAAGAGAAAGGTATAAATAACCATCTCACCACTAAACCCCGTCAATCATGTATAACATCTGTGTGCTTTGGCATAGCAAAATTGTGATGTTTTGGCTCACATAATTGGGTATTTCTTCTCTCCCTTATATGTCCATGCATGATATGTTCAAAAAGAAAATATGCAAAGAATATAAAAGCAAAAAGAATCAAAATGCTTTTAAAAATGATTGCAAACGTGTTTCTAGGAGATGTGGGAGTTATAAGATGTACATCAAATGTGATAATCCCCATCAAACAGTTATAATTGTGTGTGAGTGTATTAGATGTTCTCATATCTCAAATCGTCATAATATGAGAAACTTGTGCACACTTGCTTTGTTTCACACACAACAAGCAAATTCTTTGCTACTCTTGATACATGTGTAGGTACAATGTGATTTGGCCATCACAAGAGATACATGTGTTAATATATGTTTGCTAAACTGTCTTAACTTGTTTTTGAAAAATAAAATTGGTTAGACTTGTTTAGTGTGTTTGCGGATCTAAGAATGCTTTGCATCTAGAGTTGAGGTGTGGTTTGAGTGCTTAACATGTTGTTTGGATGCTTGTTTGAGTAGCCATCTTGTTGCTTTCTCATCTTATGAGTTTTTTCCCCTTGAAAAACCTCTTTTCTGCATCCTCAATAGCTTCTCGACAGAATCTAGATAGATACCTCTTCTATCGAGATTTCTGGGTTTGATCTCGACAGCTTCTCGACAAATAGTTCGATCCATCGAGCCAAAATATTGTGCTCTCTATCTACTCGACACATCCTCGACAGATTCTCGATCCATCGAGGTTGGCTTTTGCTCAATAGCAGCTCGATAGCAGCTCGATAACTTCTTGATCTATCGAGACCCTCTTGCATGCATTGTTTTTCACATGTTTTGCATCTTTCTATTATCTTGTCATCCATAGCATCTTGTTTCTTTACATTCATGCATTTATATGGATTCCTTATGTCCCTTGATCATCTTTATGTTTCTCAGGTGAAGCTTTATAGCTTCTTGTATCTTTTGTCAATCATGACAAAAAGGGAGAGAAAATGTGGTTTCTTTTTAAGATTCTACATGTTAGGGGGAGAAATACATGCCTTTGTATGAGGGAGTTATGTTTCATCTTGTTAGGGGGAGTGTTTACCTCCTTGTTGTTTTAGGAGCTTCTTTTAGCTTCTTGTACACCGGTCTTTGACCATTTTTACATACATTATGCTTATCTTTGATATTTATATATGATGATGTATGTCTTCTTCACCTATCTCTACATGTGTTGTTTCTTTTCTATCTTTATACGCATGTTTCTTTATGTACGCAATCTTTATTTTTGTCTCACACATGATGCCTTGATGAGTTTTGTTTAAGTGTTTCAGAAAGACAGGTTGTGAAAGTTTATATTTCCATGAACTCTCTTCTTGCAAAGTCTTTCAAGAGTTTGTAGTAGGGATAGATTTATTTTGTAATACAACAAGTGGTTATGAGTTTAGTGATTTAAGATTTCTCTCATGATTATTTGTTTTGTTGTGGTTTTGCCATGGATTGCCAAAGGGGGAGATTGTTAGGGACATATTTTACGTAATAGGCTAATCCTTTGACAAAATGCACTTTACTTGCAATTGGGTAGGTCTAGGATGGGTTTAGTACTTCAAGAAACATGTTGTTCAAACCAAGTACCTCAACAGATACCTTGACAAGTGAAGAAAAGATGTTCATTAAAACTCGACAAATACCTCGACAGAAACAATATTTATCGAGACTTAATGAACGAAGCTTGACAAAAGCTGAATTTGTCGAGATCTACGAAATCAGAATTTCCAGATCTGATTTTCGGCTCATGCTGACATGTATGTGTAGGGTTTCTTTTCTCACAATCCTAGACATATATAAGGCTTATTTTAAAAGCCGTCACACATGGAGAACACATGCATTGAGTGACCTAGTGCCTTATTTTCTCTGCAAGAAGCTACTATGTCTTTTGCGCCTTAGGGTTTTGTAAGTGTGTTTCTAGGAGATGTGGGAGTTATATGATGTACATCAAAGGTGATAATCCCCATCATACGGTTATGATTGTGTGTGAAGTGTATTAGATCACCTCATATCTTGAATCGTCATAATATGAGAAACTTATACAAACTTGTTATGTTTTCACACACAACACGCATACTCTTTGCTTCTTTTGATACATATGCAGGTACAATGTGATTTGGCCATCACAAGGAATACATGTGCTAATATATGCTCACTAAACTGTCTTAACTCGTTTTTGAAATATAAAATTGGTTAGACTTGTTTAGTGTGTGTGTGTGTTTTGGATCTATGGATGCTTTGCTTATATGTTGAGAGATGTTTTGAAAGCTTAACATGTTGAGTGGATCTTTGTTTAAGTAGCTTTCTTGTTGCATTCATCTTTATGTGCTTTTCCTTCCTTGAAAAACTCATTTTCTTCAAGCTCAACAGCTTCTCAACAGATACCTTGACGCATCCTTTTCTATCGAGCCTCTTTTCTTTGCTCTCGATAGATTTTCGACAGCTTCTCAATCCATCGATATTTTTTCCTGTGCTCTCTGTCTTCTCAACAGATTCTTGATCCATCGAGATTTCTAGGTTTCTTCTCAATAGAATCTGGATAGCTTCTTTGATCCATCGAGAAAAATTCCTATGCTCTTTGTCTGCTTGATAGATTCTCGACAGATCCTTGATCCATCGAGACCATCCTTTAGCCGTCGATAGATCCTCGATAGATTCATTTCTGTCAAGATTTAGTGCTCGACAGATTCTCGATAGATTTTTTGATCCATCGAGCTACGTTTTCTATATATAGTTGAGGCGCGATTTCATTTTTCATTTTCTCACTTCTCTCTCGATATAAAACTCTCTCTCTCGACCCAAAACTCTTTCTCTCGACCCAAAACTCTTTCTCACTCTCAAATCTCCTTACCCTCGTGTTCTTCGGCCTAGATCAAGCTCCAAACACTTGGTAAGTGTTCTCATCTTCTTTCTTTTCATGCATTTATGCATTTTAGTCCTAAGTTTTGGGGTTTTTCAAAATTTTTAGGGTTTTTGAGTTTTTCATGATTTTTTTTTTGGGTTAGGCTTTGTGAAATTTGTTATATGTTCATGCATTGCATCTTTTATACATTATAACAATGTTTCATGCATTTTAGGATTGTGTGCTTGATTAAACTTGTGAGTGCTGTTAGGTTTGAATTGGGTTTTACCCATGATGTCTTTACTTTTACACGTCACTTGTTCATGCATTTCTTCATGCATACGTTCTTTTCCATCTTTCCTATTCTGAACTTGTGTTATGTTTCTGTTCTATCTTCTCTTTCTCTCTCTCTTTCTCTCTCTCTCTCTCTCATAGAACCTCTCTATGGCACCTAAACAGGGAAAATCCACTTTGGCTCGGAACCCTCTTCAAGGTTTTGGGTCATCCTCTTCTGTTCCATCTTACATCCGGTTTTGTGACGAGAAGGCCAAGAAGGACTTCTCTGAGAACTTCCAGACCCGTGGCGTTCATTCGGAATGCTAAGTCATTCTGTCGGATTTTGCCAACACTCCTCTCCCCGAAGTCATTTGACTCGGGATTGGGCTTTTCTACTTGAGAAACCTTCGAGGTGTCCCATCGTGTTTATTCAGGAGTTTTACTCCAACATACATGGCATTGATACCTCTGTACCGCAGTTTTTTACTACATTCAGAGGTACACGTATCGTAGTTACTCTAGATCTTATATCTGAGGTACTACATGTCCCTAAGGTAGCGCATCCTGCCTGCCCTGGCTGTGATCGTCTTCGGACTATGTCCAGAGACAAGCTTATCTCTCACTTTTGTGAGACTCCTTCTATATGGGGTAGTAAGCTAAACACTTCATGCTCGGGTTTTGCAAAAGGCCTGAGATTCCTTAACATGGTGATGACTTTCACTCTCACACCATTTTCACACTACAATTCCATCACCGAGCCTCGTGCTCATTTTCTTTTCTCTTTGATGGAGGGTCTCACCATTGATTTTCCCTCTCACTTTATCACATTTATTCTAGATGTGTATCAGGATACCGCTACTCGTGATAAGCTCATCTTTCCTTCAGCTATCACACGGATCCTTCAGTACTTCTCCATTCCTATTCCTCTCTCTCTTCTTTTCACCATTATGGGTGCCATCAACGCTGGTTTTGTTCGGCGGAGTGAGGCTTAGCTTCGACCGAAGCAGCCACGAGTGGAGATGACCGATCCTATAGCTTCTGCTGTTCCACCCTTTTCCTCAGCTCTTTCTTCCTCAGCGGCTGGTGGTGTGACCCTCAAGGCCATCATGGAGCAGCTTTAGCGAATGCAGGCTAACTTTGGTGGTCGTTTTAACTATCTCACCGATGAGATGTGTCAGATGAACACCTGATGCAGGCTTGCATGGTTGGCTTTGCTCCTTCACCCTCTCTAGAGCGTCCCACGGCCTCTCCTTCTGTAGATGATGAGGATGATGAGGATGATGCTAGCTCTTTCGGTGATGACAAGATGACGACCTCTCAGTGACTTGCCTTTTGTCATTCGTGACAAAAAGGGGGAGTAGTTTTGGGTTTGAGAGTGGTCTTGTACTTAGGGGGAGAGTTAGTATAGGATTTTTTTTGATAGGGGGAGTGTGTATAGGTTTGAGGGATGTATGAGGACTTTTTGTACTTTCTTTTCTTCCTTATTTACATTAGCCTCTTGTATACCGATCTTGTGACCATTTTATGACATACATTGTACTTTATTTTCATATATGATGATGATGTATGTTTTTCTTCGCCTACCTTTACATGTGTTGTTTCTTTTCTCTCTTTATACACATGTTTATTTATGTACGCAATCCTTATTTCTGTTTCACACATGATGCCTTGATGAGTTTTGTTTAACTGCTTCAGAAAGACAGGTTGTGAAAGTCTATCGTGCCGTGAACTCTTTTCTTGCAAAGTTTTTCAAGAGTTTGTAGTAGGGATAGATTTACTTTGTAATACAACAAGTGGTTATGAGTTTAGTGATTTAAGACTTCTCTCATGATTATTTGTTTTGTTGTGGTTTTGTCATGGATTGCCAAAGTGGGAGATTGTTAGGGACATATTTTATGTAATTGGCTAATTCTTTGACAAAATACACTTTACTTGTAATTGGGTAGATCTAGGATAGGTTTAAGGTTTCAAGAAACATGTTGTTCAAGTCAAATGTTAAAGCCATGAAGATCTGACCAAGAAACAAGTGAAGAAGAGTTGTTCATTAAAGCTCGACAGAAGTCTCGACAGAATCCTTTCTATCGAGATTTAATGTTGAAGCTCGACAGAAGCTGTTTCTGTCGAGACTTACAAAATCAGAAATTCCAGATCTGATTTTCGACCCATGCTTGTATATTTGTATAGGGTTTCTTTTCTCACAACCCTAGACATATATAAGGCTTATTTTAAAGGCCGTCATACAAGGAGAATACATGTAGAAAGTGCCCTAGTTCATTATTCTCTCTGAAGAAGCGATTGTGTCTTTACGCCAAGGGTTTTGTGACCAATGAGCTTCTTGATCTTCATTGTTGATGAACTGAAGAACTTTGCAGCCAACAACCTCTTCAAGTTGTTGGAGTTAGTCACGTACTAGGATCCGTGCTTCATTGGTTAGTCACGTACTGTGATTCGTGCATTAAACGAAAAGATTGCCGCTACAATACAAGACCAATTGGGTATTGGGGTAAGGGTTCAACTGTAGGTTGGTATTTTGGGATAGGCCAAAGGGTTTGGTAAGATTCCTTATACTTGTAACCGCTTGTGATTGTTTATAGTGGATTCTTGGGAGTGGTGATCTTAAAATCACCTGGTAGGGTTTTGCCTCGGTGGTTTTCCCCATTCGTAAACAAATCACCATGTCAAATTTAATTTCTGCTGCATTTAGTTTAATTGGTGATTTGTTTGTGCTACCATACTATTGCATGTAATTGAACCTAATTAATTAACTTGAGTAATTAATTAATTAATTTGCAAAGGGTCAACTCATTTTTTCCCTAACAAGTGGTATTAAAGCGGGCACACTCTGATTAGTTTTTTATCTTTGTTGTGTGATCCATTGACCCCTGTTTGTCATGGATAGAGGACAGTCTCTTATTATACCTCCTTTCTTTGACCTTGGAATCTTCATTCCATGTTGCATATTCTTTTGTCAAATCCCTAATACTTTGCTTATGCTCATATCACTAATTCATTCAATTTTATTTCTATTTATAATTGGTTTAATTTTGTTGGGAAATTTAGACTCCGATTGATAGAATTAACACGTTTTAAACCCAAGTTGGTAATTAGATTTATTATGAATAAATCTTGTTAAAACAAACTAACATCAATGTCATGTCAAAATCATGCACAGCAGAAAAGTAAATAAGATAAGATATGATGACCTAGGAAAACCAATGAAACAAACTAGTTTCACAGTAAAAAACCTAGGAGGAAATCTTCCCGAAAAGCAATTCACTATAGTAAAGAGAAGTTTCAGATCTAGTACAAAACTTTTGTCCCTAGACTCTACAATCCCCGTAGATGAACTTACAGCAGAAACTTTCTACCACTTCAGAACCTCTGAACTCTTCAATATATGAACGCCACCCTTTTGCACGGATCCCAGTACGTGACTAACCAAAGATGCACGACTCCCAGTACGTGACTAACACACCAACTTGAAGAAGATTGTTGACTGCAAAGTTCTTCACTTCATCAACAATAAAGATTAAGAAACACTTGGTTAAAAAACCCTAAGGCGCAAAGATGCAGTAGCTTCTTTCAAAGAGAATAAGGCGTCGGTCACTTTTTGCATGTGTTCTCCTTGTATTCTCTTGTGTGACGGCCTTTAAAATAAGCCTTATATATGTCTAGGGTTGTGAGAAAAGAAACCCTACACATACATGTTAGCATAAGCCGAAAATCAGATCTGGAAATCTGAATTTCGTAATTCTCGATAGATACATCTGTCAAGCAGCTGTCGAGACCTCGATGGATAGTATCTGTCGAGAGCTATCGAGACTTATTAAACCTCGATAGATATTATTTGTCGAGAGTCGGGAATCTGTCCAGCTTTAATGAACAGCCCTTCTTCACTTGTTTCTTGGTCCAATCTTCATGGCTTTAATACTTGACTTGAATAACATGTTTCTTGAGTATTAAACACATCCTAGATCTACCCAATTACAAGTAAAGTGCGTTTTGTCAAAGGATTAGCTAATTACATAAAATATGTCCTTAACAAATTTTCCTCTTATGATCATAAAAGTTGAGTGTCAAAATCATTATAAATTATTTTAATTAAAGTGATTTGCAACATGCTTTGTTGGATGTTCACTTGTTGTAATCTGTTTGGAATTAATATGATTGTCTGTCATCTGCATTGAGCATCAAGAAATCAATATATATCCTTTTACTTTTTTGGGTTATTAATTCAATGAAGTCAAGGAGCATGATATGAAAAGAAAAACAAAGGTGGGAGGAGGGGGTGTTTTATGGACTTCAACTTGTTTCTCTGGTTCTTCCTTTATACTCTGCCTCAACCGATTCAAGATCTTAGGCTGCATTTGTAACTACCTAAAGGCCATATAAAGTAGAGACTAGATTTAATTATAGAACTTTTATATTCGTTTTTCGTATTAAGTAGGGTAAAAGAACTTTTTTAAGTTTCATTAATGGGGGACTCAGCAGCAGTGAAAGATCAAAGATGCACAAAATGGTTTGCTAACTACTTTAAGAACCTTCCCCTTAATCTAAAAGTCTGAATAGATCCTCTGGAAAATCTTTTCCTCTGTTAGAAAATGATTTCTTCATCATATCTCTGACATGCTTTGAAGTGTTCCCTTCCCCCACCCCCCTCCAAATCCAACAAATAAAATTCAAGTCTGTGGCTTGAATTACAATTCCCTCAGACATTACAACTTACCATCACAAACCATATTACGTACATCTAATGAAAATTTCTAGAGGTGAGTGCAGCCGAATAGGGTTACTAATTTACACTTTCCAAAGAAAGACAACTAGAAGAGGTCCTTTCAAAACAAATTAAACCTCCAATCCAGTAGTTAATCACTGTGATTTTTCTATTCATATAGGACTTGAAACACACAAGTTGGCTGTATTCAGGGGCGGAGGCAACAGGGGGCGAGGGGGGGGCAATTGCCCCTCCTGACTCTGTGAAAACAGCCCCAGAGTA